>OX463842.1:41336204-41723324 GCA_949825065.1 Odontocerum albicorne
AAATATTACACACATATAAATATTACACACATAAAATATTACACACATATAAATATTACGCACATAAAATATTACACACATATAAATATTACACACATATAAATATTACACACATATAAATATTACACACATATAAATATTACACACATATAAATTGTCTGGAAAGTAATATCCTATCTTTCGGTCAAATTCAAAGGCAAAATTACATCAAATGCACGTAGTTTTTTTATATGTTCAGTATCTTAATAATATCTTGTATCTTAGAACGCTGGCTATTCTTGATCAAAACCTTGATTTGCTAGTCATCAGTGGTAATCGGCCTTCCAGAGCACTCACAATTTTCGAGCGTCCTATCACAATTACGGATTTTTTTAAACCACATTTGACACACACGATCGCTCACTGCATTGTCGCCATACACTATACATTTCTTTTCTTTCGTGTCACATTTTTTTCT
Source organism: Odontocerum albicorne (assembly GCA_949825065.1). Lineage (NCBI taxonomy): Eukaryota > Metazoa > Arthropoda > Insecta > Trichoptera > Odontoceridae > Odontocerum > Odontocerum albicorne. The sequence goes on from OX463842.1 coordinate 41,336,662, forward strand.
TTGCGTTAGTTAAAAAAGCACCAGGCACAGAAAAAAACTAAACTATGCTTATTTCGTTCCATCTTCAAAATGACAAAAAACTACTCGAGAAATTTGAGTAAAACATAGCTGAAAAAAGAGTTGAACTATTACCTTTCGTAGTAATATACATGCAACCTGTTTGAAATGAAGTTATCAGCGAAAATTTGTCCAAACAACATGCATCCAAGAAACACGAAACTACTTTCTGGACAACCCATTTAAAAGGTATCCGACGCTACAACAATGAATTCATAAAATGATATCTCGATAATTTAATGGTATTTTATTAGAAACCCTGTCGCCCATTTATCCTACATAAAAGGGGTAAGCTTGATTATACCTCGTGTTGCATGCTGGCGAATCGAACATACAATTAATTAAACATTTTAAATTTATGACCAAGTGTATTTTAATTAAATGATCTTCAACATTATTTGTAAATAATAAAAGTTACAAAACTTAAAACTTCATAAATACTGCGCAACATAACCCAACGTACGTGAACATCGAAACGAAACCTATTATTTTATTGTGAAAATCCATCACGAGAAAAAAACACTAAGTAATCAATGTATCGTATTTTTATTGTACCTTAAAGTATTTTAAAAAATAAATTTAAATAATTTCGTCTCACCTTTAGATTTTATGTTAAATTATGTCGTAAAATATTAACGAATGAATTTGTTTTATTTATATTTTTGAACCCCAAATGTAATCCGATACCATCTAAGTTAGTGGTTTACGTACTTGTATCTTATCGCTGACAAGAAAGTCTGCCTCTGAACTTAGTAAATGATGCCGTAACACATTCATTAGGGGTCTTATTCAATCGGGGAGGCAATCTTTATAATACACACGCAACGCCGAACAGAACAGTTTTTTTGTGAGTTTATGTTTTTTTAAAGCTTTGATAAGAAATATACACATGAATTTATTGCTGATAATCCGAGGGTGTTTAACATAGTTTTTATGTACTCCCAATGGTATTTCTCTTCTCTGGCAATGCTGAAAGCTTTATGTTCATTAGAGTACTTTTTTCATTTGTATTTCGTTAGGGGTAGCTTTTTGCTTATTAGTCACGTTTATATAGAAGAAAAATTGCGATTAATCCTTATCAAAATTACAATGTTGATCTTTTAAATTACACCAATGTCATCATCACGCCTTGTTACTATTGGATTAGGCAGATAAAACGGAACCATACTTCACTCCATTCCGGCACATATTTTACGCTTCTGTCTCCTTCATAAACCTCGACATGCATTTTTCCGGTAACAAAGAATTTTCTTTCAGAATGTGAATCATTTCGTCATGCAAATTTAATCTGTATCTTCCCAAACTTTCCGTACATTCTCAACTACTCGTATGAATTATTTTTGTGAATCTTTCTTTCTTTCTTTTTATTATTTCCACGTGGTCGAACTATCGCAATGCATTGCATCTTTTGTTGCAGTCTGCATTCTTTTGTAATGACTTCATCGCTTATTTTATCGTAAATTATTTAACTCTCATTTTAACTGCATTTATTTCCCTTCCCTACTTTTTTCCAACGTCCTAATTTCGCTTGCATATATATTATATTTAACACTTCACTGTTAAATAATCTAATGATCTTTTTGATAGGTGATAATCGTTTTCAATCAACCATACAAAAGTGAATGAAGGTATGTTACATAGTTGCAAGAATAATTCAAATATTTATTCACCTATAAAAATTTCATGAAAAATATATAAATCACCCAAAGTAAAAAAAAAACGAGGGATAGTGAAAACGAAAGGAAAATCGGAAATGAAACACGTTACGTTACTGACATGAAATTAAGAACGTATTCTAAAGATGGAACCAAGATTCCATTAAACATAGCCAGTTTTGCCTGTCTTGAAATGTTCATGTTGGTAAGGCAATCTTATAGCTCATCATTCGTTATATTGCTTGCGGCTACTCATCATATAGTATCGCACTTTACGTGGATATCCAATGTTAACATACTTCTTACTCATTTCCATTTTTCTTTCTCTACATTTGAATGAATTTCAAAAACTGCCAAGAGCATACAAAAAACCCAAATGCTTTATTTTGAAAGAAAACTTTTAAGGAGGTGAAGATAAGAAATAAAATTGGATAAGCCGACTAACGTACTTCTCAAAACAATTAATTCGAAAACTAAACGAACAAAATTCAGCAAAACTCGTTCTTGAAACTCTTAATTACTTTTTAAGTCTATGATAAGATAAAATATGTGGAAAAATCCCTTCACTTAATCTAACGATAAAAAGTTTACCGAACCCCTCTACAGCAGAATCGGATTTAGTGAGTGTACGTAATCGATTATAGTTGGCGTATTTTTTAAAGTTGAAATAGAAATTAAATATTAAGTAACACCACCCATTCCTTTCAGGATTATTCTAAGCTATTATCCAAACTACTTGTTAGAGCTCAATGGAAGATCACTACATCTGGTGGCACGTCCACACGACCTCTAAGAGTTAACAGTACCCATTACAAGTTTCACAGACGAGTGAGCAATAGGACCATGAACTTTTCTTCTTTGATTGGAGTGATCAAAGAAGAAGAATTCATGGTCCTATTGCATTGTATAACACTAACGCTGTATATAATATAACCTGGTGGGCTTATTGTTAGTGTTTCTGGCAATCTGTTCAAATCAACCAAAAAGTTCTTTAAATATCTCAAGTGAAATCCAGACAGACCTACTTTCAAAGCAATATTAAGTGGGCTATTTTTTTTTAATTCGTTTGTATATTTGACGACATAAGTATATTGTTTGAATCATACTGCCTTATTTTCATCACTATCAAACCATATCCATATTCCATACTACGTCACGTTCAAAAGATCTCCATTTCTTTCTAAGTTGATATGAATTTTCACTCTTTCAAAATTGAATTTATTTGGTCATGTCATGTTTTGCTAGATTTTGTTGTCTGTTTTATACTACTGCAAACGATTGTTTCAATTTCTCTACGCTACACCACTTCAAACATATATATTTTATTTTCTATTCTGATATATCATACATCACTTGTTTTCACTACATTCACGCACATTGTATGTTAGACCAACCTTTCATATCTCTAAGATATTTCTGGTCATATTACATTTTACTTAATCGTTCCAAAATTCCGAAGATCGTACCACGTTTCGTCGAACGTCTCCAACTATTAGTTCTTACCTGTTATACAATTGAAATATACTGTATCAATAAAATAAATACATTCATATAGGTTGTAAGATCATCACAACAATGATAGCAAGCATTGTTGCACAGTAATCTCTTAGACATTGAAAGTTACAAATCAATGATTTCCCTTTACCATAAACTGTTATATTTTCACTACACACGTGTTGTATACCATTTTCTATAACAAGTATTAAAACCCTATCCATTTAAAAAATATTTGAGGCATATTTATTTATATTTTGGTAGCGTGCTCGTATTCAGACTTCGAATTCGAATTCAGATTTCGAATCTCGTCGAATGTGTCCAAGATTATTGTGTTTTAGATGTCTGACTAGACTCTTTCTTTTTTTCTGAAAAGTACATCTAAACTAGACTACCTACTAAGATTAACGGATAGCAAAGGCTTCAAGCTTTTTCGCAATAGTTATTCTAAGAGCCTATATTTGGAACCCGTATAGTAAAGATCCGGAGTAAACATGACATATAATGTTTTTACATTACAGATATCCCTCATTAAACATAACCCCACTTGACATGATTCACTATAAGGCGATTTAAACAATATTATGAAAAAAATACGTGTAATTTATTTTATCAAACACTGTTTATTCCCCTTTTTTGCAACGGTATAACCCTACTGGTTTCAAGGCTTTCATCTCATCTTCAGGGGAGCACAAACAATATTTGTTTGTGCTCCCCTGAAGATGAGGTGAAAGCCTTGAAATTGGGTTATACCGTTACAAAAAAGTGGAATAAACAGTATTTGATAAAATAAATTACAATGTCTTTAAACCTCCACAACGTTAATGCCTTAACTATAAACAAAATAATATAAAAAATACGTGACCCAGACTCACCCAGATTAACATCAATTTACTTTAAAGCGTTTTACTAGTCACACTTTTTTTCTATAACCAACCAATCTCACAATGTGAGATATACCAGTATATGAATAATCGAATATTCAAAAAGTGGACAGGAAATACATTTTCTGTAATAGATAAAGGGTTTAGCTAAGAGCAAACTTATATTTCCTATTATAAATATAATAGCAAGGGAATTATATGTTATTTTAATTTATAGACTTTGACCTTAGTTTTAATTAATTGAGAAGTTACTTTCTAACGTAACAACTTCTATGTTAACATCGCCAACGCAAAATTATATTTGGACATTTTACTCGTAATCATAACAAAGGTTAAATATCAAACATAATACATCAAACACGAACTTTTGTCGAGTTAAATTTTTATTTTATTTAATCCGAAAAACAAAGCTCACGAGCTTTTCTAAAAATAATGATATAAATGTAGATAATTAAAAATATCTTTTCACCATGTTCCGTTACGATAATACTTGGTAATTTTTTTCAGGTTAAGAAAGGCGATAAAATATTTTTTTAATGAATGGTGTAATAATTAAAATATTTTTGTTGTTTCATGTTAAATATAAAAACATTATAATTAACAATTCAAGCTAGAATTTAACAACGTAAACTGAGGTTTAATTTTCTCCAGCAGATCACCGCCTGTTTCCGAGCATGCTGACCAGTGGAGAAGATAGAAAGTGGTTTACTTTCCTCCGCAGATACATACTCGTACATATAGTGTCCTTAATATTATTCGTTTGCTAGGATTCTGGTCATCATAGCCCTAAGGCAGCTAACTGCCCTCCAGGTTAACCGCTCCTCTTAATGGTGTGATGGGAGTTCCAACAAACATACAAACCATCACACCTTTTCCCTGTCGGGGTATGCAGATGAGATAGAGCATCAGACTTTCTCACCACCACACACATCATTAGCTTATTTTATAATACATCCATACTATTATTCATACATCTTCTACAATTTTTCTGAATTTCTGAATTTCTGAATTTCTAGGTTCCTTCTTTCAAAATATCGTTTACTTGATCCATACTTTTCTTGACCTTCCTCTCACAAAATATTATATATATAGATAACAATTTAAAAAAATCGGAATAAAGTACCAACTTAGTTTATTATATAGCTCGATCCTTAATTTTACCACTGAGAAATATAATACGTTGATATCGAAAAACTCGTTCAACAGTGTCATTCCGTGTGCGAGTAGTGAGGCTCTTTATAGCTTAGTTTGTAAATACGACACCGAAAACAATCTTAATTGTATGCTTTTAAACACTGGCTTATTGAAAAAAAAATCTTAAATATAATGACTACGAAGAGAACGTATTAGAGAATACGTTGCCTGAAATGGTTTTGATGGTAAATTAATTTAAGTTTGACTGTATTAAAACTTTTTTTCTTTTCGTTTTTTTGTCCGAGCTTAATATTTAAGGAACAATAATGCACACTCTCAGGTCGATTGTTGTCATTTATTCCATATATATTTTTTTTCGCATGGTACTTTGTAAGTTTCCGTATTTTAGTGCGGTCATGTTGAAGAACGTGGCTGAGAGACAATATTACTACCCAATAATCATCGAGTGTTCGGGTTAAGAACGACTAGAGTAAGTACGTAATTTACAGTTCGCCGTCGTACGTGTTGGAAATATTACCGCGCATGTGTACGTGTTGGAAATATTACTATGTGACAATCTATTCCAATCAACCAGAAAGTTGTTAAACAAGCTTTAAACTAAAATACGACTAGAACTAGACTTTTTCTTTAGATCTGGATACCAATGAGAATCTAGCCCGCAACATTCGGGTCAGATAAAAAGCGTCTAGATATAGACATGAACTGGGCCACGGAGATTCGAAGAATTCTCGAACCACACAGAGATTTTTTTTTTTTTTTTGTATCATCTGTAAACAAATCCGAAACCCTTTGATGAAAGAAAAACATCTTACCATTTACCCTATAGAGATTTTTATTGTGATATAAGGAATATTTCTTAAATATATGTCGTACACCTTTCTTAGAACCTGTTTTTCCAAATATAACACCCACAATATGAAGGGCGGGAATAAAATGCTGGAAAACCAAACCCCACTTGACCGATGACCTGCCAAATATTTAAATTTATACCAAAATATCCCAAAACCGATTATCACCACCAAGTTGGATCGAGTCTCCACTGGATATTGGAGTGGACCTGCAAGAGGTTTTATCAACTCTTATACTCTAACGTAGGCTCACTAGGGGTGAGTTGCGTGTATGAGAGCAACCCTTAACTCGACCTGCCCGATATGCTTTACCTTTTAAGTCACCCCCATAAGGACAGAGGTTTCTCGAGATTTGTAGATTTTTGTAATGCTTTTTAAATAAAATAAAAATAAAAAAAGGAGGCATAGTCATATTATCATCATCATCAGTGATCTAATGGCTAAAATCCTTTCTTTGTGACTCGGAAACTTTCAGTTTGATCTCTAAGTATTCTTAAATCTGTTGATATAACAGTTTCAAAATCATCTCCAAAAAAACTCTTGGTATCCTTCCTTATATCGAAAATGTCACAGATCGATTGGGAATGAAAAAAATACAATATAAAAATTGTTTTTGGTACCTATATGAAGATTGTAAATGTAATTTTCTCGCCAAAGGATCACAGTGGTCTTGAAACTAAAGGAGTACGATTGTATAAGTTAAATTGTCCAAACTGTGACGAAGTCAACTTTGGTGAAATTTCGAGAAAAGTTCTAAGTAGAACTACCAAACACGCAAACGCTGTAGACTTGGCTATACAGAAAAGTCTGCATTGAACTAGTAATCATTTTTATTGGCTACCGTTTCTCTTTGAAAGCAAAATTTTTGAGTAAATCGCAGACCTTTCTGTCGCGGCTTATTAAAGAGGTTTTAGGAACGGTTGTTCCTTAATGGAGAGATGATGAGGATGATCGTTGGTTTAATAAAACTCGTTGAAATCGGAATATGCAAAGAGACATTTTATTGATAAACGTCGGTATTTATAATATTTGGAATGTGCGCGAGACGGCGCAAGATATATGTCGCTGTCTCGTCTCCGCCTCACAATATATTTATTGTCATCACGTAGAGTATTCATTGTTTTGTAGGACAGCGCGGAAGAATGTCGCTGTCTCGTTCTCCGCTCATAGTGAGTTCAATGACCGAGCGGGCGAAGGTCGCCCGGTGCTTGTCTCGCACCGGGCGGCCAGGGGTCGCCTTAATGGGTTCAGTGACCACACGCATGGTCGCTACAAGGTAATTGAAATTACTAAATATCCCAATAACCTTAATGCAAATAAATTGAATGCATCTTAACACTGCATGCCCTCCAAATTCTGAGAAGATTCTTAAACCAGAATATTAAACTTAAGTAATCCATTATGCGATCGTGGTTAGTAAACCGATCATTTTCGATCATAGTTAGTACACCGATGTCCAGCACCAGCAACCGTGTGTATGTTCTTGATACATAGTAAATCTTAAAAAAAAAATTGTAGTTTATATCTAGATTTAATCGTTTTTTTCCACTCTTTTCTTTAGGTTTTCTTCAAATTATTTTGATTATACTTGTATATTTATGATATACTTAACACGTAAGTATATAATCATATACATAGCAGTACTCAAGATTACCGCAGGACATCGTTTCAAGAACATCTCATAAAATGTAGAGTTCAGCTGGTGTTCTGTCTCTTCGCATTGAATTTCGCAACCAAATACGAGTAGATCCAAAATCTACATCAAGTAGAAGTATTTTATGGATTTTTAAAACAATAAAAAATACTTTTTCGGTGTATCATACACGTATATACAGTGTTCTTTTAAGAAATCTGAGAAATTAGATAGTTGATTACTTTTAGAAAATAAATTATGTACACAAAAAGATCTCTAAGTACTTCAAAAGACTGAAACAAGCCGAATAAAGACTGTGGAAATGCTTGCACTGAGAAGAATATATAAGGTGTCAACTTATGACAACGTGGTATTAAAAAAATAGGGATGAATCTGAACTTAAGGTTGATCTATTAAGTAACATCAAGTAGAGCACTCTGAGATGATTTGGGCGTAAAGAACGAATGAATGAAGAAAACAGAACAAATATATAGTGCAAATGTGAAGGGCAGGTGTGGATGAGGAAGACCAAAGAAAGTATTGTTTAATCTCAAGGGAATGATATTTTGAAAGAAGAAAGTGTAAAAAGTAATTGTAGAAGAAGGTGCTTGCGATAGGAAAGTGTGTCGCTCTATCTTATCTGCCTTCCCCGATAGGGAAACGGCGTGATGATACGTATGTTTGTAATTATTACAAAAAAAAAACGGAAAAAATACTATTACTAGCCCCTGGCATTAAGACGGCCCAGTTCCCTGTTGGTCACCTGTCACCGGTCACCCGGTGGGGTTGCGAGGTGACAATAGATAAGGCCTTCGTAGCTGCCCTCACGAGGACACACCCTTATGCCACCCCTCCCATCCATACGTCCTCCACTCAACGCCGGTCTTATCATATGCTAATGGATATAAATTGCTTCGGCCGATTATATTGACTTAACTGTCATTGCTTGGCCAATCTTCGTGAAGTATATAAAACGGTTTTTGGCCAAAAAAATAAAGTAGAGGAATAAGGGTGGTTTTTTTTTTATCTAGAAATGTGTTATTTTATTGCTATACAATATTTAAGATAATCTCATATCTACATTTAGATAAATCAGTATGTCTATAGAAATTGCACTGCAATATAATATTTCATGACAATATTCAGTTAAATAAGTTTGATTATAGAATTTTTATTGCTTTATAACATTTAAGACAATCTCATTACAATATTCAGGTGAATATGTTTGATCATAGAAATTGTATTAGTATACGAGTATAATACGAGTATTTAAGTTAATTTCATACTTACATTCAGATCAATAAGTTTGATGTTAGAAATGTTATTGATATATAAGTTTAAATAAAGAAAGTTGTCTTATATAATATTCAAGATAATTTCATATCAATATTTAGATTAATAATTTTGATTGTGCAAATTCTAATGCTAACGATATTTTAGACTACTTATATTTTTGTTAATCTCATAACAATATTTAGCTCAATACGTTCAAATAAAGAAAGTTTACTGCTATATAAAATTTTAAATGATCTTATATAAATAATTTTGATTAACGATATTTAAATGCCTTTGATATTTTAGACAATCTAATAATATTCAATTCAATAAGTTTGGTTATATAAACTTTATTGCTATAAAATATTTTGAATAATCTCATAATAATATTCATTTGAATAATTTCATTATTTAAAAAAATATTGCTGAATAATATTCAAGGCATTCTCATATAAATATTCAGTTTAATAAATTTGATTATAGAAATAAGATTATGTGTGTTATGTTTCAGGAATAAATAAAATTATAAATTGAATTGAATTACAATTTAATTGTAAACAGTACAATAAGGCGAGTTTATTGCCATGTGACAATCTCTTCTAAACCACCAGAAATATATTTAAGAGGTCTGAACGGAAAACCAGAATGGATTATTTTGAAAATATCTAGACTTCAACAGAAATCGAATTCACTATTTCCAGGCTGGAAGACAGGCGTCTTATGAACTAGACCATTATAATAGCCTCAAGAGCCCTTATTTAATTCATAAAAGGCAGCTCAAAAGATCTACTACATATGGTTGAAGCAAATCAATGATATTTAAAAAAAGTGTATGCGTATATATTGTGATAAGATGGGACATATGTCCATATCGTTGGGATAAGTTTAAATGTACATCGTTGTGATAAGTTTATATGTCCATATCGTTGGGGTAAGTTTATATGTTCATATTGTTGGGGTAAGTTTATATGTCCATATCGTTGTGATAAGTTTATATGTCCATATCGTTGTGATAAGTTTATATGTCCATATCGTTGGGGTAAGTTTATATGTTCATATTGTTGGGGTAAGTTTATATGTCCATATCGTTGTGATAAGTTTATATGTCCATATCGTTGTGATAAGTTTATATGTCCATATCGTTGCGATAAGTTTATATGTAAACATTTACCTTTTTTAAATTATCGATATGGAAGTATAGCGCAAACTGTGGTATCTCAGTTTTCAATTAAAAATAATTATGACTACCGTTGGAATTATAAAAATAAAAGGACAATTTAAATAGTGCTATTCTAATAGCTCACTATTTAAAGGCGTTCTTACTTGTGCTTCAAACCCATTATTATTGAAACATTTAAATATTATAAAAATAATATTAATCTTAGTGGAGTAAATATATGAAGGTGATAGTTACTTTCCGCATCTATAACTGTTTAAGAAAATAAATTTGGTACGAAAACCAAAAAAGATCTAACCAAGAGAAGATGAACTACAAAGTAAACTTTGTAGATCTTCCTATATGTGATAGTAATTCGTTCGGTTTCATGTGTAATGTATGTTAGTGTATTCGTATGTGTATCGGAATTTATATTATGCAGTTCATATATGTTAACCACACAAAAAATATCTCAAAAAGAATATATTTCTCAAATAAAAAAAAAATAGAACTTTATATTATTTTTTGGACACTTTACTGTTAAGTACACAAATGGTGACGTTATTACCATTTGATTATACAAATTCTTCCTACAAAATAGACAAAAGTTACGCAGATTAGTTCCAATTTCTGAGTGAATGATTATAACATTATTTTCAAATAAAAGACTAAAATATACTTAAAGCATTGTAAATCAAATAAAAAGAAAACGGTTAAAAAATATTTGGTAATGTCACAGAATACTGGAAAGTGAAAAGGAAAATGAGAAAGGAAAAAAAAATAAGTGATATGGAAAAGCTTACATCGTAATTGAAGAGAAATCTAAAGTTTTATATTCGCTTTTTAAAACAAGCCAAGGATGATGAAAGTCTAATGGCATCCGGTAATTTGTTCCAAAGCCTGATGTCATGAATATTAAGCCTTAATTAAATATATTATAATAACATATATTACATATACCATATATGCGTAAGAAAGAAAACCTTGCGAGTGAGGTATGTAATTAATTTCTCAAAAAACAAAATGTTTTAATTATGGAACAATATGCGTTTTGAACAAAACAGATTGAATTGATAAAAGATGAATGTGAACTTAAGACTGATGTATTGAGAAAGATGAAGAATAGCACTCTGAGATGGTTTAGGAACGTGTAAGTAATGAAAGGAGAAAAACTGAGAAAACTAATATACAGATCAAATGTGAGTGGAAGGCAGATAAGAGAAAGACAAAGGAAATTATGATTGGATCATGTGAATGATATGTTAGAAGTCAGATAAATCGTAGGAGTTGTATAAGAATGTGTATGGATGTGGAAGAGTCGAAATATGTGTTTGTTAAAAAACTCTTCTCTGCCTACTCTGACAGGGAGACGGCGTGATGATATGTATAGTATGTATATACTTTAATTTGTGTACAATATATGACAGAATATAGAATGAAGTGATGAGGGATGAATGTTAAGTTACGTCTGGTGTGTTAAGTAAGATGAATAAGAGTACGTCGTGATGGTTTGGGCATGAGGAACGAATGAACGAAGCAAGAATAACAAAACAGATATATAATACAGATGTGAGTGGAAGGCGTATGAGGGGAAGACCAAGGACAGAATGGTTGGATTAGGTGAATGATGTTCTGAAAGAAAGAAAAGTGGAAAGTGAGAGAAATCGTAGAAGTTGTATGACAAGGTGTATGGATGTGAAAAAGACTAAAGACGTGTGGCGAGCTAGGAAAGTATGGCGCTTGGCCCTCTCTGCCTTTCCCGACAGGGAAATGACGTGATGGTATGTATGTATGTACTTAAATTTATGTATTTTTAAAATGTTATTTACAAGAGGGTTATTAAAATTTAGAGAAAATATTGAAAAAACACTTCCTAACATAATTACTTAAGCTGAGATTACATAATGTATATTATAATATATATATATATATATATATATATATATATATATATATATATATATATATATATATATATATATATATATATATATATATATATATATATATATATATATATATATATATATATATATATATATATATATATATATATATATATATATATATATATATATATATATATATATATATATATATATATATATATATATATATATATATATATATATATATATATATATATATATATATACTCGTACATGTTCTAATATGATACTTCGTCATAATGATAATATTTTCATTTTTTTATATTTAAGTGGTTCTTACCTAAAGCTCTAAACATCTTATTAAATTTTACCAAGAAACTAGTTTGCTGTTTATAATTTAAAATTCTTTACAAACCAGAATCCATTATCAGATAGTAAAAGGGTATTGTATGTTTGATTTTTAAAATATGTAAATTTTAATAAGACATATTCTGTTTAACTCATTCTACCCCGACTCACCCTCGAAGAAATTTTAATATACGCCGCTGTGATTCATCAAATAACAATACCTTAACAATTTTACATCCACATTTTGAATATACAGACCTTTTGACACGCCATTTATTAATATTTATAAAAGGTCTTTGTATATTGTATGTACATTGTGTGCTCTTGAAATTTCTGGTATATTGTTATTGTCTCTTGTTACATTGTTATATAAAAATAATAAATTTCCGTGTTTATTTATCAGTTTTAAATTAATTTCAACACTCTTCTTTGCCTATTTTAATTGGGAATCGAAAAATATATCTGAATATTTCTATTTATTTATTTTAAATTATACTTTATAATAATGCTTATTTATAGTAAGTCAGAATACTTGTTTATTGTAAGTCAGACTATTTGTTTATTATAGACTAAGTCAGATTTATTTTTTATTGTAAGTTAGGTTAATTGTTTATTGGAAGTCAGAATATTTGTTTAATTTAAGTCAGATTAATTGTTTATTGTAAGTCCTAATTGTTTATTATAGACTAAGTCAGATTTATTGTTTATTATAAGTCAGGTTAATTGTTTATTGGAAGTCCGAATATTTGTTTAATTTAAGTCAGATTAATTGTTTATTAAGGACTAAAGTAGACTAAGTGTTTATTGGAAGTCAAAATAGTTATTTATTATATGATATATGTAAGTTAGAATAATTAGTAGGATACATACTCTACAATATATATGCGTAACATATGTATTTGGAAGAAAAGAGACTTCTAACATTTGCAAACTCTTTTTAGTCAAGTGTAATATTTTTAGTCAAGTGTAATATTTATTCATGAAGTATTCCTTGAAATTTATTTGTGTAGCGTTATGTCGATTTCGTCCGTTAAAAAAATTACAAAATAAAAATTAAAATGTAGCCGGCGCATGAATACAAAAATTTAACATTTATACATACCATCACGCCATTTCCCTGTTGGGGTAGGCAGAAAGGACGGATCGCCAGACTTTACTATCTCGCTACACACCTTGCGCGACGCGCTCCTGATGTGGTGCTTCAGTTCATCATCAAGAGAATAGTTCGATACCAGGATACAGCCCAGATATTTGAAACTAAATGTTAGTAACTAAGTTTTCTTCACATTTATTTCAAGGTCAAACATCTGATACACCCCTGTGTAGACACTCATGATATCTCGGAGGTCTTCCTCTGAATGCGCAACAAGAGTGCAATCATCTGCATTTGTAGCTCTGTGATGACTTTCTTACCACGACACACGTTTTCATACAATTCATCTGACTTCTTCTGCAGTAGCCTATACAAAGTGATGTAATGTTTCTTCTTTTATCTCAGAATTGGTAAGATTTTTGAGTTCTCTATGCGCGTTAAAGTTCATTTCACCATTTGGTAGATTATTGTTTTATCGAATGTTAATGGTTTGCCTGAGTTTTTAATGTTGGTGTTTTTCAAGCGCTTTAAAATGTCATGTGTAGAGACTCCATAATGAAAGAATACAGAACTATTATTTGGGTGTATTAATAAAAACAATTTATTTGTATTAAGGATTTGTTGATATCGCCAGTTCTCACTCCCAGAGACAGTGGCGCGTCCGTTTTATTCTTTCGTTAGCAAACACCCCACACTCTGAAACCTGCGGAGATTGTTCCACAAAACTTTACGTGCTTTTTATTCAGATTATAATACAATCTATGGCAGAGGTAATCAACCTTATGCACGCATATTTTAATATTTTAACTTCACACAAATTGCACTTTTCAAATTAAATTCAATTTCTATACCTTTTAAAAATTGTATTCATTACACTTTGTTTATTTACAGGTGGGTTTATTGCTATAAATCATTATTTTCTAGTCAGTCAAAAATAAATCTAATGATCCTTTGTGAAAATAATACTGGAATACGAAACTCTTGGGTTGGTACTCAAGTATTCTACCAATTAGACCTTGGAGGTTGTCATATAGATAATGTTTAAAATAACGGTCTTATAGCCATTCAAAATGTTTTTGATCTAACCAAACAACTGTAAATGAAGCATATTTATGAAAAATGAAAAGGGGTTGTTTTATTTTTTGGGCATTATCAGGCATTTAACATAAATGGTGACATAACATATATGTAACTAAATATTCACTACGTTTGTTTCTTATAGCCACTAAAGAAACTGACTTCATAAATTAGAATAAACAAATATATGACTTGAGATTTTAGAGCTGTCTTTAGGAGAGTGCTTTCTAAATGACGTTTTACGAAGTATCTTTTTATTGTTATTATTTAATCCCTGGTGGTGATAAGCAATTAACCAGTGACCCTACAAATCAACTTATTCTCAAACGCCAATAATGAATAGAAAGTCAGACTTTTAGCTAAAATAATATTAGCAAAGAATGCCAGACTTTTAGCTAAAATAAAGACAGGTCACCTGAGTGATTTGTTATAAAAGAATGCCACTGAAAATGAAGAGCCGAACGTATAAGAGATAGTGATGCTGTGGTGTAATGCGGAATGCTCAGTGGACACTGGAGCGCAGGAATTGAAGTATTGTACTATGCATCAGAGATGAGAATGCTTAGATGGATGGCGAGTGTCACTTATAGAAATATTATTTTTTCGTACCAATCTCTAATTTTATACTTTTTAAAACAATCAACTAATACAATTGAAGAATTTTTAACGAGGTCTTACTCTTTCACGAATATCAAAACGTACTCCTTTATTGCATTTTTAACAACATCTAATTTTGTTATTTTATTCACTTATTCTTACCTTTTTCATTGTCAATATACTTTTTTTCAAACTCCCTTTCACTTGGTCCATAAAATATTAAAATACTGTCTAGATAACAGAACACCTTATCTACCTATTCCAGCTTCTCTGAGCTGATTCAGACGTCATTTAAGGTATCATCTGCATCATAAATAATGCGTTGTATAAAAATTAAGATTTATTTTTTTCAAAAAAATATTATCGACCCCTGATTAGGTGTTGGTTTATTTACTTTTGTCCCATGGTGACATTCCATTGTGGCGCGTAAGGAGAGTAACAATAAAGTTTAATTTAGGGCCATTGTGTCACGGTGTGGTTTTCTCTTTTTTTTTTTCTTTTTTTTTTCAACTTTATAATAAAGATAAATTGCGGCCACTGGATGAAAACAATATAAAAAAGAGTAATCCCTTTTTTGTCACTCCTTCCCCGGCGCGGGGAGATTAGTTTTCCAAGACAAACAAATTTTAAATCTGTGTTTTTTTTTCGGATTTTAATCTGCAAACAGTGTATGAAATATTTTCGTCCCCTCACCGAATAACAAATTAGTTTTCGGGTTATGAAGACATTGTAGCAAAATTATTATCACACTTTTTTTTAGAACTCGGTTTGTCGTTTAATCCAACTTTAATCTAAGTATTAAAACTGTTCTTATTTTTTCAATTTATTCCGTTACTTTGTGGTGCTTACACGGTTTTCACACTTTGTTCACTCTAAAAAATTACTTTGCGTTAATAAATGCTTGAAACTGAAAAATTTTCAACTCCAAATTATTTTTATTTCATATATACTCGTACATACCATAACACCGTTTCGTTGTTAGGGTATACAGAGTACATATTGCTAAACTCTCGACACGCATATATTTATTTGTCTCTTTCACATACATACATCTTCTCATACAGCTCCTACGATTTCTCTTAGTTTTTATGTTTCCTTCTTTCAAAATATCATTCACTTGTATGGTATATAATTTATAGTTAAGGCATTAAAATTGTGGAGGTTTAAAGACATTGTAATTTGTATTTATCAAGCACTGTTTATTCCACTTTATTTAACGGTATAACCCTACTGGTTTCAAGATTTTCCCCTCATCACCAGGGAAGTACAAACAAGACTATTTGTCCCTCCCTGTTATATAAAGTGGAATGAACAGTGTTTGATAAAACAAATTACAAAGTCATTCACTCGATTCAGTCCTGTATATGTGTTTTTTAATCCTTCTTCATTCATTGGTTCGACGTGCGCAAACAATCTTAGGGTGTTCTTCTCGATATTTTGTAATAAGTCAGTCTTAAGTCCATTACATTCAACCATAATCACTTCATTCCGTATTCGGCTATACTCAGTGTATTCTTCTTAGTGCATACATTTCTACACTATTTATTTGGCTCTTTTCAATGTTTCTTCACATTCACATTACATTCCCATGCATCAAAGTTGGAACTTAAATACTGTTGTGGACTATCACCTTTCAATATTATATTGAAATTGTCTACTTCGAGTATACACGTGCTATAATGTCCACCGTGTTTTCTAAGCTACACTTATTGAGCTTGATTTTGTGGCATTAGTTTTATATTCCTATGTAGTTATTTTAAATAAATTTTGTGAGTTCGATGGGATGATAAAACAATCCTTCTAAATCTGTACGGTGAACGTTGCAGCAGATTGGATATTTTAAATTGGCCCATACAACAGTTGGATCAATGTTGCAGCGGATTGGGTATCTTTAATTGGCCCATACAAAGCGGCTGGATGAAAGTTTCAGCAGATTAGGTATCTTCAATTGGCCCATACAAAACAGTTAAATTAATGTTGCAGTGGATTGGATATCTTGAACTGCCACATACACAGCGGTTGGATGAACATTGCAGCAAATCGGGTATCTTGAATTGGCCCATACAAAGCGGCTGGATGACAGTTTCAGCAGATTAGGCATCTTCAATTGGCCCATACAAAACAGTTAAATGAACGTTGCAGTGCATTGGGTATTGAATTGGTCCATTCACTGTTTACAATACAACCTGGCGGGCTTATTGCCATGTGGCTATCTCTCCTAACCAAGCATAAATATGTTAAAGATGCCCTGACTGAAAACCAGATTGGCCCATACAAAACAGTTAAATGAACGTTGCAGTGGATTGGGTATTGAATTGACCCATTCACTGTTTACAATACAACCTGACGGGCTTATTGCCATGTGGCTATCTCTCCTAACCAAGCAGAAATATGTTAAAGATGCCCTGACTGAAAACCAGATTGGAACCCATTAAAAAAAAACCTGGGTTCCAACAGGAGTTGAACCTGCAACCTACGGGTCGGGAGACAGGCTTCTAACCGTAGAGGTAGTTATTTAATAGGTTGATAAATATAATTTTAAGTAACCAATCTAATATGAAATTCCACTAAGGTGAAAACAAATCGTTTGATCAAATTTTATTTTTATTTATTATAAGCAATTCGCTTCAAAACATACTTTCAGACATTTGTACATCTGGATTTTTTGTCGTAGCCCTTATAAGCTATCCTTTATACATTTTTTCAGGATGTTAATTCGATTTTTCTACGATTTCGAAGGTTTTTGTCGTTCAAACTCAAAGCAAGAAGCACATGTTCAAAGTAAAAGAATATGCCTTGAATTGAAAGTTTGTATGTGTGACGTATTGCAGAACACCATAAAAAGGATATTAAACATTGACCTGTAAACCCGAAAGTTTTAAACAAATAAATCCATAACAAGGATAAATGTTCAAATCAGATTTCACCCCAGTAAAAGTATCTCCAGCCCAATGTATGAGCTGGCAGAGCAAATAAACAACTCTTATCTGGGAGTACTATCAAATTCGGATTCGAATTCCCGATTCTCAATTGGATTTTAAACGCTGCCTCCGTGTGCCGTTTCGTATGTAATTTATTGACCATTTCGGAAGCCAATTTCACGGGTCTATTTCTGCTCTGGCCTATAAACTCAGTCGCACGGAAGACACTTTCATCTAAATAAATATTATTTTTTCAGTTTATGTTTATTTTCCATGTTTTTATTTTATTGGATTACGTATTTGTTGTGTACAGTAAAACCAGGCGTGTTTATTTCCATGTGGTAATATCGTACAACTTACCAGAAAGAGGGCTTAAGACAAAACCAGACTGATCCATTTTTGGAAAAAATATCGTAACGAAAATCGAACCCGCAATGAACGAGATTTAATTTAGCCATAGTATTTATGGAAAAACGTGTGCGATTTTTAAAGATCGTGTGAGATCTCAGAGCTTAAGTATGATAAAATCTAAAACTCATTTAAATAGTGTGAATAGATATGTGTATAATACAGGAGGGTCCATAATATAATTTTTAAAAAATCATTAAAAAACAATGGCTTGTCGTGGTAAATTTTGTCGTCGAGATGACCACCGTCGTCGACGCATATGTCTAATCTGGGATAAAAATTTTGAAGCACGCGCTCGTATGCTTCCCGAGGTATCGCGTCGATATCTTGATTAATGTTTTGGTTCAATTGCAGCGTAGTCGTTGGATTAATTGCGTATACTCGACTTTTTAGGTATCACCACACGAAAAATCGAGTGAAACCAGGATTTTGTGGTGGCCACACAGTATCAACCCTTCGCGAAATCTGTTTTCCAGGACAGAGTAGTGGATGACGCCTTGCCAATCCCACCAGAGGCAAATCATAGTCGTGCGCGGATGCAAACCCAAGCGCCGAACTTCTAGACTTTTCTGGACAGCTTTGGCAGCTTTATTCCCTCGATTGAACGCGAAGAGAAGAAGGTGTCGAAAATGCTCACTTTCGTCTCCTTGACGTTCCATTTTGAAGGCTTGTAATCAAATAAAATAATATATGTAACGTAAAAACAAACACAATATCTTGTAGAGCAGAAAATTTTCTTTCGAATGACGTACAGTATAACCTTTACCATTTTGTTTTACTTTTGGTGCACATTTTTAAATTTGGAAAAAAAACAGACACAACTTATGTTAACACCTAATATTTTATATATTTTTTTTCAACTTTTCGTGCACTTTATGTATCTTAATTGGTTAGTTATTTTAAAGATATAATGTGTTTTATTAAAATTGTTGTTATATGTAATCACAGAAACAATTATAATACAACATATATAACGACTCATCTTCAAGGTATTCCGAACTGACGTTATTCGGAATACCCTTTAATACTATAGGCTTGAAATTAGTTGGGTAAAATATGTATTTTCAAGTGGATTAAATAGTGTATAATTTTTATATTATATTTAAATAAACATTTATTTATTTTACATTTGATACATGTTTAATTTTATTACATCAAATATAAATAAGTTGGATGAAAGAATATTAAGAACTAAATAAAAATTATTCTTGATTTTTTCTTTCCGATAAGATTTTTTTAAGGCTTGGAAAAAACAAACATTTTAAGGCTGCCCCAGAAGGATTTGCAGGAAGTAAATGAAAAGGTTCTATGATAAGTGGCGGCGGCTGGACTAGCTGGAGGTAGGAGAGTTTCCAGAGATCGAGATAAGTGGAGATCAGAAGTAACAAAATCTGAAATGAAAGGATTGAATTTAAAATATGTTAGTTTCCTTCTGTTTAAAAACGGCAACATATATTTAGGAGTATATAAGGGTCACAAATATACCATACGCAAATAATAACGGTGAACAAAATTACAATATTTCCATAATTAAAGTGATTTGTGACCTTTTATTTTACTTTTTGCCGTGATACGTTTTTTTACCAAAAAATATTGTTACATTGAACCCATAACCCTTGGGCTAGACGAAATGAGTCTTACTATCTTAGTTACGAAGATATAGTAGTTTAAATTTAGGTGTCTTAATTACGTATTTGTCTATGTGTGTGATAAACGTTGTGAACACATACATACCATCACACCGTTTCTCTGTCGAGGTAGGCAGAGAGTACACGTCAACAAACTTTTATATCGGGATATATATATAGTATTATTTATCGCTCCCTCTTCACCAATACAACCTCTCAAATAAATCCTTCTATGAAAATAGTATTCACTTGATCCAACCACACTATTCATGATTTTCCTGAACCCCACCTCTCACTTACATTTTCCCTGTATATTTGTTTTGGTGATAAATTTCAGTAATTTGTTCTTCATGTTTTTACCATCTCAGTGTGATCTTTTTATCCTACTTAATACATCAGTTTTAAGTTCACATTCATCCCTAATAATTTCGTTCCATATTGTGTCATATATTATCACTCTGTATATTCTTCCCATTGCACACATTTCTAGATAACTTATTCGACACCTTTCAGTTTTTTTCCACGTCCACGTTTTAATGTCATACAAGAAAGTTGGTACTAAGATACTGTTGGGGTCTATCATCATAGTAGACTTTGATACAATTTGGTTCGAAGATATATATTTTGGAGCCTTTTTGACTTTGTTTTCTATCGCTACACACGTTTCAATAACCCTCGTAACTCTTCTTTCATCTGATAAAATATAACCGAAATAGTACAAATAGCGGTCAAAAACACAAATATAAATATTTCATATATATTCGTAATTTCCAAGGAAGGAAAAGAATATTAGAGATTTGCTTCAAGAGAATAATTTACTCACTTCGGATCTGAAATCAAAACCCTGAAGGGTGAAATATCCATTATTTGAATTATGTAAAATCTGACCTTCATTAACATTGTACTCATTAAAAATGTCAATCGAAAGCTTTGATTTAAAAACAAGCCTTCATCCAGATGTCTTCGAGATATTTGTATAAAACGATTAATATGACTAAAGAAGATAGATTACTTAATCGAAAAAATATATTATATATAACAAAAATGTTCGTATTACACTTTCCTTGTACGCAGTACAAATATATGGGCTTACCAAAAATATGTTTCAGTGAAAACTAGACTAATATACGTTGTATATATCTGGTGGGTTTATTGTCTAACAACGATGTATTATTATTAACTTGTGAATTACAGTATATATATATTATTTCGATGGTCTTACAGCCCATATCGAGCTTTGGCGTCCGTCAATCTTCGCCTCCAACTACTCCTGTCTTCCGCCTCGACCCTCCAATCCTGCGCCTGTAGCAGCCGGGTTGCGTCCCTCTCAACTTCGTCCTCCCATCGCAGCCTTGGCCTGCCCACTCTCCTTCTCCCTCCTGGGTGTCTTTCCAGGATTCTTTTGGGTGCTCGTGATGACAGCATTCTCTGCACATGTCCGGCTCATCTCAATCTGCTCAGTCTGACATGTACAGATAGCCTGGGAGCTTTGTATATATTATACAGCTCGTCGTTGTATCGTATTCGCCAGATTTCGCCGTCGTTCACGGGGCCCAGGATCCTACGTAGTACTGTTCTCTCGAAGGCATCCAGCAACTCTGCGGATTTAGCTGTCAGTGTCCATGCTTCGCATCCATATGCCACCACTGTTCTAATAATTATTTTTTACAGGGTGACTTTGGTTTTTCTATGGACACATCTGGACTTGAATACCGGCAGTAGAGAGAAGAATGTTTTGTTCCCTGTTGTGATTCTTCTCTTAATCTCTGCATGCTCCTCGTTTTTCTTGGTAATAGTTGATAGTCTATCTATTATAAGAGATAATCTATCCACTGAGAGAATATTCGATTGGAATATTTTAAAAACATCTAAAATTCAACGGTAATCAAATCAGGAACCCCGGGGCTGGAAAATAGATAGGCGATAAAAATCGTTTACGGTTTATAAGGAAAAATGTATATAAGATAAAATTCATGTTTTTATTACTCTTTCGTTGTATGCGCTGTGAGTGGTGTACATGCGTGGTGAATTTATTGATGTAAAGTAATCTCCTACAGCCAACCAGAAATATATTAAAGATGTCTTATGTGAAAACCCAAGAGAAATCGTTTTTATTTAAATCTAAGTTCCAATATTTAATTATGAGGTGCATAACGCGTTTCAACGCACTGGGCTTTCGTGCGGAAGGTCGTCGGTTCGAACCCCGTGCTGTGCTCTTCCCTTTGAATGACACAGACACTTTTTCCGCCTAGTGTTCGAGGGCTTAAGGATACCTATGACTTCGGTCATATATATTCTTTAAAAAAATGGGAATCGAAATCACACCCCCCGGGCTTGAAGACAGGTGTCTCTTTAACCAGACAATAGAGATCGATTTACTAAATATTTTTTTATGAGAAAAGAAGTATTTTTTTCCGGTTTTTCACAATTTGAATGGATTTTGACCAAATAACTTGATAAAAGAAAACTATGGATGAAATTAAAAAAAACTAATGAATGGAGAAAAGTTTACTTAAAAAATGTACAGTGCAAATGTGAGTGGAAGTTGTGGTAAAGGAAGACCAAGGAAAGTATGGTTATATCGAGTGAATGGTATTTTTAAAGAAGAAAACTTAGAAATTCAGACTTGCTGGTTTAGTATGAGAAGGTGAAAGGATAAAGAGGCGTAGAATATGTGTTGAGATAGAAAGGTCTGACGCTCTACCTTCCTTGCTTACTCCGACAGGAAAATGACGTGATCGTTTATATGTTAATAAATTATATTTTTTTATATGTAGGAAATTTAAACAATACACTTAAATATACTTCTTTTTGGTGTTTTGTTCATGTATTGTCATTGTTTACACAAAAAAACTACGACAGTTTCCTTGGACTAGTTGGTAAAACTTGTCTTCTTATTTCATATAGAGCCCATATACTCGTTAGGTATAGCTCATCAACCAGACTTAAGGAGATTGAGCTCTCTCAGTCCTCCCGGCAATGCATAAGCAAGACAGATGATTACCATATGGTTAGTCGTTTACATTATACCTCATACTCCTATATAAAGAAGAGTATGTTTTCATGCATCAGATAAATACTTTGCCTTAACCATACCAGAATCTATTCAAACTGCACTAGGCCTTTATTGGAAAAGATAATGAATCTTTACAACTGGGTTCCAAATGAGCCATCCATTTCTTACTCCTCCTCGAGTCCAAATGTCTTGTAGGTAAAATGGCTGCTTTACGTATGTTGTTTATAGTTAAGGCATTAACGTTGTGGAGGTTTAAAGACATTGTAATTTATTTTTATCAAACACTGTTTATTCCACTTTTTTGTGACGGTATAACCCAACCGGTTTCAAGGCTTTCACCTCATCTTCAGGGGAGCACAAACAAACACAAACAAGAGCACAAACAGTCTTGTTTGGGCTCCTCTGAAGATGAGGTGAAAGCCTTGAAACCGGCAGGCTCATACCGTTACAAAAAAGTGGAATAAACAGTGTGTGATAAAAATACATTACAATGACTGCTTTACATCAGAGGGTTAGGGCTTCAATGTCTTAACTCTATCAAAATAAAAATAACAGGAATATAAATAGCACCTGTTTAACTAAAACTGCAAAGTTAATGGGCTGTTTCATGGATAGTAAAAATGCCTCCATATTATGTTATGTGCTCGATGCATTTTCCAGTTTATACTTCCGGCACGTTTTATGTAAAGGGAAGATGGAAAAAACTAAAGGTTACTGGCGATAAAGAATGCCGCAGGAGCAGAGGTCGATCATTTATGTGCTGGTACACTAAGTAAAGAGTGGCACAGGCCTGTTTTTGTCATAAGCTCTGCGGAAAGCTTTATACCGGGAGAACTAGGGAAGAATACGCACGACATACAGCAATTCCCGTGTGAGTTACTTTCTTCAGCATTGAGGTCATGAAACAGAAGTTTAGTAAAATATTTCGTCGGGTATATAATAAGCGTGTATGCGCTAGACTGTAAACATTGTAATTCTCTACTAGTGGTAGCATTGTAAATAAGTACGATGACAAACCGCGAGATATCTACCTTAATAGGACAGAAAATAACGTTGTCTTCCGACCACGTTCACAGCATCACTGTGAATATAGTATACTCGTATTAAGGGTTCCGTTGAATAAATATCTTAACTATCAGTGTATGCAATAGTGAGCCGTATTGTAAAAAAAAGAACGAAATATTTTGAAGCAGGAATTTGAGATGAAATTTATTTTATCTTGATATTTTCTAAAATATATGCACCTAAGTCAAACAAAATTTCACAGCGACTTCCTTCAGCGAAAATTTTCCATTATTCGAATAGACAATACTGCAGAAAGTCATTTCAATTGGATATATTTGCCCAAGTCCCGTCTGAAAACACTGCCGAGTTCCCTTGGGGATGCTCTTCCACCATATTTCGTTTCGATTTTGAAAAAAAAAAAGTAAAGATTGAAAAATTCCCTATCGCTTATTACCTCACACATCGCCCCAGGATGGATGTGACCATGGCTCAGTTTTTAAAAGCTATTTTAAAAATGGAGTTCATTATAAACATATTTTTTTCGTTTATTTTGTAAAGAAATTGGGACTTGAATTTTAATTAAGATATTAACTTCAGAACTAACATTTGTTTACCCGAAATATTTTGGAACAATAATTTTTTTTATAATAAGATACAAACATTTTATAATATTTTTTTTTATAATAAAATACAGTCACACCATTTCCCTGTCGGGATAGGCAGAAAGAACAAAATGACAGACTTTCTTATCACGACACATACATCATTCCCCTGTTCCACATGTCTTCTTACGATTTTTTTTAAGTTTTTTAAGTTTTCTTCTTTCAATATATCATTCACATGACCTAACCATCTTTTCCTTGATCTTTCTCTGCCACGTCTTCCACTTACATTTACTATATACTCGTATATTCATTTTGTTAGTATTCTTCATTCATAAGAGAAATAAATATTGTTTTCTCTTATCATAGTTAAAGATATAAAACATATTTTAGAAAATATATATTTTGAAACACCATTTCAACTTAAATTTTAGGCACTTCGTTTGATTAGTTTAGAGCAATTTTCTTCTGAAGCATAGTTTTTACAACAATTTTCTTAAATGTTGTAACAATATCATTTTTTAACTGGAAGTAAAACTAAATCATTTCAATTTAGTTAACAGGAATAAATATCATCTAATTATGAGTCCACTAGGTAAAAGTATAAATAATTAAATAAATATGTTTTCACAGATATGGGCACAATTAGGCAGGATTCTAAATAACAACTGGGATTACTCTTCAGAAATACGATTTAAATCGGTAAGCATGGATTTTTACAAAACCAAATTTTTTTTTATCAATACCCATGGAATCGGTAAAACACGATGTGTCATATATTCTGGACACATATAAACAGTGGGATAATTAAATTTGATGTGTCTTAGATACACAGAAGAAATCAATTTCTTAGACCAGGGTGGCCAACTTGTTTGTTGCTGCGATTGACTTTTTACGCAAAAAATTGTCGTGATGTACGAATTAAATTCGCGCAATTTAACACATTAAAACACTTATTTTCAAGAAAACTTCCTATACACATTCTCAATCAAGAAATTACTTACATTTTTGATAAAATATAGCTGACTTTCAATGACGTGATAGTCACTGCAAGTGATTTTAAAATATGCATTTTTAACATATTTTGTTGTCTGAATAACATTATCTTTAATTTAATTTCTTTTTAAATCACTGTTTAACGGATGTTCCGTCCAATATTTAATATAGAGAGAGATTCAAAATGTCGATCCAAATTACATTCTTAGTGATGGCTACAGATGAATGACATATTAAGCAACAATATTTTTATTTTACCATTATAAAAAATAAGCGTGCTCCCATTCTTCGTGAAAAGGGCATGTCTTGGATTTTTTTCAAATCCATTATTTTAATATGAAGGGTCATAAAATTCCCAAAAGAAAGATAGGTACTTACACTTTTTTCAACACAGCTTAGAAACTAAATAGAGTTTATTCCTATCGATTGTGTGCCAACTGCGTTAATAAGTGCATCGCTAGCCATGTTGTAAGTTACGAAGACGGCCGCAATCGACCAAAAATAGCTTCGCGATCGACCTGTTGGTCATTGCTGTCTTAAACGCAACATTTATCAAATCAAAAAAATCTTCAAAGGATGGATAAAATAATAAAAAAAATGTCACCAAACAATGACAAAACACCTGGGGTATATAATTTGAAAAAAAAAAAAACTTTTGGTGATGATTCAGGGGAAGAAAGATGAATAACGATGCTCAGGAAGAATTTGAATACATTTTTTTAAATTTACCTCGTTGGTTTCAATCGATTATATTGAACTCATTTATGGTAAGTTTACAATTTTAAATTCAATTTGAAGATCCTGATTCCGTATGAATAAGAGGAAACTTGGGTCGAGTACAAGATGGGGTTAAATAACTCAGAGGATTTTCGGATTTATTTCTCGATAATAGGATGCCTGATTCCATCATTTTCAAGACGTTTCTTTTCCAAGAATTCCTGTCGTACTGTTCAAAGCGATGCAGCATATCATGTAACATACCCGTTACTCCGATGAAATTCCATTTCATGTATAAATATTTTATGTTTTACGCCATCTCTCCACAGAGAAATATAAATATATTTTCATTTATTGGAACATACGTATCATAACAAAATATCAATGACGTTAAATTTTTAATATTATCTACAGATTTCGCTTTTCTGTTTGGCATGAATGGAGGAAACATATCGAACGAATTGGATTTTTTTTTAAATTTACATGACAAGTGTATATATGAAAAACAATATAAACAGCAACAAACAACAGGCAATTAAAAGTGGACACTCAATTTATGTGGATCTGGGTTTGTTATATTTCATTTGTTGTATCCCTAGTAAACTAGACTTTTGCCTGTATCTTACTGAGGATATTACAATATTTGGGCGCCTTAAATGATGTCAATAATTTAAACTAAATAAATACTCAGAAAGTCATACAAAAAAAAACGAGAATAACATTTGGATAGGATACTTAATATAAACTAAATGAATTATCATATTTCTCTTTAGTGACGTACCGTTTTTTCTAGTACACCCATTATGCTTTTCCCATATCCTATATTCTAACCGCAAATTAAGTTATTATATAAGCTGTATGTAAATTCATAATATTCACGTATGGCAAACTAACGCCTCCATTCTCGAAGAACTGAGAATCACTGACAGATTGTCGACAATATGGCTTCGACAAGTCCTCCGATTCTTTGGGCACATTGCTCGTGGCAAAGGAGACAGTTTGGAGAGGTTTTAGGTTACTGGAGGCGTGCAAGGACGACACACAAGAGGAATAATCCCTGTGCGTTGGACTGATCAAGTGAGAGAAGCTCCTGGGCTACCCTTAACAACTGCCTTTCGAACGGTGGAGTGCAGGGAGGGATGGAGAGGAGTCACCAGAGGCTATCATGGGAGTCACGATGCTCAGTCATGAGGTACATGACATAATGGATAAATTGTTACATGATCCTCTCTTCTTTTGAATTAACAATTCTTTCATTTATCATTATGTTTTCATTGTATAAAGCTTATATTTTCATTGTTAATCAGTCAACATTGGAAACAAAATAGTCAAAAATAATTCTGGTTAATTGGAAAAAATGCTTCCTCGGCAATAAAACTCATCGAATTGTGTCTTAAAGTGAACGAAATTAAATATGGAGGAAAAATACACAGAGGTCTAATTTTATTTTCATCAAGATGGTCGCACTTTCAAAACTTCTAAGCTGTCTGAAAATGCCACCAATGTACAATGTGTTCTTAACATACTTAGACTTGTAAACAAAAGAATGTTCCACCGTCATCATTAACTTTTGTACTCCTAATTTACAATGATTTTAATATTCTTGATGATTGGTGAATTGATTAAATGATAAATTCATTGTTAATGATCAGAATACTTATGGTGTTTTCTATGATCTTTGATTATTTTATTAATTATCCAAAAATATTATATTAATTCTACTAGAATTCATTGAGTGTGTCAATCCAGTTACTCTAATAAATAATTTTTTTGTGTCGCGTCTAGATTGTTGTATTTTTATTTTTTCTAGTTTACCTGATTCAAAAATTTCAAGAATCCAATCTGTTTTCAATGCAGCTACTAGGTTAATATACCTTAGTCATAAACGTTGCACTATTGGTCTACTTCTAAAAAGTCTGTACTGGCGGTCTACTTCTAAAAAGTCGAATTGGTCTACTTCTAAAAAGCCTACGCGACAAAAGTGTTGCGAATGGATTAATTTCAAACTTTGTGGGAAGTTCGTTCGGGGAGAAGTAAAGTTTTGAGTTCGATTTCTTTTTCACCTAATAAATTAGTTGTTCCAAATCAATCAAATAGGAGGCGATATTATAATAGAGCTTTTGCCATTGCTGGTCCTATGGTGTGGAATAGCTTGGCTCGTGGTCTCCGATATATGGGTGATGTATACAGCTTTGGGAAGCACTTAAAATAAATCTTTTTTGGGAGGTTCATAAAGATTTATGAGTGGATTCAATTTCTGAGTTTGTGTGCCCTTTACGAGTGTTTGCTATATAAAATTATGATACACTTTATTATTACAATATTATTAAATTTATATTGGGTCTTTTATTCATTCATCGCATTAACCTTTTTTTATTCTTATTATGTTACTTGCGCTTCTTTTTTTATTTTTGTATCTTAAGATACTTTCGTTTTGTAAAAATGATATTGACTTTAGATTGCGCTTAAATTACGCACACGTCGTTTTCTTTTCTTTTGTTTGTACACATATATATTATATTTAACTTTTCACACCAATCTCAAAAATGTGGTACCAGTTTGGTAAAGTGTTGTCTACCCGGCTTAAGACGGTCTCGTAATGTGTTAATAACTCTATACAGTAGATTCTCGATTATCAGGGGGCGCATTAACTGAGTTGCAGATTTACCGGAGCAGTAAAATTGTCATTTTTATTTATAGCACTGATTGATAATTATTAAATGATAAGAAAAGACGTAATTTTTTACCGTCCCGGTTAAAAATTGTCCCAGTTTGGTAAAGTGTTGTCTACCCGGCTTAAGACGGTCTCGTAATGTGTTAATAACTCTATACAGTAGATTCTCGATTATCCGGGGTCGCATTAACTAAGTTGCAGATTTACCGGAGCAGTAAAATTGTCATTTTTATTTATAACACTGATTGATAATTATTAAATGATAAGAAAAAACGTATTTTTTACCGTCCCGGTTAAAAATTGTCCCAGTTTGGTAAAGTGTTGTCTACCCGGCTTAAGACGGTCTCGTAACGTGTTAATAACTCTATACAGTAGATTCTCGATTATCCGGGGTCGCATTAACTGAGTTGCAAATTTACCGGAGCAGTAAAATTTTCATTTTTATTTATAACACTGATAATTAAATGATAAGAAAAGACGTCATTTTTTACCGTCCCGGTTAAAAATTGTCCCAGTTAATGCAACCCTGGATAGCCTGATGGATAATTTAACTTGGATAATATTGAAAAAAAAAATTGTGATAGCTTTGATGTGATCTTGCATACTTATGTATATACTGTTTTTACAAGAAAATGATTTTTAAGTTCATTTTATTTTTTTATGGATGTGTAATAATATTTTTCTTTTATATTGAACGAATAACTTATTTCTTTGGATTTAAATATTGTTAAAAGGAATGACATGCCGGTTATAAATAAAATTAAAAACATCTTTAAATTAAACATTTAAATAAAAAAAAAACAAATACGGTCAAAAACACCCCATTAAAGTAAATAAACATTTTCATTGGTACAATAGTAAAAATAAAGGAAATCATCCCCATCACGTTCTTGTTCCTATTGAGGTAGCTAGAGAGAAAATATCTCTCTTGTCATTATTTTGCTTATATCATATCTATACACCTTGTCATGTATACTCTTCTATTATAAAGGCTATTCATTTTTCACTCTTTCAGAATTTGATTAATTTGGGCGTGTTGTGTTTTTTAACGTCCCCAGAAACTCTTCTTTATTGCTCGTATATATTATTTTTGTAAATCTTCAATCATTTATTCTTTCTACGTGATCGAATCATCTCTATGTCTCTTTCTATATCTTAAGGATAGCAACGTATTTCAATCTGTCGTCTTTCTTAATTACTTCATTTTATTCTGTCATACAATGTTTTCACAATTTGTACACATGCTCCTATTTCTACCAAATCTTACTTCCATCAAAATAATTAATACATAATTACAAATTTGAGTTGGGTTGATTTCTTATAGGAATACGATGTACATTTTTGAAGAGTGATAATGATTCTAATTTAAGATCACTTATCACATAACGATGCAAGATTGTGCCTCAAACATAATTTACAGTTTGACAAGCATTGACATGATTCCATGATAAAAGTGGAATTCTTGTCAAATGACGAGTTATGAGTGAACTCACACGCTCAATAAATGATACCATTTATCAAATGGTGCTTTTAGATTTATCATCGGGACGCCTACATGAAATATCCGCTTCCGTCAAAAATGTTCGTTTATACGAAGTTTTATTGTACTGTACACGCTATCGTTTTTTGACCATATTGTTTGTATCAAAAGAGTAAATTTCATACTAAAATTAATCAACATTAAGTAAAATATCTGAAAAGTTTCTTTAGCCACTGAAATTTGCTTGAACATTTGTCATATATGTTTAAACAGAAAAGTATTTAAAAACCAAGGAGAATGGTTTGTGTTTATTTTTTAAATTTATTTTTACTATCCACAATACGTAATTGGTAGAATTTTAATAAAAATTTAGACGGTTAGGAACAAGTACATAGCAATGCCCATCATTTTGTGGATTTATAAAACCACTTCACTAGGCAAGGCCTGTAGCAAAGTGGTCTCATTCCTTATCAACGAACTGAATATATTTTTCCTGAATACTAGAATACTCAATTGAAAAATTGACTCTCTGCATACTCATAATCTCAAACTTTAACACACATAATTTTACCCGTACCTTGATAACCACGTTAAATCTCTTTCAACAAATCCTCATCATACTTGATTTTGAGTGATAAAATTAAGAGTGGATGCTTTCATGATATCCTTAGCGTTCAGACCAGCTTCGATGGTTAGAAGGATGTCATGGATGGGAATTCCGCCTGCACAAATGAATGGTTGAATTAAAATAGGCACTAAGTACAAAAAAAACAACAAAAAAAAAACAATTATGCAGTTTCGTTCTATATGTCATATATAATGAAACTGCATACTCAGTTTTTTTTGTTTTTTTTTTGGTACTGAGTGCCTATTTTAATTCAACCATTCAAATGTCGTTTATTTTATGCATTTTGTCTTATGAGTTGGTATCAGTACAGAATCTGACTTAAATTTGTATCATATTGCACTACAACTCCGTTGTCAACAGTACAACATATGGTATTATAATTATTACCTTGTGAAAGTTTCTTTCAACAAACCGGAAAAAATTTAAATATCTAGTGTGAAAACCCGGACTATGCCCATTTCTTGGGATCTATCAGGAATTGAACCCGAAATCTCCAGGTCATTCAGACAAGTGTTCTACCAACTACCAACTCAGAGATCATTTGTTTATGTTTATCATGATATTTTGGGGTGTTTATTAAGCATTTTGCCTACGAATTAGCTTTTCCTATGTGAACTACGAATATGTATAAAATTAATGCCTACAAAAATACTTGAAGACTGGGCGCATTTAGCTGTACCAAGAAAGATTATTTAGATAATCTATAAAATGTAGATACAGGGGAAAAAAAAACAATTATCTTTTTCTGGAGCTCCTAAAATTAAATAAATTCAAAAAAAATCATGGTGTTCTCTGTAAAAAAAATTTAATATTTTTTAAGATTTTGGCGAGGCGCGTGTTTCAGACGGCCGGAAATGGTTGGACCGCTGGTAGCCAAGAGCTCGCAGCCTCTTTCACCGCACAAGCATGTGCCAAATGAGATTTCCTTCACAAAAATCCCACTTCATTTATCAAATAAAAATAATGAGGTTCCCCATATAATAAATGGGGCACAGACTTCTCCTAAATCTCTCGGCTTTGATCTTCCCCCCTGTCCGTTGAGAGATATTATAATAATAAACAAATTATTATCTCTGTCAGTATATTGCCATTATTAAATTAAATCTTCATAAAAAAAAGGTTTGACTAAAATAGTAATAATAGAACGATCGTCGTTTTGCTCTTCTCAAGGCTGCTTTAATTCGGGACACGAAAGCACTATTATTTGCAAATTAAAAATATTGCGATGTAAATAAATATAAATTGAATGTGAGGATAGACTGCAGCTATGAGATTAGGTACTTTCTTGCATCTGTATATGTCCTAAAAAACATTTTTGGTAAGAAAACTGTAGAAAATTTAGCAAAGGAAGTACTTCTTAAAGCTATACACACGACCCATATCTCTAACATTAAGAGGTATTTATTAATAAGGTATGTAAAGAATAAGTCTTTCAAGTTATTTGTACTCCATTTTTAAATTGCGTCAAATGTTCATCTTTGTATTGTATTACACTTTCGCTGTATACAGTAAAACCTGGAGGGCTAATTATCAAGTGGAAATATATTAAAACCAACCAGAAAGATTTTAAAGAAGCCTTAAGTAAAAACCACAATGTAATCCAATTTTACAAACCTGGGTTCAACGGATTTATTGTCATGTAGAAATATCTTGAAACCAACCAGAAAGACGTTGAAGAAGCCTAAAGCAAATAAAAGAAAGTGACCCATTTTTTTTAAATTTGGGTTTCAACGTGCGTATTATCATGGGGAAATTTCTTAAAACCAACTAGAAAGATGTTAAAACCCCTTAAAGTAAAAACAAGAATGTGACCAATTTTTAAAACTCTGGGTTCCAACGGAAATCAAACCCGGGCTGAAAGACTTATCAGTTAGGTCAAAGAAGTCATCTTTTTCGATTAGATTCTTAAAATAGAGATTATCATGAGGCTCGTAAGTCACGTTTATGGTTCACACTTTGTAACATATAAAAAGCAAAAGTTAAAAAAAATGTATACGTGTCTCAAATTAACGGAATTTACGAAAGAGATAGTTTGAGAAAAGGATACAAGAAAATATAAAAATAATGTAAAACAAAATAGCATTTATGATGGAATATGTAAACGGGGAAAAACTGTGTGCATAGGATAAAAAGGTGTGGAGATCTGTCATTTCTGCCTATTTCTGGTGATAGTTTTTATTTGTAAATGACCGTTGACTTTTTGACCTATGATTTACTAAATAAAATCACACAACATTTCTATGAAATAAAATCGGAATACCACTTTCTATTTTTACAATAATATCGCTTAAATACCGGAAGTGATAAGAGACACCAACGGAGAGAGAGATAACTTTAATTTACTAATTGCGCGGTTTTTTCCTCTGCATATTCCGTATCAGCCTTGCAATTTTCTAAATGCACTCCATCCGCAGTGTATTCGTTAGAACCATGGCTTGCATTGATAGCGAGCCGCCGTTAGATTTTATATGCAGTTGTAAAATTCCTTAACCTCTGCATGTAAAATTTTACGTTCCGTTGTGAAATAAAAACTTCATACTGAATGATCGCGAGAGGTTTCCACAAATTGAAACAACTCTCGTAAAATTGGAAGCGGCAAAAAGTTGAATAGTTTAAAATGGCGCTCCGCATCTAAAATAATAACAATTATATTATAAACACGATTTTTTGTTAGAAATTCATATTAATCTCCTTTTATGAATGTTGTTTTAATATATGTTTTTGAATTATGATACTTTAAATGTGTTTTTCAGCTGTCATATTTGATTAACTAAAGGTCGATAAATGTTTGTGTGACATATTTGATTAACAAAAGGTTACATTTTTGTGGCATTTGATAAATATTTATTTATAAAATGAAAAATAATTAATTATACGAATACTTAATTTATGAAAAACAAAAAGTAATAATAGGTTATTTAATGTCAATCCATTTACTTGGATCTGGGTTTGTTGCCTTTCATTTGTCGTGTCCCCTGTAAACTCGGCTTTTGTCTGTATCTCACTGAAAACATATAAACAAAAAAAAATATGTTGGTGACATTGACCGATTGTTGATTATTCAATACTTTTGTCACAAATGCTCATCAATTTGATAAGTTGTGAGACTTAAGGTATATGTACCTGCGAGTCAACCGAGTTCATCATTTAAGATAAATGAAAAAAAAAACATTTAATCACAATGTCTCCCACACAACGATAAAAAAACTCCGCATTCAAGAGGGCATATTATTTTTTACTACAACTTGTCCCTCCGGCAAGCCGAAGTATTCAAACTCATCTTGCAATAACAACCACGCTTCGATCCACTCTCTGAATTTTTCGCACCCTTTTGAATTCGGTATCTCATCGTACGAGTATATCATAGGATCTGATAGGCAAAATATGTTCTGACTCTAGGGGTCGTGAAAATTTGATCCTTTAGGCAATTGATCCTGAGGCCTTTGGGCAAAAGATGTTCTGACTCTAGGGATCATAAAAATTTGATCAGTTGCAGTGCATGTCACATGTTTTAGCTGAGTTCGTATTTTATTTTTTCTTGATGATAGTACCAGAGAATGGAGTTGATGTATAATTTGTTAAAGACCCGGTACTCCCTAAAAAAGGTCCGCTTTGGGTTACTGGCCAGGAAGTTTATTATTATATGCTTCTATGCTAGAATGCAATACCCCCAAAAAGCTGTATTGCAAGAAAGTGCCAACTGACATAAAGCGAAAAATATACCTTTTAGAATATTTTAACTAAGCGTTTCGTTTTTATTGTGATTCTTCTTTCTTCGGAGAACTTTTCCACTTGTAGATTTATTGTGAAAATTTTGAAGTTGAATCAGTTCAAGCTTTAAATCGTCTAAAATATTTGATTTTTAAAAATTTCAAATATAATATTATTGATTCTTCATCATCCAACTTCAATAAATCATCGAATAGAGGGCGGATTTTCTGTGTAAAAAAATATTATTTATGACTCAAGATAGGATGCAACAATTGGCACATATGAAAATTAAACGAAGTATTATGAAGCCATTAATAGTTAAACGAAAAAGTAAAGTATTGTACAATCATGCATATATGTTAATCACGCCGCGTCCCTTGCGAGGAACGCAGAGATAACTGAGCTCCATACTTTTCTACCTAAGTTCATTTATATACCTCGTCATGTACACTATTATTTTATTTACACTTCTCATTTTACCTTACTTT
Organism: Odontocerum albicorne; assembly: GCA_949825065.1. Taxonomy (NCBI): domain Eukaryota; kingdom Metazoa; phylum Arthropoda; class Insecta; order Trichoptera; family Odontoceridae; genus Odontocerum; species Odontocerum albicorne. The sequence continues at coordinate 41,372,097 of OX463842.1, forward strand.
AAAATCTGATCCACTTAGTACAGTTACGTTTTCATCGGTCTACGTCTTTCCACGAACACCTTGCAATTTTATCTAGTATACTAATAAAGCCATACTGTTAGCATTTATTAAGTGTTGTGATGATGATTTTGATTTTTGCTTTCGCTCGTGGTATGTATGATACATGTTGATTTTTTGTTTGCACGCATCTGAAAGGGGAACACCCTAACACATCGGTATCATGAGTGACGCCCGGTTTGGTGCAGTGCGGGCTGTCATACTTTGGACGGCCCATTCTTATATTGGTGACTCATATACTCGAAGTTCAATTGTTGCATTGTTGTGAGAGTGTCGACTAACTTGCATTCTAATGTATTGTTTGATTTGTTTTGTAGCGCTTGTTTCTTTGCATTTATTTTAATTGTGATTGATTTAAATATTTTTTTATGTATTCTGTCTTTTTGTAACGTATGAAACACTGACATTTATACTATTATTTTTATTGTTATAAGGTAAATGGTACCATTTATTGATAAGTAAATTAATTTTTTACACATTTCTAAACCATCTTAATACTCTTTTTTTCATCTTTATTAGAACATCCATTTTATTTGCGCATTTATTTCTGTTTTCATTTTGCCTTTTTTTATACATGGAAACATTTTTTTCTAATGCACGTATATTATGTACGAAACAATCTCTCATTTTAATAATTTTACAAGTCCAAATTTTACTTCTTTACCAATACACTATTGAATATTGTCATTTTGTCTTCTTTGTTATTGAAAAATGTTACGTGAACTTTCCCATGTTTACTTTTCTAAAGTCTGATGCTCTCTTTTATTCTTTGCTTACCCCGGCAGAGAGACGTCATGATTGTACTATATGTATGAATTTAATCTGAATAAATAAACAAAAGAAAAGTACTGTCTTTAAAATGTAACCTTTGCCACAAATATAATACACAAGTTTTTAATGTCATTTATGATCATAAAAAATGAGTAATTTTGTTATCACTTAGAGAGTTCATATTATTATTTCATAATTACATTAATTAAGACTGATTTTGCTTTTGCTATAATGTTCGAGTATATATTTTATGTGTAAGTTTGTACGTAGAAACCGAAAATAACCGAATCAGTGATTTATTACGTAGGAGTTAGTTTTGTTGTTTTTGTTTAGATCTTGATGTTATTTTTGTAAGCTTAAAGTAAATAATAAAATTTTAAGGGAATAAGATGTCTTATTGTCTAACAAAATACTTCAAGAGTGTTGGCTGAAAAACATCTTAAATCTTCGTGACCGATCTCGACCTCTATTGGGGGGGGGGGTATATCTCGATTTGTAGGTTGTTATGAGATTTAACCTTTTAATGGCTTCTCTCTTTAATGTAATTTATTTTCCATTGCCTTGAAGTATATCTTTATTGTTTTAGAATACGTGTACATACTTTATTGTTATCAATAAACCTATATTTATTTATATATTGTTATGTAAAGTACTTCATCATTGATCACGGGGAAATGATGTATGAGGAATAGAATAACAGGTTTTGACCTACATATTTACACCAGTAAGTCATGCATAATAGCTCTATTGTACTCAAAAAAACAAGTTTTATCATGTCAACATACAAAAGTAGTAGAAATTATAATAAAAAAATAGAGGGTGCATATTGTTATACGCAGAATTATCATTTAGCTACGGTGAATCCAGCTCTGCACTTGTCTTTCTAGTCATTTCGATTTAGATTTTGAGCAATCTGTGTATTTTCTTAATTGTGTTTCTGTTTATAATTTTTTCTAGTTTGTATTGTATTTCTTTTCTTAATTGTGTTTCTGTTTATAATTTTTTCTAGTTTGTATTGTATTTCTTTTCTTAATTGTGTTTCTGTTAATCATTTTTTTCTAGTTTGTATTGTATTTCTTTTTTGGTAATATTAATATTCTATGAATAGGTGGAATTTCATATGATATTTTATATATTGAATTACATAGCAGAAAGATTGATTTAAAAACTACTGAATAATATAGTTTAAAAAAACTTAACCTCAATTTAATTAAGTATAATAATTATTTAATGACAACCGTTTTTATATACGTTTATTACAGCCGTTGTCCTTGTTCATGTGTATTCTTTACAAATTTGTTGTATAGATTTTGACATATAGTGCAAGTCATGTATCATATGAGCTTCATAAACAAAATGGTCATTGGCTTTTTCTCCAGTTTCTTGTTATTGTTGCACTTGTTGAAAACATTTTCGTCGAACTTCTGAAGTGCAACGCTCACTGGCTTGCACTTTAGTCTATTATGTTAATATTGTTGTTCGTGTTGAAAATGTTGCATTTGCTGAGCATATTCAACGCGAAGGTAATTGGCTTCCTCCACTGTTTGTCTGTCACGTTGTTGCCTTCGATAATAGCGCATATAGAAGATTCAACGCGCTTAACTCTTTTTTCATTTGGATCGATTTACATTTTTTTCACTTAACCATAAGTATCAGAATAATTTACTTATTAAAGACAGTGATACTAATAAATTTTGAATTAGTTTATTTCATCTTTAAATTAAACCGTAACTATGACAAAATATATTATTACGCTCGGACGTACAACAAAATTTATATTATTTGATGATATTTTTCGTATTGTGTGTTTTAAATGGAATCTACAGTGAATTTCATGATTCTGATATGACAACACCTAAGCTCTAGGTTATAAAAATTATCATGTTAATGTTTGTGTCAAGTTTAAACCAAAAATGAAGAGAAAGCTAATAGCATATTAAATTAAGTAAATTTGTAAATTTTTTTACTGTGTTCTTAGTGATGAATACAATAATTGAATAGCCCGTATTTCTTGCATCACCTTCTCAGTAAATCTAGCCCAACAACTTACAGAGAAGCACTGTGCATCATCATTCGTTATCCCAATGGTGTGACGGGAGCCAAAGGATCATTACCCCGACTCTAATATTTCTGGCCATTAAATAGGAAGTTAACACTTCACCAAATACTCTGACGTGTCTTCAAGTCTTAACACCTGGTCCCCTTAGCAAGCATATTCCTGTGTCTATCTATAATGAAAATTGTTGAACTTAAAAATTCACAAAATGACGATTACTTACAAACACAGAAAATTACCCTCTACCATAGATACTCAGGTAAAACACCTCATTTTACCACCAAAAAGAAGTTAATGATTTTGACTGAGACTTCTTATTGTCAAAACACCAATCAGAACTCCTGGGATCTAGATTGCAACAGTGGAATCTTTCGTAACAGGGGACTGAAATCATAAGTAACAGAACAAGAAATAAAACTCATATTTTGAGATGAAACATTACATGCGTATTTACACTGATATGAATGGTTTGACGCTTAAATTTGAAGTCGAGTATAATCCACATAAACGGGGTTTTTTTATTAATACATCGAAGACTGATCTAAAAGTAGTTCTTATCTATAATGAAAACATTTAACTTATCCAGTGAGTGATTTAAGAGAGAATGGCAGATCTGCTGGAAGAAATCATCTACAAATGCCACTAGTACTATCTAAAAATAGTCGCATTACTTTTAGGTTTATAAATTAGATTCAACGAGGTTTATTGTTTTATTTTTATAATTGTGGGATAGCAGATATACCACTACTGTGAAAAAGATACCTGACAGGAAGCGTTTTGTTCCTGGTGAGAAAATTATTAAAAAATCCGTATTGTTGGACTGAATAAAAACAATAACGGAATGTGTACCTAATAAACGTGAGATTACATTGAAATTCTTTTCCACTGAAGTCAAAAGCGGAACAGAAATGATAATAATAATGACATTTATAAAATAAAAAAATCTCCTCCTTATATGTCATTGACTGCCACCAATTTGCCTATCCCACTACAAAATGTTTTGAACAAGATAAAAATTAAACGTGGGTTGCTCTAGAATACAAACAGATTACTGTCTGGTTAAGTACTCTTGTATGATAAGAGAGGGCGGACGTGAACAAAATAACTGACTGATTAACATATCTTCAGTGGCAACGTTGATGTAATACATTCATTATCTAAATATTATATATACTTACTTGAAACTAAATTGCTCTTAATTAAAAATTGTATTTTCTAATTTATTCGAAAATTAACAAGAAAACTGTAAATACTTATATGCACTATATTTAATAATACATTCAATTTACACTGACATTTACGTTTGCATTTACTTTTTTTTTATTTATTAACAATACAACTTTTGAGTTGATATAATTTTTAATGAAAAGTCGATAAAAATACGATTTTGTGGATAAAGAGAACCACTTCAATAGGCAAGACCTGTGACAAAGTGGTTTCATTCCATAACAACAAAAATCTTATTTTTTATGCGTAACAAATATTTGAACACAATTTATTTAACACATGCATTAACATTGACATTTTTATTTTCATTAACATTTAGCGTTGTATTAATATTTACATTTATTAAGCATTAATATTTACATTTATTAACCATTAATATTTACATTTACGTTTACATTTATGTTTATATTTACGTTTACATTTATATTTATATTCCCATTTAAATGTTCAATTACATTTTCATTCACATATCATTTATATTTACGTTTACATTTATATTTATATTCCCATTTAAATGTTCAATTATATTTTCATTCACATATCATTTATATTTACGTTTACATTTATATTCCCATTTAAATGTTCAATTACATGTTCATTCACATATTATTTATATTTACGTTTACATTTATATTCCCATTTAAATGTTCAATTACATGTTCATTCACATATTATTTATATTTACGTTTACATGTGGATTGATTGACTTGTTGCGGCAATCGAAGTATCGCTGAATACTAATTTGAGCCATATATGATAGCTGTTCCTAATGAAATATTTCTTCTACGCAGCATCACACATCTTGGATATTTGTACTTAATTGAAACGTTAAAGTAAGTGCGAATACTGTTTTCAGTCTTCATAATTAGAAGGTACTCATAATTTTGAGAGTAAAAATCTATATATTTAAGAGTGTTTTGTTAAGAAAGAACCGTAAACCAACCGCGGCGCTGTTGGAGAACAACTTTTATTATTGACCTACACAAACTTTGGTTGAACTTGGTTAAAGTTTGTAGTGAAGTTATGGCCACTGGGAATGACCTTATTTGGACCGCAACCACCGAGTTACATTAGTATTCTTGTTTTCTGCCGACACAGCCACAAAGCACCGGTAATTATCAAGATTAATCCTTCTTCCCCGGACTTTGGGTCAACTTGTGTTACCGCACTGAGATCTCTCTCATAGATCTATTTTATTGCATGCTTAATGTCTTATATTGGGCCATAAAGTACTGGTTCAATGATTTGTACCACTTGTTAAGTGACATATTTCCCTTTACGGTCATATGAATTACGTTTCCAAAACACTTAAAAAAATCAAAGGTGTGCTGTTATAACAAAACATATGTTATTCAGATCAAATTACAATATACAATACTTTCTAAATATTATTAAATTTTTGAACATTTTGTGCTATAACTTTCTAGCACTTGAATACGTTTTAGAATTGCTCCACCTTAAACTCGAAAATGTTGAAATGCTGCAAGTTTTACCTTTCATCATTGTTTGATAATAATATTTAAGTATCTCAATCGAAAAGACAGAGTCTTTTTAAAACATAACGAAAACCTGTGTGATGTAAGCTAATAAACAGGATACAGCAAATTATGTATTTTGTATACATTGAAGCAGATATAAAAGTCACAATGACTTACATAATATCATTACAGGATAGATAAACTTGAAACTTCGACAACGGTTAATCAAATGCAACGTTTGGTCAGTGTTATTGCATGGAGTGAAATCATGGACCCTCAAAGTTGGTAGTATGAACCGATTGGAAGCATTCGAAATGTGGATGCACCAGAGAATGCTACGGATACCCTGGACGGATATGGTCAGCAACACAAGGGTTCTTCAAAAAGCCAGTTGATAGAGAGTTGCTGACTAATATTAAAATCCGAAAGGTGTCCTATTTTGGGAATGTTCTTAGAGAACCAAAGCACCAATTACTGCACCTGATCATCCAAGGCAAAATAGAGGGTCGAAGAGGTGTTGGCACGAGGCAAATCTCCTGGCTCCGCAATATACGTGATTGGACTGGTATAAGGAGCGTTGGGGATCTTTTTCGGGCTGTCGGGGACAAAGATGCCTACATTCAACGTTGGGGGGACCTGACATGACACTGAGAAAAAGATAGATGATAAAACTTCCACAATATATAGATATGTTAGATGCCTCAAATATAATACAATATTATAAATAGAAAAATAAGTACGAGTACATGGCAACTGAAAGCCAATTAATAATTTATAAAACATCTGTTGGATCTGTGAAAATAGAGCTGATACCACACGAATAAAGGCACTCATTTGAACATCAAAAATTAAGATCTTACAACATATAACCTGGTAAAACTGTCAGAGATTTTAACTGATATTGCAGGGGAAAAATCAAGGCAGAATAAGTGTGGGAAAATGAAAAATCTCAAGATTGAAGAGCTTAAAAGAGTGGTTTGACTGTGGTACCATACCTTTGTTCAAAGTTGCTGCCTCAAGGTTCAAGATAGCCGTGATTATCGTTAACCTCCGAAGAGGAGATTAAAGTATAAAAAAGAAGAAGAAATATTAAAAAGCCTTTTAATAAGTATTATCATTTTTAACAAACAATTTAAAGTTAATCTGATATACATTGTAATCAAGACAATAAACACGCATAAAATGTACATTCAGTGGCATAAAAATGGCGTAAAGGGATGCAAGCAATTCCCTCCATGAATAACTTTTAGACGCCATAAAACAAATTTGATTTTAGACAAAGTATTTTGATTTGTGAATAACCGGACGGAAAGTCGTAAAAGCGCTGCATTATACTGTCGCTGCGCTCAATTTCATACTGTGAAAACAATAAAATAAATATTACATTTATTGCACTGAGACGTTTGTCACATTTTTTTGTTGAAAAGTTTTCTTTCATCCGTTTGAAAATGCGCAAAAATTTCATCAATACAACATAAGACTTCTAGAATAAATTGTCATAGATAGTTTCATTGCTAAGAATGACCTCTAGCGCGATTTTTGAAGCCTGCCTTAAAATTCAGTTGTCAACTTTGCAATAATGATGGTTGTCGTCCTCTGTAGGAATGCAGACGTTGATTTTTTTCCTTGCATTAAGACCCTCGGGTATTTTCTTGAATTAAGTAAAAGGGAAAAACGTTACATTAGAGCAAGTTGAAATTTTTTTATATCTTGGAAACATGATCACACCGAAGGACCGCGCAAAGCGCTATATTGAAAAAAAATATAGCAGTAGGCAATATAGTGAATGATGTGTAACACTGTGTTTATAGAACTGAACATTTCAATAGAAGCAAAGGTTACTCATAATATAACCTTGGTCTCAGCATTGGGATGTGCTAGCAAAACTTTGATGTGACAAAAATGTTATTAAAGTTAGATAAATACGATGAAAATCAGAACTTTGCGGCGAGAATGTGTGGGAAACTAGGTTTGATAAAATAAAGAATGATTATAGAAAAGACGACCTCGAAGAGTTGGTTGTGGGTTCGATTACCGTTGCAATACTTGATTTTTTAAAAGGTGCCCGGTCTGGTTTTCACTTAAATCCACTTGCACATATTTCTGGTGCTTGGATGAGATAGCCACGTGCCGGGTTGCATTGTGTACAATGAAAGAGTAATACAATAACACAATGCGCAGTAGGATGAAGAACAGGTCATCAATATGGTTATGTTACTTAGAAATAATGTATTATCAAAGAGCTACAAAAAAAAAATGTTGCATGATTAAATTAATCAATTCCGAAAGAGAATGGAGTGCGAAACCTTTATAAGATGATCGTATGAATTAATAGGTGTTTAGCAGAATGTCCGATAGAGGAAAGAGATGATGAGGATGATTTGTTGATAAATTATAAAACACGTTAGATCGCAATGCGGAAAGAGAGTCTGTCAAATTTTATTAGTTACGTAGGTATTTATATCTTTTTAGAATGCGCGCGAGAATGCGCTCGCGATATGCCTACGTCTCGTTTCTGTGAATGTAAAACGATTAATTGTTGTATGTAGGTATCATTCAAATACGGAACTAGCGAGATAGCCGTGGTGCGTTCTCGCTCCGGCGTGTAATGCGGTCCGCTCGGCTATGGGTTGAATGGCCGGCGTGTGACCTTCGGACTTGAATGGCCGGCGTGTGAACTTTGGACTGTTTATTTAGATTTCGTCGAGGAATGCGAAGGTCATCTCATCGGTCATTGACCGTATGTATGAATACCCGCAGTATTCGAGTGGGCAACCGCCACAGGTGTATGAATGTGGTGGAAGAGAAATATGTCTGATGGTGATAGGCAACCAAAGTGATCGAGTATGATCGTCAGTCATCCTGCGGATGAAAGACACCTACCTGCACAGGTATAAATTTATTATGTGTACCTGTTGCACTCGAACAATCACAGTCTTGACATATTAAACCCAAAGTTCCAATGGTAACGATATCAAACTTCTAAGAAGATTGACCAATTTATTATGCTGCAGCCTTTCGTTTAGCAGATTTTTTACATTGTGCTATTTTGCGTAACTTTACAGCACTATAAAAACTTATGATAAGCAGCATATTATCAACAGAAATACACAAATTATGATACAGATCGGTCTAAGAGTAAAACAGGAATTGAACCTAAGGTGACCGCTTGCTTAGTGTGAATGCTTTTAGACCAATGAAAGACAATGGCGTGTCAGGATATAAAGATGCTGAGATATGTTCTCTTTGCATACCCGAATATGGCGTGACAATGAGATAAATTATATCAACAACAAAATCTAATGCATTAGAAATTGACTACTGAAAATTCATTTTGACACGTTTGTGATCAAGTATTTAATACGTTTTTTTATCTATAATCTCAGACTTTTTTTAGAAATCGCAATTGTATCCAAAGGGAATTAGCTTTCAAGTAAATATTTTATATTCCAGACAGACCAAACATTATCAATCGAGACTTTTATCTGGCTACAAATCAGCCCCCACGCGGGCGAGACGTTTCATAAGCTTCGCAAATAGGGTTAGCAATATTTCCAAGTTTATGGATTCCTTTCCCTTTTTGTTATATTGCACTAGTTTTATGATGATAAAATTACCAAACAGATACATGGGTAGAAAAATGTTTAATCAATCACTTCCAAGGATAATTTTCATCCGTAAGAACTGGTGTTTTTTTTTTCATTTTATTGTGAATCTTTCTGATATGTAAGACTTATGTAATGTTGATTCGTAACAATTTGAAAGTCATTGTGGTATTATATCTTTATAAATTAAGTAATAATATTAACTAAATACATATAGTTACCATTTGAGTATTGGCACTAACAATGTAATTTCTGATGTTTGGTCATATATTAAGAAAATTCCGATCAAATAATATCGGAGGTTAATAACTTCACTGTGGCATTTAGAAAACTTTGAATCAGTTTTAAAGTGTTTGTTCCCCTGTCAATAATTAGTGGCCAATATGGTTTAATGTGAAAGACAGGACATTTATTTGGGTTCCATCCAAATAACGATCTGAAAAGTAAGCTAAGCCACGGAAAGCGTCGTTGATGTGCAGTGTTTGCGGACGATAGATACTTAAGAATACGTGTCTGCATCAAATTGACTAGAAGGGGAAAATAATGGAAAAATACGAATTATACGAGTATATAATGAATAAAATGCTTAGTCACAAGAGAGTAGAGCTGTGTGCCCTCTGCCTTCCTTCGACACGGCGCGTTGATATAAGTAATGTTCCAAAACATTAATTTGATTGATATCTTGTTTCAGTAAATCGTTAAATGAAAAGTTTATTCAATTTTTTTTGTTAAATGGCGGGTCATATGGCTTTATTAAAAATAATTTAGTTATTTCTCTAAACTCGATTTATTTTAAAAATAGTTAAGTGGTTGAAAATATATAATAATTAGTCTTTGAACCCTCAATCTAGACACCAGTTATTTTTTTACTATCAATCACATAAATAAATATAATATATTCCATTTGATATTTAAATTAAAAATTTTTTTTTTAACTATTTGTACCGAATTCACATTCATAACGCGAGTCAACCCTTTTAGCAAGAGAAGCGGGGCGTCGCGACGCTAGTGTCCGACGCCACATGACGGATGGTTGCTGCACCCGTCACCTGGCGCTTACAGTAATATGTACCGACCCATGCTTCATGTGGAATGATGGGGAGGTCCAGGGTTACCACACAGCTTTTTGGTCCTTCAAAGAAACATTAAGGTTTCTTTGAAGTACACGTAAAGGAGAAACCTGACTTGGGTGACAAATTACTCTTTTGTTTATATAGTTTCATGAAAAGGGGTTAAAATGAAAAGGAATATTACACATTACGATGGAAGAGCCTTTTTGTTATTCTGTTTCGATTTTTTTGCTTATGATAAATGATAGCGATTTAATACATTTGATCATACATTTGATCTTACAAGTACCTTTAAACATGGCTTTACGATAAAACACACTAACCTGATTTTTCGGCAAACCCAAGAGAAAATAGTACATTTAACTTTTCAGGTAACCCTAGAGAAAGTGACAAATAAACATCACCGTTTCCGGGGATCACAATACATAAAATAATTTAACAATTTGAACACGTTGTTGTATTGCATACGACTCCATTTTTATAAATGTCATACATTACACTTCTCAAATGTCACAAGATCCAGGTAAGTTTGCGACGCCATCTATGGTTTATCCAAGAATAAAAAAAACCGCTCAATTTAGAAATATAGTACGTGGAATGACAATTATTTACTTATTTGTTTATTTTCTTTAACATGCCGAGGGAGAATAAAAGAATAACAAAACAACAATTTAAAGACGTACAATAATTAAATGAAATAAATATATTCCCCTTCACCTATCATGTTTTATTCCCATGCTCGGAATTCCTGTTTAAGTTAACCATTTTATTACATGTGTCAATTAAATACTCTTGCCACTGAAAACTCGCATCACAGTGTCTGACAGAAAACGGAATGAAATAATTACGGATGAATGTAAGGCTAATCTGTTGAGTACGATGGGGAAGAGCGTTCTAAGATGGTTTGGGAATATAGAATGAACGAATTAAAAAAAATACTAATAATATAAATATACAGTGCTAATGGGTGTTGAAGACGTGGTAGAGGAAGACCAAGGAAATTATGGTTGGATCAAGTGAATGATATTTTAAAAAAATAAATGTGAAGTAAGAGAAATTGAAGGAACTGAATAAGAAGGTGTATGGATTGTAGAAAAGACGAAATATGGGTACTTAGATATAAATGCATGTTGTTGTGTCATCTGCCTATCCCAGAAAGGAAACATTTCATTTTGTGTGTATTCATAATTTCCTGTGTTTAAAGGAAATTGATTACATTCAACGAATATCTTAAGAAGGGCGAGAACAAATGGAAAAGGGCCATAAGTTATATACAAAAATAAACTAATGCAGTAAACTTTTTCGGTTCATGAGAAACATCGAATAAGCGTACTTCAATACCGCATGCTAAAAAAATATATCAAGACCAAATATGTATTACATAGAAAAAAACCTTACCATACAAACTAGTGTGATAAAAAAAAATTGTTTCATTATTTTGTGCACATGGTAAAACATAGTACAACTGGTGGGCTTATTACTGTACCAGCAGTTTCATCCAACCAACCAGCTTATCATGGATATATTGAACTGTTTTAATCCATGACTGATTGATTACACAAAAAAAAATATTCGTTTAAATTAAAGTAAAAAAAATACCATATTCCATCAAAATAGTACAATTAGAAGAAATTAATTCATAATTTAAGAGTTCTTTTGACAAATATACGTTCATTTGGAGCTTGTTTTAAATCTAAAACAATTAATAACTTTAAGTTTTAAACAAACAAATAACTATATCATAAATACTAATAAAATTTAAGAAAAATTGTATAATCCTGATTATTGGGAGTTATTTATTTCACACTTAACTAATCTATATTTTTGTTTACTCCTTTGTAATTTTATTGCTGACAATCATATTCGATAAAGAGGGTTCGTTTATCGTATCTACCGTTAATAAAAATAAAAATCAACCAACAGGTCCACGTTGAATAAAAGTGACAAAAATAACTAACAACAAAATAGTCTATCATCGCGTCATATCTCACTCAGTAATGATATTTGACTGAAATCGAAGACTTTTTCCTGTAACGGGTCCGGGTCAAGTGAGCTGTATAGGAAGATTGACTCATAAAAATGAAGTGTCTGCAAGGTAACGGTCCTTTGTGGTGTCAGACGTCAAACACCGTACTGGAAAGCGAGGCGGGCAAGTGAAGCGGGCAAGTAAGGAGGGAGGGCGGCCGTGAGTGATGTCGGCTCTGTGTGCTGATACATGGCTCCTGTCACGGTGGTAACCTCGACCACCGTCGGCCCTGTCCCGTGGAGACAGTCCCGCTTCTCATGGGGTTAGAACCTGGAAAAATCTAAAATCTTGGCATTCTGGAAAATATAATTTTTGATAGAGAATATTGTAAAAATAAGCTTAGAAATAAACCTATCATCAATTTAATGTTCACTTCAAAGGTGTTGTTTCACATTATCTTATAAGAGCTTTTGTAATTCATGGATTCAATTCATATTTACTAAAAAATGTATGTCATTGAGACTTTCCGTCAACGCAGCTCCATTTGTAATAAAACAATTGTATTAATTTTTATTTGATACCTTAAAACAACTCGCGAAGAGCTTTTAACTACGCACAGTATTTTTTGAGAGTTACTCAAGTAATATCACATCTATTTATTCCAGAGACATTATTCTTTTGAACCATTTAACGTATTTGCTATAATTATTTCCTCCAAAATGCGTTCAAAGAGTATATTTATGAATCGTCGTCGTTGCTGGGCCTTGTAGTCGAGGATCCTCATAGTCGAGCCATTTCAACGTTAATCTTGAACTGCTCCTCCGCGTTGATCATGTGATCTTATGTGAGAGAACAGACTGACCCTAAATGCGTACTCTCTTTCGCAGATCCTGCAGAACCACTCGTTCAATTGGAAAGCGAAGCTGTCCCGTGGAATTTATTTTAAATGTGTAACCAGCAAACTCACCGACCACATCACTGTACTGGATCCGATGGCCCACCGAGGTGAGACGACCGGAGCACACCGGTATATTGAGATACTTTGCCTATAAATACGAAATCTATGACCTACTTGATATGACGTTTTTCTTTCACATAGGAGTTTGGGTTTGATTCCTGATGGTAGTCGAAAAAAAAAAACATAAAAAATAGTTAATCTGGTAAATAAAACTCACGCGCATTAGAGGTGTGCCAGTTTTGTTACGTCTTTGCATGCGGTAGTATTATCCGCTCCTTTTTTTTTACGTCGTCCTTTAATGACCATGCAGTGAGACTCAGAGCCAGTTACAAACCAATACAAGACTCGCTCCGTCCTCGGCATGATTTAAGAAGCGACTGAAAAAACTGTTAATTTCTAGTCAGTAAAATAACGTGTTTCATTCCTGATTTTTCTTTTCCTTTCCTCTCCATCATCCCTTCCTTTTATTTTAATTGATGATATCTCATTTTATATGAAAAATAATGTTCGGGTGATTGTCCGTCTTTGTGGGGTTCGTGGGCATATGCTCACGTATGTCTTTATGGATTTCGTGGGGGTGGATAGTCATTTGAATGATATATGCGACCATGTAACTTGCTTTATTTACTTTTTTCTGGTTGGTTGGAAGAGATTGCCGCCTGGCATTAAGCCCGCCAAATTGTATTTGCAATTAAAGTGTTAAATAAATAAATATTATCTACACGCGTGATAATGAATCGTGCCCACTTTAGTGGATATTTACCCGAAGGCTCGATTAATGGGGCCGAAGATATTGTTCTCTCTCAGCCACGTTTTTTTAATATGTCTGCATTGCGAATCCCACTATGTAATATTGCTCTTTTCTGTACAATGTTTAGAAAAACTGTACATTAAATTAATTAAAAAAAATTAATGTTGTATCATATCGCCTTAGTTATTTAATATTATATTTGTACAGATTTCAGGGCTATATCTTGAGAGACAATAGCGTATGTATTAATAATCCCATATTCAAGTGTTAATAAATAACACCTATTGACGTTTACTATAGACCTCTTTTCTAGATTTCGAAAGAAATATAATAATTAGCATGTTTTTTTTAATATGAGAATAATTCACAGTTTTTTCGATATCGACATAATAGATGAACCAATAAAATCGATTCAAAAATACGCCTTGAACTTCTAGCATCCAATCAAAATATCTCAACGAACTATACAAAAACGTTCTGTGTGGTTACTGAGGTGTTAAAATGAACGCCCGCCCACCCGATTGATCGGCATTAAGGGGCTAAATGGCGCACTGGGATAGATTGACGCAAGTGTAACGTTGTATCGGCCCATCAATTTGTTCAGCCCTATCGCGGTCGGTCGCCCAGGATTAGTCGTAGCAATATATCTATAAGCTTAGTACATACTTTTGCATGTATGTATAATACATTTGTCAGGTAACGACGAATTAATCTTTAACTTAACTGTACTGAGGTTTACTTTATGCGTAAAATAATATAATCGGTAAATATATAGTATACATATAACACTATCATCATCATCACCATCCCGACATGTCCATATTGGGGTAGGAAGAATGATCAGAATTCCACCTCATTCTATCCTGGTACACATATTTCGCTTCTGGCATGTCCATGCATCTCGTAATTCATACACTCTTATATTTATTTATTATAAAGAACTTTTACTCTTTCCTCGTTTAAAATTATATTAATTTGGTTTTCTCAAAATTTTTGTTCCATCTTTATCATACATATTTTATAGATTATTTTTTATAAAATTTTCATAATTTATTAATTCTACGTAGTCAAAATTTCTCAATGCCCCTATTTTCGTCTTAAGCATTGGATATTCTTTCAAACTACGTTCACTCGTAATGTTCAAATTTTTCAGTCTATCGTTCATTGTTTTCCCACTCATTCAACGCAACACTCTAATTTCTACCAGATTATCATACTTTCATAACTTTTTTGCTACATTCAAGTTTCACTCACATATTATAATGTTGGACCCAAGATTCTATTGTGAGCAGCAAGATATGCGGCTTTTGAAATTCTCTGATTAGTAAATATGTTGTATACAGAAGATATATTGCCTGCTACTACTTTTCTTTCTACGTAGCACTTCTCGCGGTAATCCGATGAAAACGCGCAACTTTCTCCAATGTTTTGTTGTTAACTTTTATTTAACGCAAAGTCTTACTGCCTCTCTCAAAAACTTTCAGCTTTCAAATATTAGCCAGCCAGTCTTTCTACGTGGGCGATATTGAAAATGAATTATGAGTTCCTTAATGAGATAAATGTCAACAATAATAATGCACCCCATGACTCCCTCTAGATACTTATGCACTTAATTAATTTAACCTTCGTTCAACAATTCATTACATCCAATAAGTTCCTCAACTGAATCATAAATCATTTCAGTTAAAGTCATCTGGTCATCTGCTGAGGTCTGAGGGATTAAATTAAACATGGCAAATGAAATTACTTGAACAAAGAGGGTGGGCTCCAATTTGAAACTTTTGTCGTAATCATATTATGACATCCCCTGCGCTCAGTTACGCTTAAGAATCAACAATTCGACAGACTGATTCAATTCACCTGCACAAAAGTAAAAATAAAAATTGATAGTTTAAACATGTTTTTGTACTAGATAAATTTGTCTTATGTGCGGTGGATATTATTTCCATCGACGACAGCAGTAGTGTAGTTGATAAGACGCATGTGTTCAATTTGTGTGGAACCTAGATTTCAGTTTGATTTTCACATAAGCTTTCTTCAACATCGGTCTGATCAACCCGAACTCCGAGGTTGAAAGATCAACATCTTACCAACTAGGTTATGGACGTTGTCAATTCTAGTTGGTTGGAAGAGATCGCCACATGACAATCCGCCAGGTTTTACTGTATATAACGCAAGTGTTATACAAAAGGATCATCTTAAAGATAACCGTTCAATTGGTAAAGTTTTAAAATAATGAAATTCATCACACAAGTTTCTAAAAATATTCAATGATTGCTTATGTTACAAGTTGTAAGAAAGATTTAAGAAGTACTTTTACAGAGACGTAAATAAATTAAACATAAAGGAACTGCCACACCTATTTTTCTCACTGAAAGCATTGTGAGACTGTCGATTTTCACAAAAATTGAGTGAGAATAATTCACAAGTTTTTTTCGATATCGACATAATAGATGAACCAATAAAATCGATTCAAGAATACGCCTTGAACTTCTAGCATCCAATCAAAATATCTCAAGGAGCTATACAAAAACTTTCTGTGTGGGTACTGAGGTGTTAAAATGAACGCCCGCCCATCACAAAAATTTAACAAAAATTGAGTGTATCACATGTTGAAAGATATACCAAGACTATATTTGTAGTTCATCTTCCTGTAATAAGTTTTTGCGATATTTTTACCAAATATGTTATTATTCAAAATGACGCAGATGTGTGATAGTATCCAATTTAAAGGCCGCAATAACAACGTTCCTATCGTTTTTATCTACAAAAGATTAAATAAAACTTACCATTTAATACATGACAGTATAAGCACATAAAGTTTGCCAAAATACTGCACGCAAATGAGATTGAAATCGATTAAACTTAAGTAATAGTTGAACCATTCTCGTTGTTGAGTCGCGTGCCTCGCTTGAAACTTGTTTCTAATTGATTTCGTTGTGCATCCATTATTTACACAAGCACGTTACTACTGAGGCGCATTCGAGAGCACTCATCTCTACGTGGGGGGTTATTAAAAGTGTTCTAGTATTATTCCATGTTCCATTAATAATATTGGATAACAATATTTGGTTCCATTCTAATCTGACACTGATGAAACGGTTCTTGGTCTAGAAAATATGTTTAATTCGTTTACCGCTAGGAATAATTTATCATACGAGTATAATAATACTCGAATGCCAGAAAACGAAGATTTTTGTTTCAAAATACAAGTGTAATCATTAATAGTATATTTTAGTTTCAAAATACAAGTGTAATGATTAAAAGTATATTTTTGTTTCAAAATACAAGTGTAATCATTAATAGTATATTTTTTAGTAGTTACGAGTATTAACATTATACATATTTTTAATGGTTTTTGCTAACACTATATAATACTATCCTAAATGTGGTTTGACATTAGCATTAAAATCAATTTCATTTAATACATTGTATTAACTTTTAAACTTATAATAAAATGATATAAAATTCTCGTCCTTTTATCTAATAAAGAAAATCGAATGTGGAAAATTAATTTATTTTATATTCATAAATTAGATTTTTTAAATGAAATTTCATAAAAGTATTAGAAAAAACAATAAAACCAAAACAGATATTTTTTAAGCAATTTTATTGAAATATCAGTAAAAATTTAATTACAAAAAATGAAGTATTTTAGCATGTAAAAGTTAATTATTTATACGTTTACATTCATTTAAACCTCGAGCGCTATTTTATAACAAAAAATCGATCGAATGTTATACTACGTAACATTTTTCAAAAAACTGTGAACTTAAAAGTCTTTCGAAAACCTAAATGTAAGTTTACTCTCAATTGGAATTCTTTTATACTATGAAGTGAGAATCAACATTTCTATCCACATTTATCGAAATACATAACTATCGTAAAATCATTCTATATTTCTTTCATAATGTTTCTTTTCATGCCATATCAAGCATTTTAGTGCTCATGATAACCTGAGCTATGAACTATTTGTTCAAAAGAAATTGCTCCTTAACTTTCTGTTTTCCAGTCCAGTTACATTACAATACCGAGACATCAGTCTGGTTCCCACACCTCGCTGAGGATTTTAGTTCAACGATGAGATGTACTTACTAATTAACTTAAGTCGTATGCGGTATCCGAGAAAATTAAACTCTGCGCATAAACCACTTCTTGTTCTAGCGCATGGTCATCGAGAACTGACCGCCCTTGTAATATTAAATTTGTGCGTCAAATAGATCATGTTTTTTAAGCATACCCTATTTGACTCTTTGAAGAACTATCATTTTGAATCGAAATTTTCCCCTTGCTATAGTTTTATCTCAACAACAAACATATCAATGCCTATTTGGTAAGATGCTTATTTTTTAATTTAAAAGTTACGGGTTCAATTTCAGGTGGAAATCAATTTAATCTAAAAAAGGCTTTAAGTTAATGTTATCCACACATGCACAATGGTAGATCATCTGTGCAAACCGATCATCTAAGGAGTTTTTATCTATCCGCATAGGTGCGTAGACGATTAAGAGATCTCCATACGGCCCATGATAAGTGGAGTTCCACCGACAGGTACTCCGACAGCTGCATCAATGTCTACAGGCTTTTAGTTTTAGCTCTCCAAGAATCAACACGCTTACTATCCGAAGAGACTTCGAGGGTCATGGGTGGTCATAAAACTCCTGCATAGGTATTTCACTATACGTATTGTATTTGGAATCACTAAGTTGTTTGTGTTCCTCACTTCTGCATGCTCTATTGCGTGAATGTCTGAAATATATATCACACCTTTTTTTGGGGCTGGTCTGAGACATCCTGTAATTAGGTGATATGTTTCGTTTAATGCAATCAATATCTATCTGCTTTGCATGGGCAGACATGTTTCGTACTGGGCCGGTATATTCGCCAACTGAGTAACAAAGAGTAATATCTGAGGTTTGCAAAACGTTTGGTTACGTGCCACAAGTTGATCTAGCAAGTTTACACAGAAGGTTGCCACTGGTGAAAACACGGAAGGCGCCTATAAATTGAGTATTCTAAAATGATAATAAACTTGTATTGAATTAAGGGAGAAAAGAACAATCATGCCCAAAACAACACTTTTTATCCCTGAAAACAGTTACTTTACATATACTGACCATTCCTTCCACTTTAACATTTACCAAATTATAGAATGGGACACTACTAGTGAATTACATGGGTATTATTCACCAAACCGCCGGCATCATTAATGCTGCCTGTGATATTTAGGCGCACTCTTCTTGGTCGTTATATTTGTTCTGAGGATCATGATAATTATGGTGTCAACCATTATTCTCCAGCACAAGCGACCTCTGAATCACTCCATCAGAAGATTGCTCGACCTATGCTAGTTTTGCCATTCACACTCTTTGCAATAATGAACAGCACAAAGCTGTCGTCATCCCCCCGCACTGTGTCCAAAGTATAGTAAGATTTTTTCTGGCACATATCACAGATTCTCGCTTCTCGACCCCGATAATCGTTCGATTAGCTCTTCAGAGAGTCAATGAGTCAGTAACAGCCGTCTCCAACTCCACATTTCAAGGTCATCAATTATTTGTCTATTGCATGACTCGAGTCTTGTCTTGTTTATCCAATCGGGTCTAGGTTTTAGTTAGAATTTTTCCCTGTCTCCTATCACCTCCGGAAGACTCCTTACTAACGTAGCCATATGGATTATGCGCATTATTTAATATAGGCGGAGTTTTCGCCTAAATTAAATTGGGTGAATATTTAGATTGTTATGACAAAAATAACATTTGGTGATAAATACATCGCGGCTGGTGTGAAAAATCTTTAGGCAATTGACCACTGGCTCTGTCTTGAATGTGTTCTAAGGCACGATATATAGTTTATTTCATCTCTACCATTTCTCATTACTGAGGGTCATGATCTATGGTATGGTGATGCAGTTTGCGATGACATGTATTTACTTCACTCGGCCACTCGGTATTCGCATGGTCAATTCCTTCACTAGATCACTCCATCTTGTTAACGCACTGTCGCTTCATCTTCTTCCTGGCACACTTTCCATGACCAGGTTATTTGGTTTACATCTGGAAATGTACCCGAAAAATTAAGCTTGTGAGTACGTAGACGTTGATTACTCTGCCAGTCTACGGGATTCTCAGCATCCGACGCCAATACCACATTTCAAAGGAATTGATTTTTTTTAAATTTCCAACTTTAAAAAAAAAGAATTGTGAGTCACAGGCCAACTCCAGTGGTTTTTAAATTTGAGTAAGGAGGCTGAAAAGATTGTATCTCAGTTACAGTCTTAAACGTGGTTGGGTTTTATTATCCATGTTTCAGAGTGATACAAGAATATTAGAATTTGGACTAGTTAAGTCTAATCTCTCCATATTTTTTACCAATCGGGTCATAGCATTGTTGGCAATTTGTATTAGCCTCACTTTCTTTTAATAAGTATGTTTCATTGTTAGAATAATTGAAGTATAAGAAACAAATGTGTTACCACGTGAACGATGTTTAAAATATGATTTCTTTGTATTTCAACATACGTAAGAAATATTTCAATAAAATAAGTTACAAAAAAATAAAGGAATATACATAGATCATCACGCCGTTTTAAGCAGAGAGAACATATCTCCAAAATAATCAACCCAAGCACACTACTTTCGTCTCTTCCACATTAATACATCTCGTTAGGTACAATATTATTTTATTCACATTTCTCCCTCCACCTTCTTTCGAAATTTAGTCCACTTGATTGAGCAATATTTTCCTCAGTCTACTTATTCCAAGCACACCTTTCACTTGTAAATTGTATACTCATTTAGCCATTCTTCCATTATTCATTCTTTCACATGTCCAAATCAACTTAACAATCCTTTCTTCATCATACTTAAAACATCTATTTAAACCTTATTTTGCCCACCGCCCACTTTGAGAATATTTTTTTTTCTAAAGCCTCCCAATTTTTTTACTTGCGAATCTGAAACAGCTATTGCCACGATTATATTTAAACGTGTAATATTATATACTATAGTCGTAAGATAGGATATGGTATGGCCCTATCCTATTTCTGAGTTTAAAGAAGACTGTTTCAATGAGAACAATTAAAACGCATACTTAATTATATTGAAAAGTATTTTTATTAACATTCAAAAGACATTGAATTTATAACTTATCTAATGAGAAGGTTGAATTTGATGCATTTTAAGGAGTTTGTTAATATCAGGCTCGATTTTACTTAAAAACAACCGTAAGTCGCCGCGTTCAGTAACATGGAGCCGATTTCTTTTACCAATGTTTAGTTACCAATGTTGCTACAGCACTAAATCCACGTTCAGCTAAATACGAAGATGGGAATGCTATCAGAAATCGTTGAACAATCGACCATAATCCTGGGTACAGTTGCAAAATTTGCTTCTGCAGTCAAAATTCTTGGTAGCCGCCATTCTTGAATTACATTTTTAATTCCTCATTTGTCGTCAGTTGTCATCTGCCCACGCCCCTCCGTGCCATCTCAAGGCCCCTTAATTTTCTCTTGGTCTTCTACTGTCCCCCTGAAAGTCTCAAACGCCCAAAAGGGGTCGTTATCGCCCACGTTGAGAACCTATGATTTAAACCATGTTTTCATTTCGCCTTCTTTCATACATTATTCTTCTTCTTGTCGTGCCTTATCAGGTCCCCCCGACGTTGGCAATTACTCTGGCAAAGGCTTCTCTATCTTGCGCAACCCGGAACAGGTCCTCCACACGCCCCATCTCCGTCCAGTCTCTTAGCAGCCAAGATGTTTGCCTTCTACTAGGACCACACTGGCCCTCGATCTTGCCCATCAGTATCAACTGGAGGATTTCGTACTTCTCTCCACGTAAAATGTGACCCAGATAGGATATCTTGCGGACCTTAATATCTGTCAGCAGCTGTCTACGGCAATTAGCTCTCCTCAAGACCTCCGAATTGGTGATCATATCAGTCCACAGTATACGAAGTAATTGACATACATTGACACCCCACAACTTTTCATTGGTACATGTTTCTTCACGTCATCATAATATTACTGTTATCCTTATTCTACCAAATCCAAGTTTCACTTCTATACGTCAAGGTGGGCATCAACACATTATTATGTATAGTCATTATTGTTACTTTGGTAAAGCGCGGATGTTGTATATTTCGTTAAGTACTCCGTTAAATGAGTCTACCAATAAAATAAACATAATTTTTTTAAAGGTAAATTATTATTATTAGGAAATGTACGTTATTCTCAAAATACTTTGCAAATGACAATATTTCATGAAATTTAATATTTCGTTTCCTGGAATTAATTATGAAAAACATGTAAGAAGGTTTTGTTTCAAGTTTTCATAAAAGCATCCCTACTTAAGACGAATGAATGGAGAATGAGATTTAATTTCATTTACGCTTCCTTTACAAGGGGTTATATCAAAAGAAAGTGCATTGTATTGTATTGACGGTGTAATTATAGAACATCGCAATCGGAATATTTAATATAATTATTGTTTTTATTTTGGTTTCATTATAAATAAGAAAATAACTTTTCAAGTTTTTTTAACACTGACTTAATTTTAATCCTTTCAGTTTTCATTTACTGTACAAACCTATCGCGAAATATCGCATTTGGATTAAGCAAAGAGATCAGATTTCTACACCTTCCTATCCCCATCAACATTGTTCGCGCCATTTAAACTTATACATCTAGACATACCTGTTCTGTTTCCCATGCTTCATATCTTTCCCTCAGTTAAAATTCTCAACTATATCAAACTATTTTTTTCCTATACCTACTTGTTCCTCGTACGCTATTCATTCTAGACATAAATATTTGTTTTGTATTTTTCAGCACTCATTTTCTCGATATGTTCAAACCCTATATAGATTCCTTTCTTGTTCAACGTATAACATTCCATTTTAATAAACAGCTTTCCATAGTTTATTAACAACTTTGTCTATCATATAACTTAGTACCTATTATAAATTCTTCACAAAGCACTCATTTCTACATACAGAGGAATTTCTGACGATGATGACCTCAATAGTCTGGTTGATTCGAGGTTTTACTTAAACTCGGAGGTTTCGGGCTTCAGTCTCCTAAAAGAGTTAGTCTGATAGGGCCCCAGTTTTTTAAAAGAGTTAGTCTCTTAGCAGCACTTGAATGCGCTTCAAGCGTGGAAAAGTTGTTATCGCTTAGCGTGTGACAGTATTGCCAAAACGTACAATAAAGATATGAGGTGCATACCGCGTAGTAACGCACTGGACTTCTGTGTGGAAGGTCATCGGTTCGAAACCCGCGCTGTACTACTTCTCTCGAACGACAGAGGCACTTTTTCCACCTAGTATTTTTTTTTAATTTTATTAACGACACAATAGTGACTTTCATATGCAAATGAATATATGACACTCGTACAAGTACTTCAAATTATTGACAATGAGGTTCTGGGATGAGGTTCTGGGAAATAGGCAGGCACCACTACGAGAAGAATGGTTTGATGCTGAATGCCAACATGCTACTAATGAAAAAAATGAAGCATATCTCAGGATGCAACAACGGCATCATACACGACAAGCTGTGCTGGAGTATAAAGAGTTAAGGAGGAAAGAGAAGAAATTGCACAGAAAGAAGAAGCGTGTATACCTGGAAAACCAAATAAAGGAGGCAGAACTGTCGCATTCACAGAATAACACCAGACTTTTCTATCGTAAAATCAACAACCAACGGAAAGAGTTCAAGCCTAGAACAACTATGTGTTATGATGGTCGGGGAAATATTTTAAACGACAGGCAAAAGGTTCTGGATCGATGGGTGGAATACTTCGACGTCCTTTTGAATGGTAACCAACATGGAGCAACAAGCGGGAACCAACAAGTAGAATACGACACCACTGATGTTGATGATAATGAGCCATCCCCAACCTTGGCTGAGATTTCAATTGCCATAAAGAATCTCCATAATAACAAAGCACCTGGATGTGATAATCTACCCGCTGAGGTGTTCAAGCATGGTGGCGAGGCTCTCCACAATCATATTCACAAAATCATCTGTGACATCTGGCGCTACGAAATACTACCAAATGAGTGGAATTGTGGTATAATATGTCCCCTGCTCAAAAAAGGAGACCCCATGAGTTGCTCCAATTATAGGGGTATCACCCTTTTAAATATAGCATATAAAATACTCTCAAACATTCTTTGTAATAGATTGCAGAAATACTCCGAATGCATAATTGGAAAATACCAAACTGGATTTCGTAGGGGAAGGTCAACAATAGATCAAATGTTTTCACTTAGACATATATTGGAAAAGACTGTAGAGTTCAACATTGATACATACCACCTCTTCATAGACTTTAAGGCTGCCTACGACACGGTCAATAGGACAAAACTCTATGAAGCTATGGCTGAATTTAATATTCCTGTCAAAATCATTAACCTAGTCAGGCTTACAATGTCCAACGTTGAGTGCCGTGTCAGAGTGCAAGGGGATCTGTCTGAACCTCTTAAAACATTTAATGGACTTAGACAAGGAGATGCTTTGGCGTGTACGCTGTTTAATATGGCTTTGGAAAAGGCCATTAGGGATAGCGGCATACAAACAACAGGCCATATATTCAGTGAATCTGTGCAGCTCCTGGCTTATGCAGATGACATTGACATCATAGCGAGGTCGGAACATGAACTTATAAATGCCTTCCGAGCACTAGCAGCATCGGCAAAAAACCTAGGCTTAGTAGTCAGTGAGACCAAAACAAAATATATGCCCGTAAATGGACGCCAAAACCCAATAAGTCTACAAATAGACAACTTTACCTTCCAAACCGTTTCTGAATTTGTGTATCTCGGTACCATGGTGACAAATAAGAACGATGTTTCCACTGAAATAAATCGAAGATTGATAGCTGCAAACCGATGCTATTTTGGACTGCAGAGGTACATGAAATCACGACATCTCTCTAGAAAAACCAAAACTCTACTTTATAAAACACTCATCCGACCTGTGCTCACCTATGGCTCAGAATGTTGGACTCTAAGTAGAGTGGACATGAGGGCTCTGGGGACATTTGAGAGGAAGATTCTGCGCAAAATATATGGCCCCATTTGCAATAACGGAGAATGGCGTATCAGGTATAATCAGGAGCTGTACGGTCTGTATGGAGACCCTACCATAACACAGGAGATTTTAATTGGGAGACTCAGGTGGGCTGGACACGTGCAGCGAATGAGTGAGGAGGACATTCCGAGAGGGCTCTTGAATGGCACACCGGGGGGTCGAAGAAGGCCAGGAAGGCCGAAGCTTCGATGGCTGGATGGTGTCAATAGGGATGCGCAGCTCATTGGCATCCAGAACTGGCGAACAGCAGCACAGGACCGCCAGTCATGGAGGCGTGCTTTAAAGGAGGCCAAGACCCGACCTGGGTTGTAGAGCCACTGTTGATTGATTGATTGATTAATTTATCTTCAAATGTTTGTGAAAACTTCAAAAAATAGATTATTGCAGTCAAGAGAAAGACTAAAGTAAGTTTAATGCTATTGAGATACGTACACCATTGTGGAATTGTTATTTGTTTAGTTAAACTTTGTCTATTCCACTTTTTATAACGGTATAGCTCTAACGGTTTCAAGGTTTTCATCTCGTCATCCAGCACAAACAAGACTTCTTCTGGATGAGGAAAAAACATTTTTTTCTTCCTGGCACTGTCCCAACTTATTGTCTAGGTAGACTCTTGGGGTCGGCTCTTCTCGTTCTCAGGCTGTATATTCTTCGGTTCTGGGTGTCACTTTTATCTAGGCCGTTTCTCTGCAGGATTTTGGAGCATTGAGTCATCCAGTAGTTTTTTGGTCGTCCTCTGGACGGCTGTCGAGAAAGATCCACAGATGGAGAAAGCTGTCAGTCCAGGCCCAAGGACCAATGTGTTGCGCTATAGCTACCCGACCGACGATGAGGGGAAAATATTACAGGTTCTATTTTTTTAATCCTTTTTGGGGCTGCAAGGCTTAAAAGGTTGATAAACAATGCACTAGAGTTTGTTTATGTGCGTATGCTGGTGTATACAATCACACGTTATCGCATGTAAAATTATATTCATATTATATTATAATTTCACGAACCGCATCTAAATTATGTTGAACAACTCATCATCACGCATCCAACACCAGCATAAGTTTTTCAGTCATATTAAGCGCTTGATGATTGAAAAAACTTGAAATTTAAAACAGAAATCAAATAATAAAGTAAAACTTAGATTCGAAAAACGTTTGACACGTAATATTCCTGTTGTGGCAGTAAAAATATTAGATCGGGAAATGGTTTTTGTAATTTAAATTTTCTCCAGTACACCAACAGTATTTAATCAGGAAGACATAAGTCACAGGTGGTATTTCCTCATCCATGGTGGATTGTTTCGGTGCTATACGGGCACAGACAGTGTTTTCATCAAAACATAGTTTAACAATGGTGTCTGAATTCGCGTGGGACTATTGTCTGCTGCTAGGAATATTGATTGCACCGACACATGGTGAGATTGTCCTTAATGACCTGTGAATAACATGACTTTAACGGAGATGTATTGAAAATGTAAAGCCAACCTTGACATTTCTACTCCGTTAGGTTAACGTTAAATAATAATTTGTGAATAGTTTGATTATGTTACTTAAAGTAAATGCTTATAGGATTTTCACCATTAATGCTTTTTTCATCATATTCTTCAACATTTTCATGCTATTAATGAGCACCAAACGAGTGGAAAAATATCTCATATATTTTATTTTTTTAACATTTATTTTATATATTTTGTACTAAAACAAATATTTTACAACCGGACAGTATCAAAGACTACTACGATAGTGGCTCATAATTGAATATGAGTGCCAACTCTGATGCATGAGAGTAAAACGTGGACGTGAGAAGGCAATGAAAATTGCCAAATAAATATCATAGAAAGCATGCAATAATATGAGAACGTAGCATGTTAATTTTTTTTACTAAAATAATCTATTATATTGACTATATATATAAACAAATGTATGCCTTAAGAAATAATCGAATTTATATTAATTACAATAAACTAACCTTATTTAAATTTCCTACATGTAATTTTATTTTAAATAATCTCAATATTTAATATCGAAGTAATTTAGAATTAAGATTATAAAAAATATAATTATATGCAGGAAATTAAAATTAATTTAGTTCACAGTTATAATATAGAAATTAAATTAGTTCTTAAGATATAATTTTATGACAGTGTAACGAAATATCATAAAAAGCTTGCAATAATATGAATATGTGCCATGTTAAATTATTAACTACTTCAATGATGAATTTATATTAGGAGTTGATATCATACATAAAATGAATAGGGGCATGTTGGGCTGGTTTTAATACATACAAAGAATTAATAACAAAAGGTAGAAACAATTAATTTAAACGAAAACTTGACAAGGTGTTGTGGAAGATGAATGCATAAAAGCATTGTTACATCAAGAAAAAACATTATGGAAGAAAACTTTAGGAGTCAGAGAAAACGGAGGAGCTGTAATAAAAGAATGTAAATGTTAAGAAGGCGAAATATTAGATTTTTTAAAGAAAAGTGTGATTCACTATCCCCTCCATCTACTTCGATAGGAATATGGTATTATGGTATGTGCTTCGATAGGAATATGGTATTATGGTATGTGCTTCCGAAAAATATAGTACTGGAATTAATCTCGTATCCTTACAAGGGATATTGTCAAATGTCTAACTTTAAACTTCACCCACTACTGTTCCAAAGTGTACGATAAAACTGTATGGTATGAACGTTAGTACAAAAGAATATGTATTAAGCCTAAAAAAACTTTCTGGTTCGGTATTTTTCTTCCTGAATTTAACATGATAAGAAATAAAATTGTCAAATATCTTTGAATAAAAATTAATAAGATATTTGAACACTTTAATTTTTAAAATTGATTTAAAGTATTTTTGATTATTGATTCTTTTACACGTGTTACGCGATTATAAGCCACACCCGAACCATTTTTCAGGCATTGTGGGAATAATCCAACGACTTGGAGGCTTAGGGGAAACGCTAAAGACAGGCCATCCCGGATTCTATATCGAAGATCTTTCTCTAACGGATCGTCCAAGAAAACTGTCGTAAAGTGGTAGAGGTTGCATTCTTCTTATTTCCCCGTCTAAAGGATAATGTTAACGTGAAGTAACGGGCTGTAGACCGTCCTGGATGAAGGTGTTTTATAGCATCGCTACCTTTCTAATGGAATATGTAGGGTGATAATGATTATGATATGATTTTATGAATTTAAATTCGAGAAATTTAGTTCAGATTGTATATCATGATTAAGCTTTATAGGGTTTTTAAAAAAGGTTCCATTGGAATATTGTAAAGATTTTATTTCCATTCTAAAGCTTTATATTGATATACAGTAACGAAAAAAAACCTTTGAATTTAGCCAGTTAGCACATTCATCTAATTTCATAACTATAATTTTACCACTTGCTCATCTCTTGAGATAGATAAATCAAATCAGTTTCCGTTATGCTTTATTATTATACATTATTTGCCATTTTCATTTCATTTTTATTTATTATATAAATTTCCACCATGTTAGTGTGGAAAATATTAGTTATAAATTATTTTCGAGTATTATTTTTTCTAGAAACACTGTTTTTAATTACATTTATTAACAAATTGTTTGAGTTTTTTTACCATTTAAAACATGGACTACATTTTTTTAAATAACACAACAATAAGGATACGAAGGTCAAAGAAGACGATAAAATAATGAAGGTACGGCAGTCGCTTCAGTGCTTTCAACATACAAGTACGAGTGAGTTAGTATCCATACACATAGGTGTTTTATGTCTGCTCTCACGTCCTCGTATAAAGATATAAAAAGCGTCATCATTTTCCTATCACCGTTCCTCTCCTCCAGCCCGCTCCTACTCCTCACATCTCTCCCAGATCCACCAGCTCTCCCAGCCCGGCAGCCACAATATTTCGCTGCAGCAGCTTACTGTAACCACTCATATATCACACGTCGCAATATTTTCTTTTTCGCCACCTAGCTAACTTTCTTTTGTATACTATGTTTGAAGAATTGTAGAAATTTACTGTTATTATTTTTAGTTAAAATATATGAGTTCTTCTGGATTATATTAATCCAATAGGGCGGGGTATTATGATAGAGCTTTTGCACTTGTTAGTCTATCTCTTAATGTTAGAGATATGGGTGGCGTGTGCAGCTTTAGGAAGCATTTAAAGACAACCCTTTTAGGGAGGTCTTATCAAAATGTATGATCATGTATAAATATTACACTCATTCACTACACTACACCTAAAGCTGAATATGTTACTATCACATATCGGAAGATCTACAAAGGTTTCTTTGTAGTGCAACTTCTTTTGGCATGTTTCTTCGGTTTTCTTATTAAACATGTTTTTCTGAACATATACAGATGCGGAGAAGTACTTTATCTAATGACCGTAGCCACTACCTTCATATCCTTTCACTCAACTTACACATATTTATTTTGTAATATTTTTGATCTGTCAATATTATTTTTGTTCGAGTCCCGAGTCAGAGCGTTCTAAAGAAGAGTTGACTCTCTAAGCTGAGCTATATAAATAGTTATTTTATTATTATATCAATACTATACATTTTAATATGGAATAATTACAATAAAATGACATTAAAAATCTGGATCCATGGTTATTTGTTTTATACATTATTGCTTTGACTCGGGTGAATATAAATTAATTTTAATATAAGTATTTAAATTACTTTTTCGTTAATATTTTTACAAATTCCTTTTGCAGTCTATTTATGATGCATATATATATGTAGATATATACTATCACGCCATATTTTTTGCGAGGTATACATAGAGAACAGATCTACAAACTTGTCTATACATGCACATAACTTTCGCTTACTCCACATTTACACATGTCGTCATGAGTAATCTTCCATTATTAACGCTTATCACTTTACCTTCATTCAAAATCTGGTTCACTTGATACAGCAATATTTTCTTCGGTCTACTTCTTTACCGCACACATTGCACTTCTAGATTGTATACTCGTTTAGTAATTTTTTTCATCGCTTATTTTCTCCACGTGTCCAAATTATCTTAAAGCTTTCTTCTTGCATCCATGCATTTATTTTCGATGTCTTTATTTTGCCTTATTTCATACATTGATATTCCATGTTATTTCTCAATGAACGCACAATTACTTAGCATTAATTTCACTCTTATACTTCTCCTATAGTTCAGGTTCAATATGATTAACTTGAAAACGTGTTGAGTTATATGAACTTACATAGGTAACAAACTCAACAGAACAAACAAATATTTTCCAGTTAAATAATTATAAAATCTTCTGAGATCATGACCCATGACATACTTGTATAAGTATTATATTATTGTTTGGTAATTAAACTTCCATACGTCAAGGCGAGAACCCACATATTATTCTTCTTCTCAGTATCATGTCAGGTCCCCCAACCTTGAATATCACCTGGGAGTAGGCATCTTTGTCCCCGGCAGTCCAAAAAAGATCCCCAACGCTCCTTATACCAGTACAATGACGTATATTGCGGAGTCAGGAGATTTTCCTCCAGCCAACACCTCTTCGGCCCTCTATTTTACCTTGAATGATCAGGTGCAGTAATTTGTACTTTGCTCCTCTAAATACATGACCCAAATAAGATACCTTTCGGATTTTAATATTAGTCAGCAACTCTATCAACTTTGGCTGTTTGAAGAACCCTTGTGTTGCTGACCATCGCAGAATACGATATTTTTGTTGCTAAAAGTTATTTATTTGTAAAAAGTCATGTTTTCAGCATACTATGCTAAACAAGTTATTAATTCAAAGTATTGCAGGACTTCTGGTGAATGATTCAAGTATTGTTATTTTGTAGTATATCACGTTTTGTACTTTTTATTTAACGGTATATTATTTTATAAACAAATATATAAATAAATGACTGGTGTATAGGAAAAAAACATTAATTTTGTATTGTAATGTTTTCGAAAAAAAATATGATATCGAGTATACGGCACATGAGTGACATTTCGCCCGGGACGTCAGATTCAACGGTTGCATTGGCGTCTCTCCCGGGGTGGTGAGTCCTGGTGCCGGATGAAAGGATTGCGGGGGCGGCAGGGGGTCGCAGGCTGCATTCACACCATGCCGTCTGCGTTTCAGCCTCCTCCGTGACAAGGCGACAGCACTAGAGAGACCTAAACGTTACATTTGTAGAGAATTTGAAAGAAAAAATCTAAAAGGGACGAAATAATTTCAAGAATAATTAATTTTGTGTCACGCTTTTAATGTCGAGAATTAAAACCCATAACATATGTTAAAAAATAATATTTGTGATAAAATATTTACTTGAATTGATCTTGTGAATTAAAAATTAATTAAAGAAAAATACATTTTTTATATTGGAAAAAGTTGACAAGCACTTAAAACGCAAGACAAAAGATAAAAATATATGAACCAATCAAATTTCTCGTCTTGACTCATTAGGAGTAAGAGGGGAATTATGAGTTTTGTGTTGTATTATGCTTTCGTTATAAACAATACAACCATTTGGGTTTATTGCCATGTTGCAATCCTTTGCAACTAACTAGAAATATGTTCAATAGGCTTGAAAGGAAAACTATACTAATACCTTTTTAAAAAAAATTAGGTAATAACGAGAATCAAACCCATAACTTCCTGGTCGGTAGATAGGTGTCTACTAACTAGGCTGCAGAAGTAGTCGAAAAATATCATCGCGTCTTTCTCAAAATGAGGGTCACATGGACAGATAAACCATGTTTATCTGACGGCAAATATATTTGTGTTACTGTCATCGACGAGAGAAATAAAATTATTTCAATATTTGAAATTTAGAAAACATTATTTTAATTCCATCATAAAATATGATACATTCTACAATACAAAAAAAAACTATAATATTTTCATGTTAACATCCGATCTTTAGAGGGGTGTACAACATATTAATAATAATATGGTGTTTTCATAGAATAACCAAATAATTGATTCATGAAGTCAGTCAAAATTATTTTACACCCTTTGGTCACCTCAACACACCAATGTATTTATGAGTTCGTCTGCGTATGTGTGTCAAAGACACTTAATAATTTCAGTCTCGAATTTACCTTCAGAACAGGGTGTTTCAAGAATCAAGTTCTCTTCGATACAAGACATCACACTGCAGCCAGTGTTGCGTGGACCATTCCTCACCACAGATGCAGAGAGACAACCCACCATGTAACATTCCCCATTTTGCCACGTTGTTTTTTGTTTCTACCAATTTATGTTCGTTGCCGTAAAGAGATATCAAAGTCAGGTGATAATAACGCAAGCAACAATATAAATCAATAAAATGTATTGATTTTTAATAAAATAAATAATCAAAAATATTTTTTCTTTTGTATTCAACACGTTTTATTTTTGTGAGTTCACTACTGGTTTCAAAAACGTCTCCATCTACATCGTCAGGTAAAGATGAACGGTTCACTTTCACTTACGAGAAAGATGGAGGTTTATGAAACCGGCAGTGAACTCACAAACATAAAACAGTGGTGAATATAAAAATTAAGTTTTTTATTTATTTTATTAAAAATTGATAAACACGGCAACTCAAAGTGAAACAAACGTCTTTTGTAAGACTCAAGATATAATTAAACATGGTACATGAAACAAGTGTTAAAAGCAATAAATACTTATCTTTAATCAGTCTGTACATTTATCTTTAGTCAGTCTGTATAAATAATCGTGTTTTTATGTATTATTATTTTTACTGGTATAATTTTTTTTATTTATGTCATTTACGAGAAGAAAAAAAAATATCAAAAATGCTTATTAGCCTTTTTATCATTAATTGTATATTTTGTATCTTATACACTTTTAATTTAATTTTATTCTCTGATCATCCAAGGCAAAATAGAAAGCCGAAGAGGTGTTGGCGGAAGGCAAATCTCCTGGCTCCGCAATATACGTGATTGGACTGGCATAAGGGGCGTTGGCGATCTTTTTCTGGCTGCCGTGGACAAAGATGTCTACTCTCAAGTGATATTCAACGTTGGGGGGACCTGACATGACACTGGGAAGAAGAAGAAGATACACTTTTAAAATTATGGAGAATCACTAGATCATATCGCCTGTTGAGAATCATAGTGGCGAAACTCCAAAAAACAAATTTTCGAGTTAAGTCTTCCAAATGGCACTAAAATGACAATTTTTTTACGTGCGTAAGTGGCGAAAGTATATTTCAACTCCTTGAAGCGTCAAGGAGTTGAAATATACTTTCGCCACTTACGCACGTAAAAAATGAGTCATTTTAGTGCCATTTGAAAGTCTTAACTCGAAAATTATTTTTTTTGTAGTTTCGCCACTATGATTCTCAACAGGCGATATGTTGTTTTTAAAAAAATTGCCGAACATTTTTTAATATCTACGGACCATTAGTTGTTATCTTCTCTATTTATTCGGTTCAATTTTAAAATTAAAAAAAAAATCTAAAAGTACTCGTACATAACTAGTTCGATTCGTTCATATGAAGGTAGCACACAGTATTTTCTAATACTTATATGAATGTTGTTAGGAGTCATTTATATACGTATGACGATGGATATTAGTTTCTCTCCTTAGACAGTTAAACGTCTAAAGTAATGTCTTACTGAATACTTAAATCATTTGCTGGAATTGATTTGTATTTGAAATTAAACCCGTTACATTATGCAAAGTACAATTAAGTATTTACATAAATGTCATATATGACATCTATGCTCAAGGCGAGGACACAACCTTGACAAACCCGGTTTCAGATGTGCAAGCTGTTGCATTTTTGTAAGTACAGTCTTCATGGGTTAAAGTCAAAAGCATGTTGATCAAAATTTCAACAGTATTAGATTATTTGTTTTATTTAACAGAGAAATGTGACATTAGTTTTATTATTAAATAACTCTCTTAAAAATTAGGTTAAAGGAAAATACTTGTATGGAAACTATTACGCTAGAAAACAAATCAGAAACATTAATGGTTTAGCATGAATGATAACCGTTAAACCATGGCATCATCTTTCTCCTTGAACAAGTATACATAAAAGACTATCCCACCCATGCATGTTCTTTGCGAAACTTAATTAATTCAGTTAGAATAGGGGTGGAAAGAAAGGAATACAAAAAGGAATAATGCATCTTTCACCTGTTAGATCGTTGGCACCAGCAATGATGCTTCTGATGTTTGGACAGAAATCAAGATTGTAGCTATTAAGATCTTCGTCTTTCGCAAGTAATCATAATATTAGAAGACGTCTTTGAAGTACTTTGGCTTTCATCTTACCGTTAATTTATAACCCAATATTTACTTTTACAGTATCCATCGTCATTTAGTTTTGTCACAAGCAAGAGTTAATGTGCATAAAGTGCAATTAGTATAGACAAATTGGTATATTTTTTCTACTTTCGTGGCCACACACTATACATCTATTTGTTTTCCTCAAAAAGTATTAAGTATAAAGCACCTAAAAAACTTATTTTGTACCATCTTTAAAATGACGTCAGTAAATTCCATTAATTTAGTTAGACAATGGCCGAAAAAGTGTACTTAACTATTCAAATCTATTTCACATAATAATATACATTTAGCACATTTGTAATGAAGTTAGCAACAAAAATGTTCTCCTAACTGCATATCCGAGAAACATGAAACTATTTTACTAACAACATATTAAATTAACCCCAAAACTTACATAGAATTTTGTTTTGGTCACATACAATGTCTCTGTAATATCCGGAAAGGTTTCCATATTTAAATAATTTTCAATAGTTTGGTTTTCTATTGAAAGACATTTTGTACGAAAGTCCATGAGTAACATAAATAAATTTGAAAGTGATTTCATTTACGTTGCAGTAAGTAGTATTTAACTAACAAATTTCCACCCTTCATTCGGTTATTCATGTCGCCACGTAACAAAACTTCGCTGCAGCACAACCAGTGTACTGTGCACAGAGAGGAAATGAAGCGGAGGAGTGCACTTGACGCGACTTCTTTTAGTATTATGCAAGCTTTCGTGCTTAAAAGTGAACTCAATTGATTCACGCGGGCCGCGATACAAGTTCCATGAAATTTTCATCATCGACGTATTAATTCAAGGTAAAAATGTAGCAAAAAAAAATAGAATTAAAAGTAGAAGAATAAAAACAAGCTTTTATAAAATTTGAAAATGTTCTTCCTTTTCTTCTGTGATATTTTTTTTTCTGCATTATTCCTGGGATGTGAATTGTCAGCTATCCCTCCTCTTTGGGGTTCTGCCTGATTATTGGTTTTCCAAGGGGCAGCCATGATAAACTATACCTGGAATCCAGGTCTCACTCATTATTTGAACGTGATCCCACCAATAACGTCTCTCTGCTTCCCTATCTCGCGACGTCTTCGGTGAACACATTATTCGTAATATTGTATTTCTTATTTTGTTTCTTGTGACGTATAACTGAGCGTATTCTCACTTATACGTCGTAAGACTTTTATTTGTGATGTTCTAAGGAGTGTTTTGTTCGTATTGTATCAGCTCAAGTATAAGTAACATACACAGGGTGGCCCATGAAAGGCTGAAAGATGTACATCGCTGCACTACGCACACTGCCATCGTCACCCTGGCAGTATGCGCAGTAACTCCATCCTGTTGGAACCATACTTCCTGATTATATTCGATCGTTGGGCGTAAAAAATTCAAGCATTGTCCTATACAGGGTCCAATTGATTCTTTCTGGCTGACCTTCCTCATTTTCAAAGAAATAGGTGCCGATAACTCTTTCAGCCATAACACCGCACCAAACAGTGCATTTTTGGGGATGCAATTGATGCTGATGTAATTTCCTGGGATTCTCAGTACCCCAAAATATGCAGTTTTGTTTGTCGATGTACCCGTTTAAATGAAAATGGGTCTCATCACTCGTTATGCAGTTGTTCAAAAAGTTTGTGTTATCTTTAGATTCCTGCAGACGCTTCTGAGTATCTTGGGGTAGTAAAGCTCTATAATATGTAAAAAAAATTGAAAAGGAACAAATTGTGACTTTTTCAAACCCTTCAGTCTTTCAGTGGCTACCCTATATGATTACAGGATAAAACATCTTTCATAGATCCTCACTTAACTTTCTTATGCCGTGTTCTGGTTTTACCACATACTATGTTTGAGGAGTTCAGATATTTCAGAGGCTTTATCCTTACATATCTTATAATTTTATTATAATATAATATAAATCATTCTGACTATTAATATCCACTTAAATGTATTCAAAATATATTGCTAGCTGAAATATATTTTTGTTGTTTTGTAGCTTGCACCTCAAGGTAATCTGGATATTATTGGATACTTTGTCTCTTCGATTGAAATAATCATATTTTATTTAAATGTTCGATCTCAATACAAGTTTACATTTTCCTCATAATTCATTTTTATCTTCTTTTTCAAAAAGGCCAAACTACCACAACTCGAAGAAAGTCATCATACCTAGTTTAACTCCATTCCATTGCGGACCTAAGCTCATACAGTTTATCTATCAGCAGTCTTCATATTTTTCCAGCATTCCTTTCAGATCCACCAAAAGATTCTGACTAGGCTTCAATTCATCTGGAGTTTAAGGTACGTGTCCATGTCAACTAATCTGCGACTTCTCAATATGAAGTTATTGACTGTATGATTTGTTTATTTTTTTACTCGATCTAATAGTTTTATAAGCCCAATCCTGAATTCGCACATCCTATGACATCAAACAGTACATTATATGGTGGGTTTATTACCAAGTAGTGCTCTTTGTCAACTAACCATAACTGATTTATAATATTCACATTGAAAAACACTAGGAAAAATCAAATTTATATAAACCTGTAAGAAACTTTTTTGATGACCCTTTTTTTAAGAAATTGTTTGTTATATTTTATTCAAGATATGTTGTTTTTATTTCCAAAACATTTGTAGTTATTACAGTCTTTGAAATTTCATATCAAGAATTTTGTATGTTCGATCTTCTTTGTAAATCTATGTTCATATTTTCAAAGATAAAATATATTATTGGTAGGGTTCCCGCATCATACGAATCACTCTGACATATTTCAGGTGCACTCGATTCCTGAAAGTATTGTGCGCGCTGCGCTTGTTACCAGCTTCCTTAACAGGATCTTTCCTTACAAATTGATTGCACAATATCCAGCATCAAAGCCGAGAAGTAGCCAGGATCTTCTTCACTATCTACTTTTTATAGCTTCATAGAAATTGACTTGAAAAATATTTGAAGTTCCATGTTGCTTTCTGTAATAATTTAAAATTAACAACTGTATCGTTCTACGTTTTCTTAGCATTCACTTAAACTTGGTGGGCTTATTTGTCCACTGTCATTTTCTATCAACCAACCAAAAATATATATTAAGACTTTAATTAAAAAAATACATTGCGACTCGCTTGGGATTTTATTGGAAAGTTAACTCATGATCTTCTAGTACAACATTATTCTACTAACTAGAGTATGATCTTCCAGTACAACATTATTCTACTAACTAGAGTATGATCTTCCAGTACAACATTATTCTACTAACTAGAGTATGATCTTCCAGTACAACATTATTCTACTAACTAGAGTATGATCTTCCAGTACAACATTATTTTACTAACTAGAGTATGATCTTCCAGTACAACATTATTCTACTAACTAGAGTATGATCTTCCAGTACAACATTATTCTACTAACTAGAGTATGATCTTCCAGTACAACATTATTCTACTAACTAGAGTATGATCTTCCAGTACAACATTATTCTACTAACTAGAGTATGATCTTCCAGTACAACATTATTCTACTAACTAGAGTATGATCTTCCAGTACAACATTATTCTACTAACTAGAGTATGATCTTCCAGTACAACATTATTCTACTAACTAGAGTATGATCTTCCAGTACAACATTATTCTACTAACAGAGTATGATCTTCCAGTACAACATTATTCTACTAACTAGAGTATGATCTTCCAGTACAACATTATTCTACTAACTAGAGTATGATTTTCCAGTACAACATTATTCTACTAACAGAGTATGATCTTCCAGTACAACATTATTCTACTAACTAGAGTATGATCTTCCAGTACAACATTATTCTACTAACTAGAGTATGATCTTCCAGTACAACATTATTCTACTAACTAGAGTATGATCTTCCAGTACAACATTATTCTACTAACTAGAGTATGATCTTCCAGTACAACATTATTCTACTAACTAGAGTATGATCTTCCAGTACAACATTATTCTACTAACTAGAGTATGATCTTCCAGTACAACATTATTCTACTAACTAGAGTATGATCTTCCAGTACAACATTATTCTACTAACTAGAGTATGATCTTCCAGTACAACATTATTCTACTAACTAGAGTATGATCTTCCAGTACAACATTATTCTACTAACTAGAGTATGATCTTCCAGTACAACATTATTCTACTAACTAGAGTATGATCTTCCAGTACAACATTATTCTACTAACTAGAGTATGATCTTCCAGTACAACATTATTCTACTAACTAGAGTATGATCTTCCAGTACAACATTATTCTACTAACTAGAGTATGATCTTCCAGTACAACATTATTCTACTAACTAGAGTATGATCTTCCAGTACAACATTATTCTACTAACTAGAGTATGATCTTCCAGTACAACATTATTCTACTAACTAGAGTATGATCTTCCAGTACAACATTATTCTACTAACTAGAGTATGATCTTCCAGTACAACATTATTCTACTAACTAGAGTATGATCTTCCAGTACAACATTATTCTACTAACTAGAGTATGATCTTCCAGTACAACATTATTCTACTAACTAGAGTATGATCTTCCAGTACAACATTATTCTACTAACTAGAGTATGATCTTCCAGTACAACATTATTCTACTAACTAGAGTATGATCTTCCAGTACAACATTATTCTACTAACTAGAGTATGATCTTCCAGTACAACATTATTCTACTAACTAGAGTACGGAGGTTAAAAATCAAACAATTTAAATCTGGATTAAATCCCCTTCTCTCATCATTTGATTAATTTCTTATATCATAAGTAGTCTCTTTTCTTACATTTTTCTCACTCGAATACATTTTCTGTGCTAATATTATAATTTTATACGGTAATATGTAAAAATCGACTTGAGAAAGAGATACTTATCTTTTGATACAAGTCAGCTTATATCGTATAAGTAGTAAAATACAAAGTTTAAAAAAAAGGAATTAAAAAAAAATTGTATTTAGAACTCAAGACAAACTAAGAATGAGTCAAACGTTATTCAATTTATATCTGCAGCTTATTTACTGAATTACTTATTTTTTTACAGCATTTTTTATCGATATTACGTAAGAACTCTGTAAATCCGCCCGACAAAAGTCTGGAGCAAATAAAGCCTTAGATTTTCTACATAAATATTTTGTAACACCTGCTAAGAGTGGTATAAAAATGTATATTAGGCAGCTTCTATTCATTAATACAATATTCAATTTAGTTGAAGAAAGAACTCCAAATTAAACATATCTGGGCCATGCCGGGAATTAAACAAGAGGCCCCTGGTTGTTATTATACCTGTCAATTGTCATAAAACTTGCATCTCATGAATTATTACTAAAACTAGTATATCATACATCAAAACAAAAGCTCAACACCTCACAGCATCTATAAACCTGATAGACTATTTATTCTGCCTCATTTCCTAGCTTATATTCTAGAGTGATTAAGACCGTTGTCTAAAGAATAGTCGACTTCTTATTTAACATTAATTCACCTAAATTAACTTAGTACCGCTTGTAAGCTGGCATTTGTGAATATAAAAAGGTATGTTGATTATATATTTTGATTATATATTACAAAACAGTTCCATACAAGTAAAAATTGGTTTATGTTGTTATGAATAGTTGGCAAACTTATTTTCTTTTAGTAGAACTCGATTTTAATTGAAATTAATACAACAGAAGACCTAAGAATAGTGACTCGATTAAATGAAACTGAAATAATGAAATTTAAAAAAATAGGAGAGAATATACATACATAATATATGTCATGTTTGAGGCCAAATATATATGCCAGAATAGAAAGTGGGGGTTATTTTATTTCCTTGACGTCCTTCTGAACCTTTATCCTTATTAACATTAACAGCCTGGGTATATTAACTTGTTTCGTATCTTATTTCTTCTTTGGCATCGTGACCTCAATGCAGAGAAACGTGACCTACACTGGAATTAATGTCGTCCATACTCTTATCCAGTCCTCCTGGGATTCCGTTGTTCACAGTCTGTAGAAAATGCAGACCATGAAACACTCTTCGTTTGGTTGCTCCTGCGCTTATGTGTCTTCCTCTAATCCTGCGACCTTCTACATTGCCAGGGATCATAAGTCTTTTCATGACATATTTGCGCGAAATGTGACCGAAGAATTGAAAAATGCGTCGATTATATAATTAATTTGACTGTGAACAGTGTATCATCTCCAAAATTGGTGTATGAAAAGAGCCGAGTAAATGCAGTGGAAACACATGCACTGAGAAAAATATGTGTTATATCGATGTATGACAGTATAGAAATAATAATTTGAAAGAATGAATGAGTGCTAAAAACTGATGTTTTAAGTAAGGTGAAAAACAGTATGTTGAAGTGTTTTTGTTGGTAGACGACGAAACTTAATAAACAAATTTATATTGCTTGCATAAGTGGGAGATGTGATAGAGAACGATGGAGAAAAGTATGGATGGATGAATTTAATGCAATTTTGAAAGAAAAAAAAGAAGTTAGAAGAAGTTGCATGGATGTGGAGGAGACCAAGGAAGTATGCCATTATATAAAAGTCTGGCGTTACATCTTCTCTGTTTCCCCAACAAGGAAATATCATTTTTACTTTATTTAATAGAAAAAATGATGGCATGTATTTATGTATAATATAATTATAAAATACTCGTACTAAACTCTCTTTTAGTAATGTTTCATAAAAAAGTCAACGCTTTATGGATGTTGTTTATTTTTATTATATTATGCTAAGCAAAACAAGTGATGTACACAGTATTTCTAGCAAAAAAAATAACAAAGCAGTGTTTGTATTTAATCTAATAGAACTTTTTTTCAAATTCTTTTAAAAATATTTTGATATCTAGAAACTTGACTTACGACAGCAGTCAGTGTTAGATCTTTACTAATTATAATTACTATTTGTTTACATGTCTATTCAAAATAAAACAACTTTCGAAATATTTTTTATGGTTATAATTTTGTTTAGCTGTCAAAACCGTACAAATGTCAATGAAATAAAACTTCACATTATTGTTGCGTAAATAATCTCTGCTTATTATTTAATTGGTCAGTTTGAAAGTAATTCCGTAGTTTAAGGCTTAATTCGTAGTGATTTGTGTAACCAAGTTTCACCAAATTTCATGGACGGTGGTTTTCGATATTTTCAGTATCTCGGCAATATCTCGTAATTTGTGTAATATCTGACAAAACTATGTAAACAAATCGATTTGAAAATTTATCTGATGTTCATATGAATTGAAAGTAGCTTAATTTTCCATCATACATTATACACACATGTTTATATTCTCCCGTTAATATTATTCATAATTATTTGTTACAGCACAAAGGATGCTGGGAGGGATAATCAAGGTGGGAAACTGACAAAGTCAAACAATGGGACGGGGTGAATCTCCCATAACGCAACGATAATAAAACATCAAAGAGCATACATGTAATAATATGGAGGCCGGATACGTTTATGCCGTGAGTAATTGCAAACGAGAGACAAAAACCTGGATTAATTTTCGTCTCATTTTGATAACGTTTCACATACGCTTCCTACCTTTAGTTGAAAAGTATTTTTCGCCATGATATAACATACCAACATGTCATTATCTATTTCAGTATAGAGGGTGTTCAAATTTTCAGCATGTCATACACCTTTTAAAGGTACACATATGCAGTTTCCGTCACCAGTTCTCAGGATTATTTTATTTGAGCTCTTTTATTACGCTACAAGAGGGGGAAATATAATGTGAGGGTTAATTTTTTTTCTCACATTCATATTACTGATTATTTATTATCATTTTGATATTATACAGCAGTTTATATCTGTAAGAGTGTAGTCTGAAAAGTGCCTGGTATCCTTGCGGTCGTGCTCGCCCTGCAAATGTTGGGTGTACGTCTCTGCTAGGAAGGTGCTGTAAAATGAGCTTATGATGAGCTTTGATGGCTTCTCTCTTGAATGTGTTTTATTCCGTTACCTTAGAATGTGTATGTGATTGCGAGATACGCATTGTATTTTGCGTGCTATTTTTTTGTCGGTAACTTATTATGTTATTAACTGAATTGATTGCCTATTTTTTTAAATTTACGCGTACGAGTGTGTGGACTGAAAACCTCTAATTTATTCGCGGCCAGGGGGGTGTACCTCGACCAAAGGGGTGCTATAAGATGACCCCAGACCGTTTGATTGTTTTCTCATAAGCGTATTTTCTTGGCCATTATCTCGATGTACGAGTACATAAGCAATTTCAGGATTTGTTTATACGTGTGTATACTACGTTGCTATCAATAAACATACATGTACTCGTATTTATTTGATCGATAAAATAATTTATCTGATATTTTCAATTCCTTGATCTCCTCAGGAACTCAAAAAAGGTATATATTTATATATAATATTTAAATGAATTCAAATTAAAGGTGATGAGCAAGGGTCTATGTCACCCTTTTTGTTTAATATTTACGTAGAATGATATTTTATTTATTTATTTATGTATACCATATATGACAACAAATTTTATAAAAACATAATTCGTGAAAAAAAAACAGGTAATTTAATGTGGACACATTTTTTATGGATCTGAGTTTGTTGACTTTCATTTGTTGTTTCCCTAGTAAACTTGGATTTAGTCTGAATCTTACTGAGAACACGTGAAGTAATTTCAGAGTTTAATGGATGACATAGAAATTTAACACGTATGTGGATTGTTGTATGCTGATGATATGGGTATGTTAGCGGAGAATGAGGATGAATTACAAAG
The DNA here is from genome assembly GCA_949825065.1 of Odontocerum albicorne. Lineage (NCBI taxonomy): Eukaryota > Metazoa > Arthropoda > Insecta > Trichoptera > Odontoceridae > Odontocerum > Odontocerum albicorne. The sequence continues at coordinate 41,415,133 of OX463842.1, forward strand.
TCTGACAAATAAATTGTATGAGAGACGTAAAGAGAAAGATATGAGAAAGAATTTAACGAAATTTTCAGTCAAGGTGATAGAAAAGTGTGTAAGGAAAAATAAATGCGATATAATTTATTTATTTATTTAATTAACGACACAACAGTGTCTTTATATACAAATGAACATGTGACAGGTTATAAAGTACTTATAATTATTGACAAATAATACGACTTTATCTTAAACTAACATGAAGATACCAAAAGCAGTAGTAATAATAAATTACAGTCATCGTTTTAAAATTATTTAATAATCTTTGAGAATTTTGTGGGAATTTTATGGATAGATATTGAGATATAGAAAACACACGGCCTCATTAGTAAAACGAGATGCAAGTTGCTTTGCAGAATCAAAAGCTTCATACATGTTGATACAGGGTTACTCAACTCCAGAGGCAAAGTATTGTCTTTAATGTTTTGTTTATATTACGTTATTTATATTAATAAAGGATAGTTTAAAGTTAGTAGCTATTTCTAAATATTGTGATATTCTGGCGAATACTATATATACTTATATTAAAAATATCTAAATTGTTGCAAAACTCGTTTCCAAGTCTTTGCATACGAATTTTAGAGGAGTTGATTTTATAATTAGTATAGCAATTTTCGGTATAAAAGGGATTGAGCTGTTTTGTGGGTCTAGTGGGAATACGAAATGAAATACTTGCGAGTAAGTGAGTATATGGGTGAACAATGAAAAATTGGAGTAAGTTGATAAATTTTACTATTTGAGTAGTATTTTTTCAGATGATGGAAATTAAAAGGGATATCGAACGGCGTGTAGTGATAGACGATAGGGCACAATAGTATTTAAGTATCTACTTTGGTGTATGAGAGGGAAACGTGGACGCGGAAACAGAATAAAAGGAGGCGAATAAATGCTCTAGAAATGCGTGATAATACGAGTACATAACTGAATACGGAGTAAAGTGATTAAGGATAAACGTGAACTTGAGGTTGGTATGTTGAGTAAGAAGAACACTATGAGATGGTTTGAGCACGTGGAAGATATGAATGACGAAATACTAATAAAACAAATATACTGTGCAAATGCGTGGGAAGAAAATACCAAGGAAAGTGTGAACGAGGTGTTGATAGAAGGAAATGTAAGAATCCAAAAAAATTGTAGGAGTTGCATGAGAAGTTGAAATGGATATAGAAAAGGCTAAATATGTGTCCAGATAAAAAGTCTGGCACTTTGTCTTCTCTGTCTACCTTAATAGTAAAATTACATGATGTTATGTATGTATTACGACGACATCCATGGCCTAGTAGTTAAGATGCTTATCTTCCAATACGACAGTTATGGGTTCGATTGCCATTGGAACCTAGATTTCTTTAAAAGGATTTAAATCTGATTTTCAGTTTAAGACCTCTTTAATACCTTTTTGGTTGGTTGTTAGAGATTCACACATGCTAATCAACCCACCAGATTGTAGTTTATAGAAGGGAAGTGTAACAAAACAATACAATATTATGAGTTTTTTTTAAATATGCAATAGGCTCGTCGTATTTTAAAGGTTGCAGAATAACCAGGAGAGTAAAAATTCCAAAGTTCGACGCGATTGGTTAAATGTAGCTGCTAATTGGTCTGGTAGGGAAGTTACAAATAAGGAAGATATTGTACCCCTGTTACTACTTATAAACCTGCATCGGCTGACACAGATCAGGAAGAAGGTACCCTTAGTTAAAGCAGCAGATAAATTATGCAGCTCAATGCTGTTTTTACTTAACTCAAAAGCTTTATCAGTTATTTGTAGCAACAAGATTGTTGCGAAATCTACACAGTGGCAATAGTCAAAAAATGAACAGAGGGAAAAAGCAAACATGGATGGAGGATAATTTTTAGTTTTTATTAAAAACAGAATCAATTTTTTAAAATGATATTAGGTTTTTTATTCGGGTATTTTTCTTCCTATCACCCCGGATAATTGAGAGTCTACCGTGCTTTTTTGGCTAAATTATAAGTAAAGTGACATTAAGCGCAAATGTTTTGAGATAAATTGACTCAATATGAGTTCAACAAACATTGATTATATTTAAAGAAGACATATCATATGGGAGCAAAGCATATACATACAAGTTAGATATAGAATAAAAATGTTTAATCACACTAAATCAATAATGGATAATATCAAGATACTTAAATGATATGACAGATAAAGGTTAAAAAAGAGTGATTGTTTAGATTTTAAAAGGATATGTGCTGAAAGTTTTGATAAAATTTCACGAGTTCAAGTGTGCCAAGTAAACCCAAACTATCCTGTATATAAACTAGAGCTGTTGACTAAAAAAGTATGTTTTAAACATAATTGTAAAAACTTAAATACACTTAACCCATTCATGAAATAGTTAAGTCTGAATAGTGGGAAGGGTGAATGAACGATCGATGGTAAGATGACGTCCTCCAAGGGTTAGATAATATTGCAGTCCCATCGCTAGCCCCCGACCCCTATTCGATGTATAAAAGGGACCCACGTTAATTTACTAACTTTAGTTTGACACTTAGAATTTAATCTGGCGAACATTTTGCGGCTGCGCTATCACCTAAAACTCCCAATCGCACTTCCTACAGGGAGGGTATTGAGATTCGTGGGGGTGTTGGTATTCTCCAATTTGGTCGGCGCAAAACTATCAAAACTATTGAAAGCAGAAAGGAGAATAGTTCAGTTGTTAAGGGTGTCGTCTTCTCTGTGTACCTCAGCGTCTATATATACAAGTATTATTTTGCTTTTTAAGACATATAGACACAACTTCAAGTACGTTGATGCAGTTATATCACATTTCCCCTATTTGTAAATGTTCTGTTTCGTACTTGACTTATTATCAAGAAAACTGCAGAAAGTTTACCGAGGGAAGATGAACTACAAAGAAACCTTTTTTGATCTTCCGATATGTGATAGTAACACATTCGGCTTTAGGTGGAGTAAAGTGTATGTATGTAGTGTTGATATATAATCATTAATTTATATAAGACCTACCTGAAAGTATTGTTTTTTCAGTGCTTCCTAAAGATATACACGTCACCCATACCTCTCAACAGTTTGAGGCAGATAATTCACAAAATACTTTATTTTATTTGATCATCATATACTCTCTCTCTCTCAGAAACACAGAAATGTCATAGAACCCTTCCATCCAAGTTCGTTCATAGTCTGGTACTCCATTCAAAATAGATTAAGACTATTTTGTCGTCATAACACACAAAACATTAAATTTACTAATATGCTCTTCAATAAAATATGCATAATGATTCCATCTCCTGGGAAATGTTTAGGATTCTCATTTGCTGATGATATTAAATATTTTGACAAGGGAGGGGCAGAGATCGGGAGAAGTGGAGAGAAAATCGCAAGATCATCTCATAAAATCTAAATTACGGTACGACGATGCAACGAAGCACCATCTTACTTGCGCATAATTTCCGTTTAATTAATTTTCATTTTGTAATATGTATCCAGGACTCCCCTTATACCGACGAAATAGAAATGTCAACAGTTTTCAATTTTGCAGTCTGAGTCACTATTTGAGGGTACGACCTCTTTAATTACATTTAACTCACTTAATGCACCTGTAATTGATAAAGTATCTATTCTAATGTACCACAGCCACCAAATTAATTAATAAACTAATATAAAATATGTATAATCAATCACACATTGCACCTCCAGCCACCGTCGGTCCATCAGTAAATTGTCCAACAATCTTTGCCCAGGTAAACCAAGCTCACGGGTTCATAAAGTTTTAAACTCCTACACGTTTTAATTATTCTTTGGTTGACTGACCTGTGGATAAAGACCGAATTTCCCTATTCCTTCTTGGTCTGGTCTTTAAGTGATCTCCGTGCCCTAGTTGGTAAGAAGCTTGTCTCCCAGCCAGGAGGTTGCGGGTTCGATTGCGATTGCGTTAAACCGAAACTTTATCTTAGTCAAAAGGCAATATTTCTTAACAGTCATTTAGTAATAAAACTTGCCTTTCATACTTTATCATACTTAGTCAAAAAGCAACTTTTATTTCTAAACAGTCCTTCAATAATGAAACTTGCCTTTCATACATTATCTTAGTCAAAAGACAAATTTTATTTCTTAACAGTCGTTTAGAAATAAAACTGGCGTTCCATACTTTATCTTAGTAAAAATGCAATTTTTTTTTCTTAACAGTCGTTTAGTAATAACACTTGCCTATCATACTTTATCTTAGTCAAAATGCAAATTTTGACTAAGATAAAGTATGATAGAAATAAAACTTGCCTTTAATACTTTTTTTATCTTAGTCAAAAGTCAAATTTCATTTCTTAACAGTCGTTTAGTAATAACACTTGTCTTTCATACTTTATCTTAGTCAAAAGGCAAATTTTATTTCTTAACAGTCGTTTAGTAATAAAAATTGCCTTTCGTACTTTTTTTATTATTTCATGTAGAAAATCAATATTAATTTAACACAGAAAATAAAACAGGGATAAAAAAATTATAAAATTTGCACCGTAAATCATATTAAATAACAGAAAAAGTAATTGTAAAGTGCTGAGACAAAATAATGTGCACTCATCAAGTTAATCGTATGTTAAAAAGCGTTTAGTAAAGTTTGTAGTCTAACTTCAATACAATATATTATATAATATAATTAAAGTCATAAAAAGCTTGATTTTCACACAATTGAACTAAATTAATATGTAAAAAGTAACTAACTATATTTAAATAAGTTCAAGAAAACTAGGACGAGAAAACACTTTAATCAAACCAAATGACATTCGCAAAGATTCAATGTTCTAACTCCCAAAGACTTTTCGCAAGGTTAGGCTTAAATTAATCGAAGCCCTTTGACCTGCTCCTCGTTTATCAAACGCAAGTTTGAAACTTAGATATTATTAAAGATATCGCGTGAGTTGCCTACCTACCTACATCAATCAGGCCTTTTAGTTTTAGATTTCATTTAAAGTTTATTATTACCTTACCTTTTTTATTTAAAATCATGGTTACATATTTTTTTGAGAAATGAAATAAAAGTACCTCTTCTATAATCGCGATAATCAAAGACAATCATCATAAAAAGTTTTTACTTTTGGAATATTTAGAAATAATAAATTCGAGTTACCAAAAAAAAATACTTCCAATAATCTAAAACATGGCAGCACTTCTTTCCAACTCCTGATACACACATAAGTCGTAAAGAAATTCAAGTTATTTAATGGAAAATTACATCGTAAATCCACCGACTGCCTCTTATTTCAGATATAAGAAAACTACCACAACTCTGTCTCACCTCCCGTTGACTAATCTGGAAGATTCTGGAGTTAGTCATCAATCCGGTCGCGGATAAATTGTTGTCCCGTCAGTCGAAATGTGAAAGATAAGCATCTTATAGGTGACCCAATGGCGAAGTTAACTGTTTTATGCCTACCTTGGATAGAATAGTGCACTGAAAAGAATGAGATGTGATACAAGTAGCACTGCATACGGTATGCACAAGTGGGGCCTAGCAGAGACATTTTTTGTGATCGAGGAGAGATCCAAGCCGGGGATCACATAGTGAGCAGTTGCTCTGACTGAAGAAGTCACATAGTGTCTGAAGACCGCACATAGATTTCTTTCGAAGTTTCTATTAAAGCATCATATATACAATATAATCATATATTATATATAACATATATATATATATATAAATATATATATATATATATATATATATATATATATATATATATATATATATATATATATATATATATATATATATATATATATATATATATATATATATATATATATATATATATATATATATATATATATATATATATATATATATATATATATATATATATATATATATATATATATATATATATATATATATATATATATATATATATATATATATATATATATATATATATATATATATATATATATATATATATATATATATATATATATATATATATATATATATATATATATATAATCCTAAGGAATAATAAGTTACGTATTAGAATTCAATTTTTGGTTGCCATTTGAAGAACTTTAGACGACTTATAGGTATAATATATTAGAATGATTTTTTAGGTTGTCAATTGAAGAACTATACTCATTTCTAAGGTATAAGGTATAAAATATTCTAGTTAATATTTCGGTTATCAGTCGAACTATACTCAACCATGAGATGTAATATGTAATGTATTAGAATTAATGTTTAGGTTGTCAGTCAAAAAATATACACGTTTCTAAGGTATAATAAATAACATATTAGAATTAATGTGTAATTTGTCAGTCGAAGAACTTTACACGTCCTTAAGGCATAATATATTGTCCATGCAGTGAGACTCTGGAATCAGTTACAAACCAATATAAGACTCGCTCCGTCCTTGGCATGCTTTAAGAAGCAACTGAAAAAACTCTTAATTTCTAGTCAGTAAAATAACGTGTTTCATTCCTGATTTTTCTTTTCCTTTCCCCTCCACCATCCTTTCCTTTCCTTTTGATTGATGATATCTCACTTTATATGAAAAATAATGTTCGGGTGATTGTCCGTCTTTGTGAGATTCGTGGGCATGTTCTCGCGTATATGTTTATGGATTTCGTGGGGATGGATAGTCATTTGAATGATTTATGCGGCCACGTAACTTGCTTCATTTACTTTTGTCTGGTTGGTTGGAAGAGATTGCCACCTGGCAATAAGCCCGCCAGATTGTATTGCAATAAAAGTGTTAAATAAATAAATAAATATAAACTCGTAACATATTGGAGTTAATATTTAGGTTGTCAGTCGAAGAACTATACACGATTCTGAGGTATATGGTAATATATAACGAGCTAGAATTAATGTTTAGTTTGTTAGTCAAATAATTGTACACTACCCTAAGGTGATATAGGTGACGTATTACAAATATCTAGTTTACATGTCGATGAGCTATATCACAACCCTCAGGTATAATAGGTAAGAAACTCTAATTAATGTTTAATTTGCCTGTTGAAGAGCTCGGTAAAAGAGCTTACACTCAAGTTGCGATAGTAATGTCGTATTAGCTAAATTTATGTAGTTAATTTCAAGTGTTGAGCAATTCTTTTTTTCACTTCTACAAACCATTTCAATAGAAATTATTTCTTACATTACACTTCTTACATTTAACAATACCTAATAATCAGAGAAACGTGATTATAAAAAAAAATTCCTTCGATTCAATATTATAATGTCATAATATATTATAAACTTAATTTCAAAAGTTTCTTTTCTAAAAAAAAATGAGTGATAAATTTAAATATCACTTTTCTCATTATTGTGTTACCTTTCATGAGATGTAAAAAGGAATCTATTTAAATTAAAGTCCACTTTCTACGCAGGCCTCGTAGACGTTATAATCTTTTTATACTAATTTCAATTCAAAACAATTTCGGCTTCTCGCATCAAGCTTACCTTCTATAATAAAAAAATGTTTTATTTTTTTTCCTACTCCTTGTAATAGGCAATAGAAATGCAAATTTCTCCGAGATTAAAAACAAAGTTATCGTCTCAGTATAAACTTTACCGGAGCAAAGCACCAGGAGAAAACTTCTGAAAACACACCGAGATGGCGCAGTCTCAAAAAGCGTCCAAATTAATAATTTATTTTACAAAAAGCGTTTTTCGGGGCAGACTAAATTAAACGTTTTTGTTGATTCTTAATAATATTTTGTATTTCTTAGCAATTCTCCGTATTTTCAATGAAAAAAATATTCTTTATTGAGTTCTTGTTTAATTAATTCTTCTTCATTTGCCGTGTGCTGTCTTCTTGATGTTGACAAATATTATAGAGAAAGTATAGGTATATGTTTTAAACAGCTCTTAAACTATATGGATACCTGTCCATTCATGAATGTTGCAGCACACTCGACTTCCACTAATTCGACTTCGATTTTTCTCATCCATATAAAAATTTTCGAAGTAGTATCTTCGTTCTTTCAATATATGATACAGATAGGTAATCTTTCGGCATTTAAGAGCTCTCGTTCTACATCTGCTCGGCATAGTGTACCCCAGTGTTTGAGATACGATGAAATTAAGAAAATTCGTCTAATACTCGGAACTCTGAGGGTTGTCCGATGAATTCACCTTTCCAACGTTTCCAGCTAAACCGATTATTGTATATGTTTCGAAGATGCATTATCATCCCAACTTTAATAATACTATTTTGAAAAGTCGAGGCTTTAGTATGCATGTAAAGAGGTTAAAGCGACTTGTTCCACTGTGAGGTAAATAAATACAAGTTTTCTTCCTAAGTAAAGTTGACTTCCTGTTTACTGCAGATGGCAGTACTACAACCCCTGTAGAGTTTTGGCCTCTAGAAAGATGCTTCTCTTTCTCGAATGATGTTGGCTATTTCGCTTAGTAAAGTCAACACTGTTGAAAAATTCCAAGTAATTTTCAGTGTTGAAATGCGCTAGTTTGGCGGTCAATGGTTTTATTTAACAGTGCAGTAACACGACACTGCAGCACTATAATTCTTTCTTATCCGGAGATTCCGAGATGCATTGCCCATAATCACAAAATTACCTCAGTGGTCTAATAGGTAAAATGTTTGATTTATTTCTGGGACTTTTGGGTTTAATTCCCATTGACATAAAAAAAACAAATAAAGGGCATTAGCCTAGTAAAAGAGTTCATCTGGTTCAGTACCCGCACGCACTGGACCTGTGTACATGTTGTTACCTCTTCATGTGCGTTAGTATTGCTAATGTTCGATTAGGATGGGGTCGAAAACAACGTTGTCTCCCAGTCACACTCTTCAATATGTCTATTTGAGTGTGTTGAAGGGTAATAAATTTAACAAAACCATACGAATATATTGACCGAAACAATACGAATAAATTGACCGAAACCATGGGAATAAATTAACCAAAATAAAATAAAAAGTATCATCATCTATTTCTTCCGCATTTGCGCCTTTAAGAAACATATGGATCGGTTGTTAGATATTGTTACACGATAGCAAAATAAGCAGGCTATGTTGTGAAGATCGAAAGTTTAAGTGTTATTTTTCAAGTACGATATTTTCGGAATTTTCATATTTTATACCCATATTCAATTCATTTTGTCTCAACATAAGTGCGGTTTAAATATTAACCGCAGTTTCATCAAGGAGAAAGCCTTTTTGATACTCTACAGAGCTGTTAAAACAAAAAATAAATCTAAAGTAAGAAAACTGCAGTTCATTTACTCTATCTCAAACGTCAGACACAATTTCCTTTCATCCCACTAGCCCGAGTTGGACATGGCCAGACTAAAGAACACCGTCACTGATCATTAAGCATTTGCTTACTTACATAGGCACTTGAAATATCTTTAAGGCAGAACCTTTGCTGAAAGAATAAAGAGGACTTGTATTATAAAATAATGTTAGAAATTTTCAGCATCGTTTATACTATATATCGCGAGTAGTTAAAATTTATTGTAAAAGGTGGTTTTGAAAGCAATTTCATGTTTTTAGGTTAAATTCAAATACAAAGTAATTTTTTGCTTAGCTGTAACTTTATTACGTCAATCTGTTTTTTTAATATTTTCAGTATATGAGTAATCTCTCTTGTCATACAATGCTTGTAATTCTTGATTAAAGCCTTGATTTTGTCGACATCAGTGATAACTGGCCTTCCAAAGCGGAGACTATCTTCGAGTGTCGTACCATAATTATGTCTTTTAAACCACGTTGGACACGTACGATCACTTACTGTATCGTTGCCATAAACAATACAATTTTAATTTTTTGGTTTGTTAAGCTTTTTCCCCTTCCGATAGTAAAAAAGCGTCAAGCATCGAAAAAAACGATATATCATTTTGTGATTTGATGACTTAGAAAATCTTTGACAGGTCAATTAATTATCTTTATATTTATTTGGTCCATTACGCAGTGACGTAGAGTCAAAATAATTACTTATTTATTTGTATTACATCCCATATTACTCTTAAATCTCGGCGCATCTCTTTCTCCAGCGACTGTTGTTACTTTTCAAGTTATCCTTCAAATGAAGTTCAATTCTCTAAATATTTTTTTTCCCTTTTAAGGACCTTAGTTTCATGTATCCTCTGGATATAACTAGCCCAACTATGTTTTGCCAGCTTCGTAAAGATGGACAGTCTGGGACCCTGATAAACGGAGTCTGGAAATATCTATTTATTTTTTCCTATTATTTTGTGTACATGGTTATAAATAAATACGGCACATCTGGTGGGTTGTTTGCTAAACCACAATTTCTTTCACTCAACCAGCTCATCTTTAACACATTAAATTGTTTTGATCAACGATTCATCTAAATTCTTAGTCAAGGTTCTCCTCGCCATTCCAAAGTCAATTCAGTTAGAAAGAAAAACTGTGTCGTGGATTTTTTTGTTTTTTTCTCCTCTTTAAGTATGTGAGTTGTTGCACGCCAGCAAACTCACCTGCCACAGTAATGCACAAAAATATTTCGAGGATGGTAGCAAGTGTACAAATGAAGATCGTCTACGTATAGATGATATTAGCTCTGCAAGTGTCCGGTTATGGAGTCAATAAATGTTGAAAATAGAATTGGTGAAAGTATTTCACCCTGCGGAACGTCAGTAGTGAGCAGAACCTAATCGGATAATTGTTTTGATAATTTTATAGTTTTTGAACTATTTTAAGATATGAATTGAGATGTCCAGATGTTTCATGTACGCAATAAGTAAACAAAAATCAACTATATTAAAGGCATTCCTAAAATTCAACAGTGTGAGGACCATGAGCTGTCCATTGTCCATAGTTCGCCTGATATCATCAGTTAACTGGATGAGTGTTGTAGTCATACTATGTCCAGACTTTAAGATGATTGCACAGGATGAAGAGGCTTGTTTGAAGGTAAATATATCAGAAGTTTATTGTAAATAATTTTCTAAAGAACTGGAAAAACTGGAAGGATCGACACTAGCAGGAAGATTCTCATTTTTTGGTAACGGTAACAAGTAACAAGTTCGTACATTTCCACAAATTCGAAAACAAGTCACCATTTTACTTGAGTTAAATAAGTCAAAATAGTAGCAAGAATAATTTTTAGAAAGATGGCATCTATTACGCCTTTTTTTTGTTTATTTATTAAAATAGTCTATTGTATACATTTACTAAATGCTTTACCTATGTTCAAATACTCGTATATTACTTAAGAACTGTAGAACTAATCTAATTTCTGTATTATAACTATAATATATACTGAGTTTATTTTAATTTTAAACTTATTTTTCAATATTTCTAATACATTTGCTGGAATTTTCAAAACTTCAAGTAGTAAAATTACGTATAAGAGACATGACAATCTGGAAATTTGGTAGGTTAGTCCATCTGGGTTTCATATCATTAACTGCTTTGCTGAGTTAAATCTAACTGATATCATGATCGGGCTCTATGTTACCTTTTTTTTCTTCTTCCTATAATTTCTTTACTCATTGGACGCAACATATACTTTTGCCCTTTTTTCTTGTATCCCAGGCAAGTACTCTTGTATATCTTGAGTTAGCCCGCAACCTCCTGGCCGATTCTTCAAGGACCGTTAACTTCCGGTCGAAAACGTTAAAAATAGTGCATTAAATCTCGAGTACTTTGTAAACAAAATGCAAATGCGATGTTTCTTTTAAACAGCGCGCCTTTTTCGACTTTATTTCCTTCAGTGTTATATAGAGAGTCAATATTGGAGTTTTGAAAAGTTAATGGATATGCGAGGAAAACGTGGTAGACTACAAAAAGTCTACCAAAAAAAGTTTTTTTAAATCACATCACATTTTTAGAATATGGAAACATAACTAAGACTTGACAACACGCTATAAAAAGAAAGGTAAATGCGGTTGAATAGAATGGGTGGAAAAACAATGTATGAAAGAATACGGAATGAAAACGTTGTAAAAGAATGCGAATGGAAGAAACGCTTGAAATGAAGGAGAACAAATTAATCAAATTCTTCAAGAGGACTGGATCCTTTTTTGATAGGAGAGTATGCATTATGAATTTATAGAGGCGACAAAGCCAAAAACGAAAAACACATTGCATTCCCCAATCGAGATGTGGTATAATAGTGATTGATATAATAATGTCTAAAGAATTTCCAGATGTCTTAAGAACACTATCTGGAAAAACAAGTATATGAACATCCAAAGCCAGGTGAGGATATACAAGACCTGTGTCCGCCCCATAATGACATACAGCATAGAGTCCAGAGGCGACACTGTCAGAACCAAAAATCTCCTTCGAACCAGCGAAATGAAGGTACTCAGGAGTATCGCTGGCAAAACTCTTCGTGATAGAGTACGAAACACAGAAATCCGAAGGATAGAGAAGAAGGCTGGAATGTGCATGTATCCAGAATGGTGGAACCAAGAGCCGTAAGAATGTCCAGGGACAGTATCCCCCAAGCAAGCAGACCTCCAGAACGAGTCCCAAAAGATGGAAAGACAGCTGGCAGTCGACGTCACAAGAGGGAAACAATGATAAAATAAGAAGAAGAAGATACAATAAAATTTATGGAAGGCTTCGATGATATTATCAACATAAAGTTGGTTGCATCTTTTCCACTCTTCTTGAGGGTCACACCTACAAATTTTGGTAAGGTCGGCAGTTAAATTTTTATCCGTTTAGCTAAAGCAATTAGTTTTATGAACACGCGTCACTTCAAAACGGTCGGTATTCTCAAAATGTTCCAAGCGCTATACAACACTTTCACTTTTGAACTCACTTTCATTATGCTATAAAATTTACCTTACGTTATGAGTTTGTTCCAAGTTCTAGACACCTGAAGTAAGTAATGTGGCAATGATGCCAAAAACCAGATCCATTCCCTAAAATCCCAAGTAGAGAAGAAGTAAAAAAAACTTCATTTTCATGTTTTTTTTTCTAAGTGTAACCTGTTTTTTTTTACTCGACGTCTCCGAACGACTCCAGATTGTTAGCAGTCTGGATGGCAGGTAAAGTATGGTCTCGTGAAGGGCACGGAGAGAAGAGTGAGATGTAATAACAAGAAACTGGATGTGAAGATACTTCACATTCATACGGCAGGGATGTTTCTCCCAGCACCTTACGTCTTGTGCTCTATCTCCCTCTCTCCTCTTAAATGTTCGTCGCTGTCTGCTACCTATATGCCGAGGCACGGTGACCATTAATTTAAGAATTTTATATCTAGTGCTTAAAAATTGCTAATATTTTTTTTCTATCGTATGGGATATCTGCTGTACATTAGAACTAACTAGACGGTTTATTAACCAAATCTTCGCTTCAATATCGGTCTTGTTGATCTCCCGCAATACATTAACAACGAGTACACTAAACACTCTTCAACAATGTTTCCATAGTTTGCAGCAGACCACACATTGTTATAAGGTAAAATCAGAGACTATGATCCCTACGATGTCGTTTCAGGACGTACCACTGCTTTCTCGGAGCTAAAAAATCGGCTTGAACTTCTCCAAGCCTTCACTTATCCATAATCGATAGAACGACCTATCTGTTTTTTTTTGCATTATTTCTAGTAACATATACAGATTACCAGCCATACTTTCATTTCTATAGGAGTTTGCCTGGTGGTTGGCTTTGTATAGAGTAACCATGAGAGGAATTTTGGTCTTCTCGGCCTTTTCAGTCTTACGACATTCTTAGCGTTTCAAAGTTTTCTTATTATGTCTCTAGATATGTCTACCCCAGCAGGGAAACGGCGTGATGGTGTGTGTGTTTGTTTCCGGGTATTTTACCGATTTAAAATAGTAAGATATTCATTTCAGATGTGAGCATTTCTGAACAAAAGGGGTTTATGGTTTTTCTCTGTCTTCCCCATCTTACGATGTCTTTGGTTTTACACAATCTTTCTATTTCAATGTTTTTTATTCTCTCTCTGAGTATCTCTGCTCTTATACCTGCAGGGAAACGTGATGGTATATATGTATATATCTGAGTGTTTTACTAGTTTTACATCGCAATCCGTTAGTTATTTTATGTTCTATAGAGCTTAAAAGTATGCATATATTGAGAATAACTTGAAGGCAAGCAGGGAATGAAACTTGATTAAATATTGACACAAGTAGAGATTTGATTTACTCAAACTGGAACACCGAATCTGTTAAGAATAAAAATAATATATCATGAGGATGTTTGACAATAACTATGATTGTAGGTCTGAGTCAAGAACAATGGAAGAAACATCAAGGTCACTCAACGAGCCTTTAATTTATGTAAAGATCTAGGGTTTACAGACATACATTTGCAATGCACGTTGGTATACACAACATCCTGGGCATAAAAGTGATATTCGAGGCTAGGTCGTAAAAAAAACGGGACATATGTTAGCCTAATATAACGCTTCCTGGGTTATAAATTGACCGACTTGGAGAAATTTATGGAGAAATGCTGTTAAAAAACAGCTAAAGGATCATAAAAAATATAGAAGAATTGTCGAGGAATATTTATTTATCTTTTTTATTAACCATATACTCTTACCACGAATTGTCGAGGAATATTTATTTATCTTTTTTATTAACCATATACTCTTACCATGAATTGTTGAGGAATATTTATTTATCTTTTTTATTAACCATATACTCTTACCACGAATTGTCGAGGAATATTTATTTATCATTTTTATTTACTATATACTCTTACCACGTAAATAAAATTACCATATACTCTTACCTTGTTTTTTTTGGCCAGGTTTCATTATGGTATTTTTAATTATCTACTTAGAAACATTTAAAATTGACATCGTTAGAATAGAAAAACGAATCTAAGAGTATATAACAATGCTAAAAACCTACCGTTTTCAGGATATTGACAGCCCCTTTGCTTGGCAAGGCTTTTGAGGAAGGGATCTCATTTATTTATAAAAAAATCATATATTTCAATTGTTGGTAATATGTTTTATTTACGTCCGTGAAATCCAGTTGCTTCTTAAATTATAGTAGAAAACTTGTTACCTTGATCAAACAGAGGGTAATAAAACACGGGTTATTTATTACTTAATACACAAACCAAAATTTGATATTGGTTTACAACTATATATACAGTACCTGGCGGTAAGTAATACACATCGGCCTTAAGAAAGAGACTGTCGGGCATAATCGGCGAACTTCGGCTTTGTAGACCGTCGTCTCTGTCATTCATACACGTGCTCTTGCGCGATTTGTCAGTTGTTGTTTAGCGTTCTATGGTGTAGTCACTCGATGAGACGACGCTCTACAAAGCCGAAGTTAGCCGATTATGGCTGACAGTCTCTTTCTTAAGCCCGGTGTGTATTACTTACTGCCGGGTACTGTAGTCGTATATTGTCGCTAATTTTGATGAATGAGAATGAAACGCTGACGTGGAAAAATATTGAAAGGAACAGAAAAAAGCTGTAAAAATGCGCGCAAGGAATAAATAAATAGATGAGAGAACATATATTTTTAAAACAGGTTACAAAAATATTTTTCTTTTAACTATGGTCACCGCATAAGTACCTAGCCTAAGTTGCCTCGCAGCGCCATCTATCGCCACTTTCCCGCTCACGACTTTAATAAAATAATTCAAGTGTTAAATTAATTTAGGGTTAGAAATTCGGCTGTGTTTATACGTGTGCTTGTAAAACGCAGGGGTGTGTTATTATTCGGTGGAAGGGGGCGGCAGGCATTCGCAGAAATTATTGAATAATTTCAAATTTACTAAGCGCTCGTTGAAATTTATTCAACGACTCGATAAAATACTGCGCGTTCTTCGTAATTAAGTTATCTCAAGAAATTTGAATTATTTTTCTGAACCGTGAGTGAAAGAGTTGTGCTTCGTGACTTGTGACCTATCGTAAATAAGACTTGAGAAATTATAGGTACATTAAATTACCCTGTCAACCTTTCTTAATTAGTGATGAGTGTGTTTCATTTAGTAGTCTAGGATTCAATACAAAATAAACAAAAATATTCTTGTAAAAAATTGAGGTTTATAATGAGCCCATGCCGTGGAAGAATTAATTCGAAGATTTATCGAATGCTCTGTCACTATAAAAAAAACTGTTGTTCAACTCATAATGCTCGTCCATTTTTGTATCATTATTTTGATACAATCATATAATGGCCTACTAGATAAAAATGCAAGTTGGATACAATTACGTTTTCTATTAGCTTCTCAACAAACACCCTTTCTGTAGTACGAACGAGATGTTTGTTGAAGACAAAATACATTATTCTAAATGTTATATCACACTTTATGAAACGTGTACATGGAAAATATCTGAAAAGAGCAAAATAAATTTCGTAGAAATGCGTGCACTTAGAAGAATATATGGGACGACAATGTATTAAGGGATGAATGTGAACTTAAGGCATCATGATGTGTTGAGTAAGACGATTAAGAGTACAAATGTGACAGAAACGTGTGGTCGAGGAAAACAAAGGAAAGTATGATTGGATCAAGTAAATGATACTTTTAAAGAAGAAAAAATAAAAAGTAACAGCAATCGTAGAAGCTGTAAGGATATGGAAGAAGCGAAACATGCGTATCAAGATGTGAAAGTCTGGTGACCTATTTTCTTTGCCTATTCTAACATGGAAGCGAAGTGAAGGTATGTATGTATGCGAACCACAGAGTACGAGTACACAACAATACAAAAAAATAACACTTCGTAGATTTAATCGATGAAAGATGAAATGGTTCCAATTAACTATCTTCTTTTCAACAATCAATTACATCAACAATCCATTATATTCTTATGTTTCTGGTAACAGACTCCGAGGTATCCTTACTTTTTTGGATGGTCTGCCTGGTGATCGTCAACCACAGTAGCTGTTTTTTAGGTGTTCGTGCCAGTTTTGACTTATTTTTTTCATTTCATTTTATGGCAGCTTCGGTATCACACATTCATCTTCTTTCAGTTTTGTAAATTCTGTCAAATTATATTCTGTTGATCTTAATATCTGATGTTCTGAGATGTGACTTTGTTCTTGAGTAATCAGCACTTGTTTTCAATGCAGTAGTTTTATACTAGTTTTTTTTGTTTTCTTTATTACCTTTTTGTTCTTTCAAACCAAATTTTTCAGACACCTCGATAATGCAGATATTTTACTAACCTGCCCACTATTTTCATTGTACATGTATGATATATTATTGTGACAACGTATATTAACCTGACCACTATTTTCATTGCACATGTATATTATGATAACATATATTAACCTGACCACTATTTTCATTGTAAATTGACAACATATAGTAACTTGACCACTATTTTCATTGTACATTTATAATATTGTGACAGCAGATATTATCATGTGACAACAGATTTTCTCCTGACCGCTATTTTCATTGTACATATACTCGTATATTACTGTGACATTTACTCCGTCATATCAAAATTACACAATTAGTTCTATTATTATTTTGTGTTCGATTTTTCAACACAAATGTCCATATTATTTAATAGGTTCATCCTTGACGATCCCATTATCTATTTGATAAGATGCTTGACTTCTTTCCGGGGTTTTCGGATTCAATTCCCGATGGCACCCGAAAACAATAACAAAAATCCATTCAGGCACAGTTGCAACAATGGATATATTCGTCTGTGTGTGAAAGGAACGGATGTTTCCCTTATTAAAGTACCCTTTAGTAACTCTACCATTTCTCTCGAACAAATTGCATCATTCAATAAGAAAAAAATAATTATGCGCTATTAATAAATATATTGGTAAACATAATTGTCAAGTGAAATACTCGTATATTGGTGAAGTTGCGACATGATACCCTCTGTAATATCTACCTAAAACGATTCCAGTCTGATGAGATTTCGTTTGGTAACAATACTCAAACATGTAGACATGTGCAAATATCACCGTCTCTTCACGTGCTCCAGTATTGGCAAAAACGTGCCTACTATAGTTGTTTGAAAATCATAAAGCTAATTAATGGAGCCGAAAATAATGTTGTCTTCAGGCCACGTTCTTCAGTATGTTTGTATATTAAATTCGAATATATTGTGAGGTACCTAACATGCAAATTTAAAACAAATCTAGCGCAAATTGCATTTCAACTAGAGAATCTCTTTTTTATAAGCTTTATCGTGTTTCTGTACTGCTCTATCTACAGTACATTTGTTAAGGAAAAGTACATAGCACAAACGTTGTTCATTCTTTGAACTAAATTCATAGTCTAACCTAAATACTAAATCTGAACTGTTTTTAATAAAGTAGTTAGTACTTTTAGTTCAATTTTGTATTGATTTGTCGTAGCTTTTTTAAATATGGCAGTCATGCTGTTTCATTACATCACTTTAGACTTTGGATCGTATGAGCTCCCAGTCGCAATACAAATCACGAAATTTTAATGTAAGAAAATACTATTTAGGCTCGACTAATAATTAGGGCATTTTGTCTTAAACTTAAATCTTCACTGTTACCAATTTAAAAAAATATTTTGATATATATTATATAAAATCTTGAGTTATGCTTTTCGACATTTAATTATTAATTTTAGAAACATTATTTATTTCACTCATAAATGTTAATGTGTTAGTTCATAATATTCATTATATTTTCAGCTAGATAACTCATGTTCTGAAAATAAAGGGATCCCCAATTCAGCAAAATTTAAACCGGTATCGGTAGTGAACGGGTGAAAATATTTTTATTACAAGTATTATGAGTTCACCTAGCCGTTAATTTCTGCTTAGAAGCTTTTATAGGCCCGAGCCCCGGAACGCGTGGGTGGATGAGGGGTTAACCCTTTCATTGGTACTAAATAATATATTATTGTTTTATTACTTTTTATGTTATTGTTGTATGTTTGAATTGCATTTTTAGGTATTTATGGAATTGTTATTGAAATATAGAAATCCGTTTTTGAACTAAAGTGATTTTCATCCTACTGTGTAAAAATTCTACACGTTTAACATAGAATAGTGACAAAAAAATTGCATATTAATAAAAGATTTTCATATAGGGTTCATAAACAAACAAAAGGGATGCACCTTATTCTAAGTTTATCGTTATGGAGTTTTTAACTGATTGGTGAATATTATATAAGTATTTTATATTTATTTTCGCTGCAAATAAAACAGTTGAATTAATGATTTATAATAAATATGTACTACTAAGGTCCAAGTTTTTTCAGTCTGGACAAGTTAGATGCATGTATGGTCAGTTACAACTTGGACATTGGCCAATCATATCAGACGATGATATAGTTAAAATTAGATGCATCTATTATCAGTAGTATGTCAACTAGAGCCGATAAAAGACGTGTGGTTTCGTTATATACTGAAATATCGAAAATTAGACATCACGTGGTTTTCGAGTTTCTTTCAAGAGAAGGTAAAATCTCTGCAGAAGTTAAACGACGTCTAGATGTTGACGTCATCTAACTGTCATTTAATTTTTGTCATTAAACTTTTGTCATTGACTATTTGAGAGAAGAAACATAGTATCTGCTCGAACCGGCAATCTTTTGGACAGTCCAACGTGCTACCGCAAAAAAAACATACTCCTCAAATACAATCTATAATAAAGAAGGGATTTTATTTTGATTTAAGTCAAGGTGAATTAATGTTATTTTGTTTCTTTTAATAGTCTTTGTTTTCTTGCTGTAAATCAATCGTTGACCTATTTTACGACAATATTTCTGGGACGTGGACTGCCAGTTACCCCTCTATCTATTTGGGGGTCAGATTAGTGGTAATTTTGGAGGTCTGATTGGTGGCTTTTTATAGGGTAACGATGAGAAGCAGTACGGGGAATCTGTACCTCATCCATTATTTGAACCTAGTGCAGTTAATAACGTCTTCTCTCTCTCTCTTCCCCATCCTACGATGTTTTTTTTTGTTTTATAGATTCTTCTTATTTTTTTTCTATTTCAGATTACTTTACCAGTTATATATCGCACTATCTTTATTTCCAATGTTATAAAGAAATACTCATTTATGTGGTATTAGCGATGGTTTTCATAGCATACTCGTATATTCAAATGCAGACATAGCAATTCTATTTCTCAATGTTTTATCAGCTGTACACGCAGGACCTTCAATTGTGATGTTCTATGGAGTGATTCGTTTACATATGTGGCATCAGTTTAGGTTTCAATAGCATATGTGTATATTTAAGTGCACACTTTGTTATTCTATCTCTGAGTGTTTTACCAGTCATACACGCAGAACTTACGATTCTGAATTTCTAAGAAATACCTTCGTTCGTGTGATGTCAACTTTAGTTTTAAGAGCATATGATATTACAAGTTAAACACATGTTTTATAGATCCTTACTTTTCTTTCTATTGCCTTAAACTTATTTCACTATTTAGTTTCTTAGAGGAGTTCAGATTTTACAGTCTATTTTCATTTGGTATCTTATTAGCTCTAGTTTCAACAGCATGTTTCATTACAGACGATCTTCGTGACCTCCTTGAGAAGACATTTTGTTTCTTTTTGGCACCCAGTTTTTTTTTAATCTTTATAATTTGATTTCACTTAAGGCTTGTTTACCACTCTCTGGTTGGTTGGAAGACATTACCACTTGGCAAAACACCTTCAAAGTTGTACTGTTTACAATAATAGTTTAATATAATACAAAATACGTCTACCATATTTTTATTTACACTCACTTCACTTTGTTGCTATATAATTCAATTCAAGCTAAAGGATAATTTTATAGAGCGCCGTTTAGGGAGCAAACGCTCCTCATGGGTGCTATAACTTGGAACTTGAACTCACTAAAATTAAACGAATCACGTCTGGCAGTTATAGCAGCCTACAAGCGCATCACGGATTACACTTTCTTTGTAGAATTATTGGCATGTGGCAATCTTTCATAATCTTTCTTAAGAGAAAGCCAGTCTAAAATATATATTTTTTAAACTGGGTTCCAGCAGCAATCGATCCCACGACCACAGAGCTGGAAAACAGGAGTCTTACCAACTAGGTCATGGAGGTCGATTTTCCGAATATTATACTTTATGTATCCAGGTATTGCATTGGATATGTTTTAGTATCCTTTAATTTAATTTAATAACATAATTTTTTTTTATAATTTAATAAAAAAATACAAATGAATACAATTCACATATAAAACTATACGCTTGCAAAGGGTAAACCGAGCAAAATGAGAAAGCTGATAAATTAGTTACTCGTTATAGCGAAACCGAGAGAAACCTTTGGTAACAGCGGTATTGATTGTATAACTGCAAGTTATGCTATGTGGAACCGAGTGCGAAAAGTTTGTCGAAAACCCGCAGGAGATGCGTTATCTTAACCAACCTCGGCGGAGGAAACGGCTAATTTTATATCATTAATTAACGTTTGAGTGGGTATCGATTTTACATTAATTTCATTGAAAGGATTCTTCCCCCAACCCTTGATGCAGATCCGTGCGTTTGTTGTGGTAACTATTGATGTTGCTTGTTTGATGATTTTGGGAAAACAACTACATCCATTCGAATAATTGAACAACAACGTAAGATATTCGTAGATAGTTAATTTTATAATGTCTTAGAAAACCTTAAAAAATCTATTTATTTATCATCAGCAGTATAATGTATCTTGCAAAAATATTTACGAAAAAAAATCATTCATAACAAAGATGAATAATCTTCAATTTCAAAAAAATAAGACCAATTTATAATAATTCAGCACAGTGACATAAAAATACACATCAACACAAACAATTAAAATAATACATAACGAAGCAATCACACAAGTCCAAATTATTTAAAATATATAGTATATACAGTTAAATATACAATACAGGACATACATTTAACTCTTTATAAATCATAAAAGCCTTATTTTATAACTCAATAGACTATGGTAAAATATATTGGCAATCTCTGCAATCTCAACAAATTGATTTCCCAAAAGATGCATTATAATATAGTTCTGGAGGAAGTTTGTTGGTAATCAGACGTACTTTATTTACAATAGAGAATAGCCATATGACTAGTACATACTGAAGGAACTTTAATATAGAAAAAGTTAAGCAATTCAGGACAATTTAAGTGAGAGTGGAAATGATCAAGTCTACTTTAATTTCATGCTAATTATTTTATGTACATGGTTAAACATCTGGCGAGATTATTACTTTTCAGCAAAATCTTTCATCCAACCAGCTCATCTTGGATACTTTAAACTGTTTTCATCCATTACAGATTTTACAAAAAAAAATTCATTTGAATTAAAGTTAAAAAATAAACAAATAGATGATTAATGTCTATCAATGATTATATGAAGGAAAATAATTCGTTCAAGGATAATGAAGGAGTAAGAAGAAAAATAGGATGAATGGATATTGTAAGTGATGCAATATTTTTTCAATCCTGTCTTAAATGTAAAGAAGGATGTTTTTTATGCGTGCGAGGGTGTTTTTGCTTTGTTTGTTATACTTTTTTGGCAATGATTTACGTTGTTAACTAAATGCAGCTTATGAAATTCAAACCCTTATTAAGATCTATATGCTGTTTATTAAAATGTCCTAAGTTGATAAGTCAGATTTTATTTTGTTTCAGATCCTATGCCACATAAATGTGTCTATTGAATCCATCATACATCGCCATCAATCCATGTTCATATTGGGCAGTGGGGTGGCGTCCATAGATGCTGTGGAAGTATCGCATCCTTTAACGTTTAATCGTTGCTATCACCAAAAAACCAATAATTTGTATTTTTTTTTATTTTTTAAGCATAAAAAAGAATACTAAACAAAATTAAGGTAATAGTAAACAGAATGCCAAATTGACTACTCACCATAGCAGCATGCACGCATAGGTCAGGTGCAGTGAGTAATACTCTAGCTTCTCCTGCACATGCGTAGTTTTATTTTTCAAACTCTCAGTTAAGAACCGACACATTCGACATGCTTTTGAAAATATTAGTGAGGAATCTATGAAAGCTGTAGCTTCCACCGCTCACGCGTTCTTCGGTTTTATTTCCAAGTGGGAAGCGTTATTTTAATGACGAACCGTTCCATTGGATCAGTAAATTTTTTATCAATTTAAGAGCTTTTAATTTGTGTGTTTAATTTATGGTTCTCATTTTGTAAATAAATTAAACCAATCATGAATTGTCAAACATATACATAAAATAAATTGCAATGTTTATTTTAATTTAAAATTCAACTTTATTAGTTTAAAACAGTTTTAAATTAAAAAGTGATTCAAACTTATATTTCATTAGCGTACCCTACCTAAAATTCATAGGATTAAAAAAATATCCGAAATTTGTTATCAAGTATTCAACTTATTACGAATTCGTTCTGTTTGATTTCTTCTTCCTAATATTTTCCACCATAAAAGTCAACCAATCAAATTTAAATAAGCCATTATGCAAGCGAGTTTAATCAAAGCCCGGCTTTTATCTAGTGCATTATTATTTCAATTTCATAACTTTTAACAAGTCGGGAGTTTTCTGAAAATCAACACTATCCCTCAATTCAACAGTTACGTCACGCCACTGATATTGGGGTAGTCAAGAAGTAAAAATGACTTCATTTTATCATGCCACCCATCTTTCGCTTCTTCTATGTCCATAAACCTCGTCATGCATACTCTCTTATTATAAAGGCTTTTTACTTATTATAAAGGAATTTGATTCATTTGATGTTGCAACATTTTTTCTAGGTCTTCACGTACCACCTATACGACTTTTATAGATTATTTATATGTTATAGTCTATACGACTTTTATCGATTATTTTTTGTAAATCTTTCACTCATTCTTTCAACGTGAGTGTGAACCATCTGAATATTCCTTTCTTCATATTATTCATTACACCTTCGTTCACTCTGTATGAGATCCTCGTTCTTTATTCTGTCGTACACTGTTTTTTCTGACACATACTCTTATTTTTACTGCATTTAACATACTCATAACTTTTCTGTCGTGTCCAAGTATCGCTTGCGTATTCTTATGTTGGGACTAAGATTTCATTATGAGCAGCCTGCTTTGCTTCTCTAGAAATGTACCGATCGATAAACACGCTCTTGTAAACCATCGTTCACTCTATTGTCTACATTATTTTGAGCGTTTCATTCGTTTTGACTGTTGTTATGATTTTCATGATTCTATTTAATGTTTTCTATCCTTACTAATATTTATGGAAAAAAACTCACAAAACATTATTTGTCTAGAGTCTAGAGTAGGTTCTAAACTATCGGGTTCGCATTGACGGGGTGGCGGAAAAACCGAGGCACTAATAAATGCCCATTTTTATAACTGATGAATAATTTAATTGCTACAAAAATAAACCGGCTTTTTTTTACTGCCCCGATTAATCCACAATCCGCTTAATATGACCCCGGATAATCGAGAGTCTACTGTATAAATATTCCATATACCCTTACTCACCACGCATTACTATTACTAGTTGCGACCCGTGAAATATTCACGGAAGTAAAACAAATTATACATTTTTGAAATACCGAATGGAGCAAGATCAGCTTAAAGTTTTTTGGGTTCATTAATGTTAAAAGTTTAAAATAAAAAAGGTACATCTTGATCGATGAATTATTTAATTCTCAAAAATCTCTTTATAATAGATGTTTTGTGTATACACATTACTTTTGTACAATTTAAATCGTGGATAAAGTTTTGCTTGAAGACTTGTTTCAGATATATTGACTGTCATGTTTTCGCGTTTTCGACATCTTGAAAAAGCCACATATAATTGTCTGCATTCAAAAAAAGAGCATAAGATAAATAAACACAAGTAATTATAAGGTTCAATATAATAGGAAATAAATGAATTAATTAATGAATTACAATTCAAAATAAATTGGCATCGTTCCGTTTTACACCGGTTCGTTCAGTATAATTTCAATATGTTCCGAAGTAGTAAACACAAGTAATTATAATGTTCAATATAATAGGAAATAAATGAATTATTTAATGAATTACAATTCAAAATAAATTGGCATCGTCTCCTTTTACACCGGTTCGTTCAGTATAATTTCCATCTGTTGTTTATAGTTAAGGCATTAACGTTGTGGAGGTTTAAATACATTGTAATTTATTTTTAACAAACACTGTTTATTCCACTTTTTTATGACGGTATAACCCTACCGGTTTCAAGGCTTTCACCTCATCTTCAGGGGAGTACAAACAAGACTAAATGCTGTTCGAATTGGCACCGACATAGACACTTCAACGGTTGGAGGCGGGAGGGGTGAGGGGAAGGCTAGGTATAATTTCGGCCAGGAGCGGGGAGATTTTGGGGAAATAACTATTCAACAGATTCTCCGATCGGTATACTGACTTAGAAATTTCTAGGGCCTCTAATCTGTCCAATTTATTTCCGTTGCCGCTAATATGTAAGAATTTGGCATCATCGATAGAAAAAGTATAATTCTCACGGTGACAATGATTAGCCATTTCAGAATAAATTAGAGGATTTGTTAAGGCAGATTGGTGTTCACGAAATCTTTGGAAGAGAAGGAAGATCTTTTGAAAAGAGATTTCGTGAACACCAATATGCCTTAACAAATTCTCTAATTTATTCTGAAATGGCTAATCATTGTCACCGTGAGAATCATACTTTTTCTATCGATGATGCCAAATTCTTACATATTAGCGGCAACGGAAATAAATTGGACAGATTAGAGGCCCTAGAAATTTCTAAGTCAGTATACCGATCGGAGCATCTGTTGAATAGTTATTTCCTCAAAATCTCCCCGCTCCTGGCCGAAATTATACCTAGCCTTCCCCTCACCCCTCCCGCCTCCAACCGTTGAAGTGTCTATGTCGGTGCCAATTCGAACAGCATTTAGTCTTGTTTGTACTCCCCTGAAGATGAGGTGAAAGCCTTGAAACCGGTAGGGTTATACCGTCATAAAAAAATGGAATAAACAGTGTTTGTTAAAAATAAATTACAATAATTTCAATCTGTTTTGAACGACAACCGTACAGGCTTTGGCTTATTTTTACTATTATAATATAGTTATAATATAATGTTCTTCCTTATATTTACATTTCGTTAATATTATATATCTAATGTTGATATCTATATATATGTTAATGTCTCTAATGTTACTGTTTTTTAAATGCTACTCTTTGTTCACTGTGTTTCAGACACAACCTTGGATACTAAATATGATGTGTTACAAACAAAAGTTTATTATTTATGAGAAATTGCTTCAAAACAAGAATTCTGCCAGACACATTCACATGAAGTTATTAAAATCAACAATATTTACTTTATTTTTTCGTTGGTACTTGTATTTTTTAAAAGTATTATAAAAACCGGCGATTATTTTATATAACTTTTTACCATCAATATTCATAAATCCCAGTTGTTGCAATTTTAGTGTTATTTAATACAGGGGGCAGCAGAAATCATTCCCAAATTTGCCACACCCGCTGTTTAGACGCTAGTGGTGTGAGGTAGAGCAGAGTTGTGTCTTTGAGTAGCATAGTTGACCATTTTAGTCGATATCATGGCATGAAGTAGTGAGTATTGTGTATCTAACTAGGAAACTAGGAAGTTCGGTTACATGGTTCCGACAGAATGGTGCCACCGTTCACACAGTGAGAAGATTCATGGAAGTCCTTAATGAAATGTTTCCATGACGCCTTATGCGAGGTGACATCCCTTGGCAGTAACCGTTCACTTAATTATACCGCTAGTGACTTCTTTCGCTGGAGTTACCTGAAGGCTTAAGTTTACATACATAGGCCGACGACAACCAACGGATCGAAAGCTTCTATGTGACACGAAATCAGAGCAACACCACTAAAAATATCCAGGAGAGTAGAATCGCTAGGAGAGAAGAGAGCAAATACGGATCATTAGGGTGGGGGTTCAGGCATGTGTAAAAAATGAATTTTAGCATTTGAATAATTTTATTCTTAAAACAAAATTATATACATTGTTCTTTTAGATTGGAAAGTAAAATTCTGTAAAACATCTTTGTCTTTTTTGTTAATATTTTAGCACCGGGAGTTATTTCTGTCACAACTGTAAGTGGTTTACAGTTTCCTCATGTAATATTTTAAGAAAATTGAATTCCAACTGTAACCAGTATATCTTTATTGGGCTCTTAGCTTTCCAGTATTTCCTTTATTGGAATCTTAGAACCCAGACCCAGCGCATATGTTGAATTTTAGGTACTATTTCACTAAGCCTATCGAATATCTGTAAAAAATACCTGCTGTTGATAGGATGAACTAGTAAAGAGTAACATCGGGTCCTATTGGGTGTATTTTGCCGCAGATGCATTGCCAACTGGCTCTGAACTACCTTGGAGGGCCTGAAAATCTCTTAACAGTATCCGAGCAGGAATTGAGAGAATCAAGGATAACATAGTGAGGTGGGGAAAATTACATGATTAATATACTCTTCATATCTAAGATGACAAGCAAGCAACGTGACACTTGTTGCAACACCCAAAAAGCCTGGTTAAAATTTGATTCTAGGAATACCAGTGCTGTCCATGTGTCAAAATTCTGGGTGGAAATAATGTATTGCATTTGATGAGATAAGAAATAGTAAGAAGTCAAAGTTTTCCTTCTCTCCTGCATATTAGAATGAACACAATTTTATTTTTGAATATCACCTTAAAATTACTTTAAATACAACTATATTTTAATTTTTTCCCGAAACGTTAAATACGTTTTATTTAAGATTTTGAAATTGAATCTTTAATAATATTATCCTAGGTAAAATAAGTAGTATATACTGTTTTTCAAGCAAGAAATAACACCAAAGTAGCGTTTCTATCGTACTTTTGAAGTCATATGTATTATATGTAGATTATTCTACTAAATGTAGCATAATACTATTAGATTTACTTGTATATTAAGATACAGTCAGATTAAAGAAATCAAGTAAGTTCAAAGCATTTATAATATAACTTAGAATATTTAATTAATTACATTTGGTTTTAATCAATCTAAACAATGAAATGCTAACTGAAATTAATTTTCACAATCTAATAAACAATGCTCGGTTGCTTTGAATGATTAGAGATCATAAACAATACTCGCATAGTGAAACTGAGTCGCTCAGCTGCTTGCAGCATTGCAGTCGTCATTTCGGATATTTTGTTACTACTTGACGTGAAATGCACAAGTGACGAAATTATTTATGGTCGCTTGGCACAATCCAATAATCCCATGCAATTTTCAAGAAACTGTAGGGCTTGACTTACGTAAATGTATATAATGTTCAATGTATTTTTTAAATCAATCGCTTTTCGTTCATATTACTTTATCATGATGAATATAAATAAAAAAGTTTTTAATTATGCGTTAAAAACAAAATGATATATTTTTTATGTACATATTGCTATATATTTTTTTTTGTTTTATACATAAAAGTTGACCCATTTCGATTACGTGTTCCAGTTTTGATGTATTTTTAATTTTACATTTATTGTATTTTTAATTTCCATTAACTGTATTTTTAATTTTTATATATTGTATGATTTAAAATTTACTTGACTCCCAATTCGATTCGGTTTTTGCTTCTTATTTTTTATTTTTCTTGTGTAATTTGTATTGAATTTTGATTTTTTTAAAGGTTGCGGCTGTTTAAAACAATTTTTCAGGTATGTAAGAAATATTTTGTTTTATAAAAATGATCAAAACCTTAACAAATTTTCTTGAAAATACAAAATTATTTAAATTAACATAGGCTGTGCATCATATACCCAGGTATTCCTTTACGGGCTCCATCTTTTAAGGCAAATAATCGAGAAAGGGGGCCGAGAATTCGTTGCTTCTATTATACTTGCATCACCTTCCTTTATTACCTTGGATAATCGAGCCTCCGCTCTACGCTACCTCCACCCCCTTCACCAACCATTTGCTGAAATGGATGGACAATTAAAGAGCAAGCACACCATAAGTACAGGAGGCTGCGACGGCCGAAATGTACATAAGAGCTGGTGTGGAGACGGGCTTAGAGCTTTTCAAGCCCCAGGTGAAAATCTTAATTGAGAGTTACAAAATTAAGCTCTATATTTTGTTTGCAGTTATTTTCAAAGATGTATCAAAATCTATATAATATTTTAGATTTTTTTTTCACATAACTTGTACAACCATCAACGTGTTTTAGTAAGTTGTCAAATGTTATTTTTACCTTATGAAACTCCACATTGTTATTATCTTATTGTGATGTATTGTATAAAGCTTTCGTTTTATACAGTATAATCTGGTGGGTGTATTGATATGCCAAATAGATAGATGTTTTATAGTCCTGAAGTGAAAAGTAAAAACTAAAGGGAAACCCTTTTCTAAAAATAAATTGGGTACCAACGGGAATCGAAACCGCCACCCCCGTATTGTAACACAGGCACCCTATCAACTAGGCTACATGCCGTCTTCTTATTTTGTGTGCAATCTCTCCCATTTGTTTTATTATTCAGAGTGCATCACTCTCACCTTTTGAAGTAAGGAAAAAAGAGGCATCTCCATCGTCGGGTCTTCTATAAGATGTCTTTATTTTGTGCCATACTCCGTCCAATGGGATCATAGTTTATTTAATATATAAACTTATAATTATTTTTTCATAAAATACACTTTATCAATATGACATGTGTTTCTGCCTCCTATTTTGAGGGTATCTTTAGACAATATTTAGCCATTCTATTGTAACAGAATCATGATTTCTACAGAGCCGTTTATACAGAAATATTTTCTCAAAGAAACGATTTTAGAAAATGTAACTCGTCTGGTTGTGTACAAAACTTTTTTAAAGTCTCACATAAGTTTATGCTTAAAATATTACTTGAGCCAAATAAACATTTTTGTACATTTAATAGACTTTCCTGCCAGGGGAAAAGTTTCAGGAGATACAATTTGAAATTGTTTGAAAGATGTTACAATGACTCGGAAGTAACGTTGGGTGACTTTCGTCACCATAAAGGCATATAATTTTTTTTAATATAAAATCAATCCTTTACAATCGAAGACAATTATGTACATGATGTCCTTTGCCCGTATGTGAATTCGTTTATTGTGTAAAAACCGTTGCACTTTTCAATATTATTATAGACTAAATCATTTTATTTATGAAACTTTATTATTGAAATTAATAATTATGGAAAAATTCATTGCCGAATGGATAAGTCACTTAATTTCAATTTGGGGATTTCGGAGTTTATTACTCAAGATACCAGACTAACAAAAAATTCAGAGTCTGATTAAAGTTCGTATATGGTAACTATATTCGTGAGCGTTGTTGCCTCTGCACTTACGATGATATTGAAAATACATGCCAAACTGCAAATTTCTACTCCAGTAGTTCTAAACTGTCGAAGACAATGTTATATTCATTTTTATTTTAACAGATTCGTTAGAGATGTTTTGGTATACCAAGTTATGTTTTAAGTTAGTTTAAATGCACTCGACAACAATTTTAAGCTTAACTGTTTTTTGTAATTTTTGTCTCTTTCTCTAACAAAAAATTTACAGTTTGCGTCGTGGTTATCCTATTCTCCTGTCGGCGAGGCAGTAATACAGAATATACTCTAGTAATTATCCGTAATTTTGAAAAAGTCACCGAGGGTATCGAGACAAGGAATGGAGTGATTGAAGATGAATGTGAATTTAAGTCTAATGTATTAAGTAAGATGAATAAGAGCACTATTAGATGGTTAAGAAACGTAGACCAAATAAATGAAGAAAGATTAACAAAACAAATATACAGTCCAAATGTGTATGAAAGACGTGGTAGAAGAAAAACAATGAAATGTGATTGCATCAAATTAATAATATTTAGAAAGAATAAAATGTAAGAAGTTAGAGATAAATCTTAGATGCCATATGAGGAGGTGTATGGATCTACAAGAGGCAAAATATGTGTTGTGATATGAAAGTCAGGTGTTCTGGCCCCCTGCTTATTCCAACAGGGAGATGACGTGATGGTATGTTTGTATGCATACACATCGAGACTAGATCGCGCTGTGTCGTTTTTAATGGTAAGGCGCTTAATTTCTACCAGGGTTTCAGGTTCGATCTCTAATGGTACAAAAAAAAGGACGGAGTCTGGTAAGAGTTCGTCTGCTAACAATGATCACATGTAATAGACTCGTGCGAGTGCTGTTAAATCTTCACATGCGACATTGCTAATACGTAAGATGATGATAATGTTCTGTATCTGTTCCAGTGGTTCTAAAATCCGAAGGCTCGATAATAGAGGCGAAGACAATATTGATTTCTGGTCACGTATTTCAATATGTCCGCATCACCAATCCGGATTTATTTTGGGGTACCATATACATGAAAAAAATGTCATTGCAAGTGAATGGTATGAGACTGAAAAAAATGCACCCTGAATTACAATTATAAATTCGAGAAACAATGACTGCATATACAAAATTCTTTCTTTCGCATATTTAAATACAATTTATTTTCCACTTTAGTTGCCTGAGTGCAAACAGACATGAAAATAACAAATGAGAAACTAACTTTTATTTTCTTTTGTAAAACTATAAAAAATATACCTTTAATGTCAACCATCAAGATATAACGTGTTGAGTCGCCTCTGAATTGAGACTCGCGCTGCGGAGTGGATGATGGGACATCTCGTAGAATTTATCGCCATTATGACTACGTTAGCAGCCTGTGTAATTTTCTACGTGATACAATAAATCGTGCTGCAAGAATTTTGAATAAATAAAGGTACAATGATTACATTCAAGGAATACGTACTAACGTAAACAGAATAAGATTATGATTGGAAATAAGTTCTAAGGAATTATACATTACTGCGTAAATAAATGGACAGATCATAGAGCCGGTGAAGCACTTATGTTAAGCAAATATAGATGACGAAATTCGGAACGCTTTGAGTTCTTTGTGGACGAGTGCTTGACAATGACGATTTTACACATAAAATCAAAATGACTGTTTACAAAGCTGTGACCATGCTATATCACATGGATGCAAATCATGGATACTTTACATACTTCTTCTTCTCCCTGGCTCCATCCCAACTCACTGTCTGCGAAGACTGTTGGGGTCAGCTCTCCTCGTCCTCAGGTTGTACGCTCTTCTGTCCCGAACTACGTCCCCCAGGCCGTGCCTCTGCATCAGGTTATCTTTTTGCACCACCCACGAATTCTTTGGTCTTCCTCTGGTTGTTATTCGAGGAAGATCCATGGAGATTGTCTGGTTCACAATGTGATAGGGTGCTCGGCGTTTAACGTGCCCACACCATGTTAATCGTCTCTCCTCCATCTTGCTGTTGATGTCTGTAACACCTAGGCTTCCACGAATGCGTGAACTTTTTATTTTGTCTCTTAGGGACACACCAGCTGACCATCTAAACATGCGCATTTCAGTAGTTTCTAGTCGCCTGGAGTAAGAGTTATACATCGTCCAGCATTCGGAGCCATAGAAGAATGCGGGTCTGACAATTGTTTGGTATACTTTTCCTTTTGACTTAACTGTCATTTTCGGATCACATAGAACTCCCGTCATTGATCTAAACTTCATCCATTCCACACTTATTCTATGTGTTACATCTGCTGCCCATCCTCCATCGCTATGGATGAGTGACCCAAGATACTTAAAGGAGTCACTATTTGGTAATGTTTCTCCCTCCACTTGCATTACGGGAGTGACAGCATTCGTGTTCTCGAATGGTAGGTACAGACTGTTTTCTTTCTGCTCAGTCTCAATCCATTGTCCTCCAAGATTCCTCTCCTTTACAGGATATGGATATTTTAAATATATTTACTTTATGGATACTTTACATACGATACAGTAAAGCACTCGAAATATGTCAAACAAATAATGAAAATTCAATTGTGTCATAGAGTTTCAAACAATGAAGTTTTTAGATAACTACTGTAGTAATGAGATTTTGTTGTCATAACATATGTTCGCTTGCATTGGTCTGGATATGTAGCTCGCATATCTAAGTCCAGACGTCCAAGAAATATCACCTTTGGTAAGCTGACGAAGGACAGAAGAAAGCACGTGAGCACCACAGAATATATAATAAGGACGTATTGCATGATATGCTTGAAACATAATTACACAGTTCAACTATCAGCATACACATACATACATAAAATCACGTCATTTCCCTGTCGGGGTAGGTAGAACGAACAGAGCGCCATACCTTCCTAGCTCGACACACATCCTTAGCATACTCCACATCAATACACCTTCTCATCCAACCTCTACAATTTCTCTGATTTTCTGCTTTTCCTTATTTCAGAATATTATTCACTTGATCAAACCAAACTTTCTTTGGCCTTCCTCTCATATACCTTCCACTCACATCTGTATTGTAAATCTGTTTTCATTCATTCGTTATACATGCCCAAACCCTCTCAACGTACTCTTTTATCTTACTCAACACATCAGCCTTGAGTTCACATTCATCCCTTATTACATCATTCCGAATTATGTCATGCATTGTCCTTTCACATATTCTTATCAATGCACGTACCTCTATATAATGTACTCGGCTCCTTTCAGTATTTTTCCATCTCTATGTTTAATTCCCATACATCAAAGTTACCACCAAAAAACTATTTTGGACTATCCTCTTAACAGATGTTGATACTGTCCGGTCCGATTTTATTTCCTTACTCTACACGCCATTCGATATCTCTCTTAACTCTTCCATCATCTGGGAATATACTACGCAAATAGCGGAATTCCTCAACTTGTTGACGTATTTCATTTTTCACCTATGCACATATGTCGCATTTTCTTTTCTCTTCACCCTTTTCTATCACCATTACTTTGGATTTTTGCAACAGGATATGTGTATCACAAATTTTCTTATGTAGTCATCTCCGATGACACCAAAGACAGTACAGTACCCGACGGTAAGTTATACACATCGTTTGTAGAGCGTCGTCTCTGTAGCACGATGCACTAACAGTCCGATCCGGTAACGACTGACAAATCGCGACGGAACACGTGTATGAATGACAGAGACGACGCTCTACAAACGATGTGTTTTACTTACCGCCTGGCACTGCACCCTAATCTTTCACTTTTTCTCGAGCCTTTTATTATACTCGTCACAAATAATAGGCATTCATTAGATAAGATACGTACTTTCTTTAACTCTGAAAGAAACACTATATTTGATTTGCTGGTTTTTCATTATATTGTCATTGATAGCCCTGATATATTTACTTAAAATAGTCTTGTCTTTACCTAGCACTAGAAGTCCCATAGATTTTGCTGACCGATCATTGCTTGGAATGAGAAAAATTACCAAGAAATACAATTTTTACTAGCTTGTTATTTTCCACATAAATGCTTGGGGTTTGTATAGTTTTTGGTTTGTAAATGTCATAATTGTCACTAATCTATTTTTCGTATTCAAGGATTTATTCTTGTTTATCTTTTTCTTATTATGTTGTGTTTATCTTCATCTTTTGTGATATTGATGGGACATAATTTTGTTTTTTAACAAATAGAAACCTAAGGTAAATTAGTAATACGCGAAAGGTTAGTTGCGTCGATTGGAAAAACACTAACTTAAATCGTAACACTGCGTACATTACCCAAAGCGACAGTATCTTTCTCAAGCCCGATGTGTATTACTCACCGCCGGGTACTATACATTGTTTTTTAATGCATACGTTGATTTAGCTTTTTTACAGTAATTTTAACTTTTCAGTATGATATATTTTTATTAAATACCATAACAGATAAAAATAATTAGGCACCCAATTATACACCTTACACTCGTAAACTGATAGTAGACTATTTGTTGCAAGGAAAAAAATAACCGTTTGAATTGATTTCATTAAAAAATTGACACATAATTTATTTTTATTATTTATGAGTCTAATAATAAATATTGTATTTCCCAAGTACGATTGTTAATCTTTATAGATAGACGTAATATAGTTTACAATCTTTTTGGATTTTGTAAATCTTGCTTACGATATGTCGATAAATTAAAGGAGTATATGCAGTTTCTTACAACAGTAACGCACGTTTAATTGAAAAAAATAATTTAACCGGGTGGGTCTGTGACAAAGACATAGTGAGAATTGAGACGCATTTATTTGACGTTACGGTTTAGAAGTTTCCACATGGACAAGTATGTGAAGAAGTAAAGTAAAGCGTATGATGAGAAATTGTTGGATATGACGTTGAGATTATGATACGGTTGGAATTGTGTGAGAACTTTGGATCCACGTATGCATAAGAACAGGAATGCAGGGGAAAAAGATTTCAGATCAATATTTTGTTATTTAGGAAAAAACATATGAAATTTTTGATAAGGAATAATACCACTTGGTGATATAAATTAAACGAAACACGTGTAAATGTTTAAAATTTTCCTGAACTTTGGGTTATTTGATGATGAACATCAGTTAAAATAATAGTTATTTCAATTTTAAAATATAACAGATTTTTCCCATGAATATAATTAGACATTATAAATATTAAGTTTTTTTAACTTAAAAACTGCACTCGATAGTTAGTTAATGTAACAAAAATCCTGTCAAAAATAATTATAGAAAATGGTGTTTATTTATTTGTTTTTTTCTCGATGTATACAATCATAAATGTGACTATATGATATAGTATTAAGTGTACTACTGGAAATATATAACGATTAAAAAACATAGTATTTAATGTGACTACATAGTCTTTAATTTAACTACTGGAAATATGTAACAATAAAAAACATACTCTTGAATCTGACGACATAGTTTTTTACCCTGACTACTGGAAATACACAACGATAAAACAAATAACGTGCACATGCAAAACAATCAAGTTGTTTTATCCCCCCCTTCCTACGTCGTCGTTTACGGCGGAAAAAACTCACAAAAGAGTCGCAAAAATCGGGTAATGAAAGGCCAAACGCGCAAAGTTACACCAACTAGCCTCCTCATTGGCCGACTTCACCGTGTAACAGTGTCGGTGAGGACCGATAAAAAAAAGATTAATAGCTAAAGTTAACATTAGAGCGGAGTCGTAAATATAATTGGGGTTTACTCCCCCGGACGGTAGCGCCCTTGTCTTTCCCGCCCTTATTTTTTTCTTCCTTTTCGCGTTACATTGTTATTTGAGTACTTAAGATTATGGCAAAGCTTATCTTGCTGTGCATGACGCATTTTTAGTTACAGTTCCGAGAGTGACAAATTAATTTGAGTTTGTTTGGGTCGACAAACAATCGAGGGTGAGTTTTTTTTTTAAGAAGAATACTCTTTGGAGGAAAAATGATAACTATTAATTTTTATAATATTTAACAATAAATTAAGTACTTTGTTTTTCCACTAATTACATTTCGAGGCGGATTTCCGCCTAAAGATGCCTCGAAATAGTGGGTAGAGAAACATGTGTCACGAGGATTAATGTAATTAGTAGTAAAACAAATTAATTTATTTAGAATATTCTAATATGGAGTTTCAAAAATTTAAAGCCGAAAAACCTTTGAAAAGTTCTTAATTTTGAAATAAAAAATTGACGTTTATTAGCAAAAGGAACCCAGCCCACATAACGTATATTTACAACCTTTAGAATTTGTCGCCATGTGACTTATCTTCCAATCAATCAGAAATATGTTTAAATGGAATTTAGTCAAAACCAGAATGAAACTCTCGTTAAAAATATGAATATAAAAGGGATATGAACCCGAAACAAAAAATATCTACACGGTAAATTATGAATAAGTGACAAATTTCTTTCGACATATCATTTTCAAACTATCAATAATTTCAACACACTTCCAGAATACACCGTGAGTTTTCTTATCTCACAGCGTTCATCAGTGTGACTGGTGTTTGTTTGTAACAGGAAAAATTAATATGCAGTGCCATATTAAATGAAAATAATGTTGCTGAAGTTACGGGATTATTTTTATTAATAACGAAGGTTTTTAAATTCTTATGTGTGCAGTTTTATTCTTAATTTATTGTTTTTATAACTTTCGTAAATTATGTGAAATTCTTTCAGTGCTATCCTTTAGACCGGAATGTTTCTATTGTATGTTTAATGCGACATTCTACACAAAATATACGCAACTTGAATTTAAAAATGAACTGAAAAACTTATAGAAGTAAAATCAATAAAAAATATATAAAATCGATATCTCCTCCAGTCTGAAATTAATAGTAAAGTAGTCGTTTGTAAAGCACTCTT
This sequence comes from Odontocerum albicorne, assembly GCA_949825065.1. NCBI lineage: Eukaryota > Metazoa > Arthropoda > Insecta > Trichoptera > Odontoceridae > Odontocerum > Odontocerum albicorne. The sequence continues at coordinate 41,452,201 of OX463842.1, forward strand.
TAGAAAGCCGAAAAAAAGTTTATTTGAATAAAGAAGGAAATGTAAAAAATGTAAATGAAGAAGGAAATGTAAAAAAATCGGAGATCATATAAGCTCTATGAATGTTCAAGATCGAAAAATTAGACTTATGGGAACTAGGACATTCTGGCCATCTGCCCTCTCTGCTGCATTGTATTCTAAGGGATGTTATATAATATATGTAGAGAACAGATAGTCTTTAAGGCATCATGGCGTGAGGGTATATATGTAGAGAACAGACAGTCTTTAAGGCATCACGGCGTGATGGTATATATGTAGAGAACAGACAGTCTTTCAGGCATCACGGCGTCATGGTATATATCTAGAGAACAGCCAGTCTTTAAGGCATCACGGCGTGATGGTATATATGGTATCTAGAGAACAGACAGTCTTTAAGGACAATGATATCTTACTCAGGAATCAAACACACTCTTATTGAAAGATTTAAAATATTACAAAAAATCAAATATGTAATAATAGAAAAGTCGCGGCAACAGGTACTTTCCTTTGATAATGTCTATGGTCTACTATTGTATTTCTCAATTCTACTCCGTGTAATGGAGGTGTGGAGACAGAATCAAGAACCATAATTTTTGGTCGAAGCTTTTCAGATGAGATATACAGGCAGATATTCAAGATTCTCTATATAGATCATGAATTACATGGCATGACACTACATGGCAATAAAAATGACGATAAGCAGCAGAAGACGGAACCTTCAGATCGTTTTGATACTTGGATCTCCTTACCATCAAACCTCTTAAAATTTATTTATTCTTTAATTTTACATGATACATATGGTGTTTTTTTTTCTTTACAACAATTTTTCCACTTATTCAGATTTAGAAATAATTTAATTGAATGTATGGCAAATTTTATTAGATTGTGGGTGTATGTACACAACCAAGCTACATAACAAGAAATAATTAGCTATTCTTACTACGCTTTTCAGAATAATCTCAAAGTATTTAAATGTTTTTCTCTTATTAAGTATTATGTTATAGGGTTTAACATATTGATGACCTCCGTGATAAAGTTGGTAAGACATCTGTATTTCTGCCTGAAGGTTATGGCTTCGATTCTCCTTGGTCTAGTTGACGACATCCGCTGGTCTTCCAACAAAGCTGGTAACAAAAAATAAAATAAAACGGAAAACCCTTTTACTATAATACTCGTAGTACCGAATCTACTAAAAGTGTTTTCCTGTTAACGGTGCTCGCATGCGCTACACGTTTGTGAGTATTGTTGCCTGTGCACATGAGGTAACCTTTCTAAAGCGTTACTTGCCTACTTCAATGGTTCTTAACCGGTGGACAGGTTTTCATTTAAGGTTTGTCAAGTTGCAATATTTCGGCCACATAATGAACGACACAAGAAACAGTGTAACAAAATCAAAGAAACGACACAATTAAGCATCTAAAGCAAAATAAATGACAAAAGAAATAGTGGAAAACATCACATCTCTTGGCTGTATATTTTGGATGAATGTTTTAGAAACAGTATAACTAAGTTATTGTGAATTGTAGTCAACAAAGTTGAGATTGCTAAATGGTAGCCAATCTCCAATAGAATACAAAATTTCAGTAAGAAAATGAAACGACAAAATCTTAAAAATGTTAATTCAAACTTAAAATTTCTTAAGATAAATCCAGGGCAATTTTTCGTATCCATATTAAATACAAGGGCATAATGGAGCATTGTAAACAACAATCATTAAGTACAAAACTTTTGCGGGTTTTTTTCTTTCCCAGACCCTCCCTTTCTAGAGCCAGAGGCGCATCAAGACAGGAGGGGAGGTCTCACATTAATTTAAAATGTGTCATCATAATTTGCAGCAGAAATCTACTTATAATGGTAAAAAAACAACGAGGAGAAAGTCGTTACTCAACAGTGTTAAATTAAAAATATAACGAATGATTCGTGATGAAATAAATGATCGTTCCTTTTTGCTTGTAGCAATGATCATGAAATTGATTTTTTTTCAAAAAGAATTTCGAAAGTTAATAAATTATTATTTAATAATTCAATTACACATAATTCAATATTCGTTAATTCATTATTTAACCGTTAGAGTGCGGCGGAGCGCTATCGCGCTGCATTCGGTAGTCACGAGAAGTTCGACGCGGCGCTACAGCGTCGCGTTCTTTATTGTGCGTTTGTCGATCCTCGGGAGAGCACGTGTTCGATTTAAGCAAGGTTAAGTGCGGTTGGTGTGTGTGTCTTGATAACAATATTTATTGTTTATCCTGTTAAAATAAATACACCCCAAGTTTAATCATGTCGGATCCCATTTCTATTGCGGACGATGAATCAAATAATAGTGACATTATGTTATGGACCATCTGATATATGAAGATAGTGACGACGGAATTGATGTTATTGCGCATAATAATTCTTCTTCTACTTCTTCACAAACAGATGACTACCAATGAAATTTGTGAAGCGACATAATTTTGTATTTTTATATATATTTATTAGTTGTATTTTTTTTATAAGATACATAAGATATCATTCTTTATTTGTTTATTTGTAAACTGCAAAAAAATTCATTAAAATTGGTTGATATTTGTCTAAGTTATTGCATTTTTATGAAATACCATTTTTTTTTTAAATATCTATATCATTTTACGAGTAGATACTATGCGTATCCAGAAAGTAAGTGTACTGAGGCTCTCACGACCGGATGAATTTTATTTTCGACATGTTGGCTACACTTCCGTGTAGCCTGACCCTTCCCCTCCGCAACGAGACCGGTTCGAGGTCAGTACGTTGAGAAGTGTCGACGCGACAACACGTTTCGTGAAAAATGTCAATCCAAGTGCGAAATACGCGGCGTCATCCGTTATCTCGTTTGGAAGGGAAAACCTCCGGTTGAGGTTTATAATGAGGTGAAAACTGCATATGGTGATAAACCTATGAATCGTACGAGTGTGTACAAGTGGTGTCACGAGTTTAAAAACGGTCACGTCACACCTCTTCACCCTCCGCCAAAAAGTTCAAAACCACAATTTCAGCCAAGAAAATCATGGCATCCGTGTTTTGGGACTGTCAAGGCATAATTTTAATTGAATATATGCCTCAAGGGGATACCATCAACTCTGCAAGATACTGTGAGACCCTAAAAAAATTGCGGAGGGCGATTCAGAACAAGAGGAGAGCCATGCTGACAAAGGGAGTCTGCCTGCTGCACGACAATGCCAGACCACACACGGCCAACGCCACAAAGGAACTGCTCGCCTCGTTTAAATGGGATGTCCTGAACCATCCCGCGCATTCCCCTGACCTAGCACCTTCAGATTACTATCTCTTTACCTCCCTGAAGCTGCACATGGGTGGAAAAAGGTTTTCAACCGACGAGGAGGTAAAGGAGGAGGTGGAGAAGTGGACGGAGGGGTTGGCGGGAAACTACTTCGAGGAAGGCATCAAAAAGTTGATACCCCGCTTCACCACCTGCATTGAGAGGAATGGCGACTATGTCGAAAAATAGCTTACATATGTACTACGGTAACCACGTAATTTTTTTGTTTAAATAAAAAAAATTGTAACCTACCAAAATTCAGTACACTTACTTTCTGGATATGCCTCGTACATACATACTTGGAAAAAAAGCATAACACTAAAACGGGTAATGATTATGAATGTTTATTTTAGAGCGTGGCCAGGAGATAAAAGTGTCTTCAGCCCCCTTAATTAAGCCTTCGAGAAGAAACCGCTAGATGAAAAAGTAGACCTTTAAGGTAGTATTTCCGATCTTTAAGATAAATAAGACACAGACAATACAATTATATTTTAGGGAGCAAACTCAAGGGCGCAAAACAAACTACAAATACTGAAGTACCATGCACTTAATGTTACAGAATATTGACAACCTTCGTGACCAGTTGGTAAAATGCTTGTTTTCCAACTCCATATATCTAATTTATTGTTAAAATAATTTAAGGTTGGTTCTCACTTTGATCATCTTTATTATATTTCTGGTTTGTTTCAGGAGATTATCGCATGACGATAAACCGGCCAGGTTAAACTGTGTATAACGAAAGTGTAATACAATACATAAATATGGTCAAATTGGCTTTATCTAATAAACTATTTTAAAGTTAATCTTTTACAAGAAATTAAAGTATGACATAGTTAAAAAAATCCCAACAAATTTTAATAAACATGTTTGAAAAATGAACAAAAACGGTTTGAACTAAAAGGGTTAGCTATTGACTAGTACTTTAATGGATAAAAACAATCTTATTATTAAACTAGAAGTAAATATAGTAATTTGTTTTGTGTTTGTAAGGATATATTTTTAAAATATCCCCTACGATATTACATAGTAGGGTGCGAGCTAATTCGATGAAAACCTTAAACCCTCATATATCTCACGATAATCTCAAGAAAAATATTTTAATGTCGTAGCAACCAAGTTTTTTATTTATTTTTTCCGGAATGCGGCTATAAAAAACATTATTACTTACCAAGGCAAACTTGTATATTTTTCTTACTTCACGTTTTTTTGTGGAATTCATCTTAGAATAAACGACTTCCTACGACAACTGTTTTTTGGGTAGTTTGAAGATAACTTGTTTGAGTCATCGAGATTTTTTTAATGCATTGAAATAGTGATATTTCAAATGGAAAAAATATACTTTCATGAACTTTGTTAGATCTAAGAAAATATTATAGAATAGAATAGAATAGAAGAAAATATTTTTATTTATTTTCTATTATTTAATGTCTTCATTGTATGTGATATACTATGGATTGGATTGGATTGGGTTAGGTTAGGTTAGGTAAGGTTCGGTATTGATGTATGGCAGAATAAGAAATACAATTATTAAAGATGAATGTGACCTGAAATGAAGTGTGATAATTTGATGCAAAAGAGTACGATAAAGTGATTTGGCCATGTTGAAAGATACGTGAAACAAATTTACAATGCATGTATGAATGGAAGTCGTGGTAGAAAAATTTACTTTTAATTTCCTTAATAAATTTACAATGCAAGTTGAATGAAAGTCGTAGTAGAAAAATTAACTTTTAAATTCTTTAATACATTTACAATGCAAGTATGAATGGAATTCGTAGTGGAAAATTTTACTTTTAATTTATTTAATAAATTTACAATGCAAGTATGAGTGGAAGTCGTAGTAGAAAAATTTACTTTTAATTTATTTAATAAATTTACAATGCAAGCATGAGTGGAAGTTGTAGAAGAAAAATTCACTTTTAATTTATTTAATAAATTTACAATGCAAGTATAAATGTCGATGGTTGGACCATGCTTATGAAATTTAGAAAGAGGAAAAAGTAAGGACTAAGAAAAATATGAAGGAATTTATAAGAATACATATGAACGTGGAGTAGTTGAAGAAAGTATGTAGTGATAAAAAAAATAAGTGTTATGTTTTCATTGCCTACCCAAGTAGGAGACGGCGTGATCGTAGGTGAATGTTTAAATTACAAGTTAAATTCAAATGTATTTTCCAAAAAATGTCAAATAAGTTTCTTTTTTAAGTATATTTTACATGATTTTTAAAAAGATAATATATTTTCTTCACCATTCTTTTATTATTTTATTAGATTTTTTTGTAGATTGTTAAATGAAGAAGGTTAAATAAGCTAAAGTTTTTATGTACGTATTTTAGTTAACAGCAAAAAGTAATTAATGAAATTCACCAAGTTTTCAAACTTAACCAATAAGTTATAGATATGTTACAGTTAAAAGGGATATTATAAATTATTATTTGTGAATGTATACATTCATTAAAGAATTCCGTTTATGTCTACTAGAGCGTTAACTTCACATTTATTAGATAAAGTGTATGTCCATTGTTCATCGTTAGTGAACATCCATGCGCAGCTGCGATTCTTGCATATTGAAATGCTTGATTCTGAAGTATAAATGCAAGAAGAATGTTATTTCATGCACACCAAAATTTCATAGCACTCTTTGGTTTGCTGTAATAAATAAAAAATATGTTAATAGGTTTTTATTATTTATTTTTAGTAAACTTTCTCCAACTGAACAAGTGAAAGTTAAACGCTATAGAGGGTACACAACCACTGGTATAAATGGATTTATTATTATCAAAATAAACGTTTTCTCCCACATTCACTGCTTACAACAGTAAAGGTGTAGATTCACTTGTAATAGTTTGTATTCACTGAACAAGCTAATTTTACTGTGACATTAATAAATTTAATTGTTAAAATAAATTTGTTTATTTTTACGTTGCTTTAAATTTAATTACTTTTTAACTTCGTAATCTTATATAAAATGATTTATGAATTTTTCGATTTGTTTCATGCACATTATCAATCCTTAGGCAAATATAATAGACCACTAGATTTTTCTATCTCGTCACACATCCTTCGCTTTTTTATATCCATACGCCTTCTCATATATGTACCTACGTGTAACGCCCAGGATTTCTCTGACTTTTTGCATTTCCTTTTTTGAAAATATCACTCATTTGCTTCAACCATACCTTCTTTGGACTTCCTTTCTCACGCCTTCTACTTATAGTTGCACTATACATTAGTTTTATTAGTTTTTCTTCATTCATTCGTTCCTCATGCCCAAACGATCTCAGAGTGCTCTTCTTCATCTTATTCAGTACATTAGCTTTAAGTTCAAATTGATCCATATCATACATTGTTACCATATGTATTCTTCTCAGTGCACGCATTTTTACAGCATTAATTCGTCTCCTATCAGACCTTTTTCGTGACAAGTTATTCACCTATACATCAAAATATTGATGTGGACTATCATTTTTGTAGATTTTGATAGTCACATTCTAATTAATATGTTTTAGAGTCCCATTGATTTTGTTTCCTATCCCTACACACATCATAACTTATTTGATACATTTCGTTACTTTGTAATCAGGTATTAAAATGATTTTTTAATTATAAAATTTAAACTTTTCATCATTACCGGGAAGAAATCATAAAAAAAAAAAACATTTATATTCGTTACAAAAAACTTGGGATCTAATGGTGCACAAAACTCATTATCTTTAATATAAATACTTGAACAGTTCTTTTGTGCCGTGTAAGATTTTTAAGCATCTCTCACTCTCTGAAGTTATTTGCAATTTTAATTAATTCACAGCCCGACTGCAAATTTCTTAAATTTTATCGACTCCATCGCTCATTCATTTCTATCTTAGATTAATTCTCATGAAATACTCTCAGAACAACGGGACCGTTAATAATAGGAATCTCATAAAGCAGCTAAAACGGTACGCTGATTAATTAAGAAAAATACTTCACCTTCTCAAAAGAAAATTGGCTCATAATTAAATTTGGGAATTAAATACAGCCTTTTCGAAAGGACCCTATCCTTTCTACAAGACTTGCTCTGAGATTAATGTTGTCTATGACTTGTACATACTCAGTATAACTTAATTTGTTAACCTCTTTCTTTTCTGGATGCTTCGTTGTGTTAACATTTTTCTATGTGTTAACAATTACAACTACCCTATACACATATATAGTACTCTACATGCTGTTATATCATTTCCCTATTTAGTATTAAGTAAATGAAGGATATAATGCCACACTCATTCACCACGACATAGTACTTTTCAACATTCATACTGTTTCACTTACTCATATTTCATTCTAGCAAAATTTCGTTCACTTGATTCATCCATGCTTTACTCAGTTGTCCTGTTTCACGGCTTTGACTCACGTACGGATTGTAGATTTGTTTAGCAAGTTTTTTACCGTCTTTTAATTTGGTCTTGTACACATATTAGTTTCAGTTCATATTCATCTTTTATAACTAAATTCATATTTATCGTACATTGACACGTTACATACGAGTATTCTTTTCAGCGCTCGCCAATCCACTGTATTTAGTCGGTTCCTTTAATGAATTATCAACTGGCAGGTTTATTCCATTATATCAATGCTGGTATCAAAACGCTGATGCATAACAGATTTTAACCAAGATATGCTCGATTATAAATAATCCTTCTAGTACTTCATTGATTTGGTTTCCTATCACGACTCACCGTTTAACATTTCTAATAGTTTTCGTTCACCTGAGAACATACTTCCCATATGGAAAAATTGTTCAAAGATATATCGAATTTTCTTTTACTTTCAAAACCGTTCATTTTACGTAATCAAAACAAAAAAGAATTTCTCTTTGAGATTAGATATTTAAAATACTGTATGTTCAATTTTTTTAGTATTTATTATTTTTTTTAATATTAAGGATTTATATCGTACGTTGCATTGTTTTAAAAATTTAACCCACGTCAAAAACACTTGTCGAGTTTATAGGCCATTCAAAAGCGCAAGACCCAAATATTTGAATGAAAAACATTCAGAATTAAGCCCTCCCGGGAATAGATCCCGGTGCATCGGAATGCAAAACATATGTTCAAACCATCAGACCAGTGGTACGTATAATAAAATGCAAAACACAATACGAGCCCATTCAAACTAAAATATTAGAAAACGTTTATTCTTTCAAAATAAGTGGATATACTAACGTTGAAATGCAAGCTTCTAAAAATATCCACCTGAACGAACAAAAATGCTATTACAAGCTAAAAAAATCGGGAAAAAATAGTGTGACATATATGTTCAAGTTTCAAATCCAATCACTCTCAAAAGATAATACGATATGTACCTGTTACAATTGCAATACAAAAAATAACACAAAAAGAAAAGAACAAAAATAACTTGGATGATGGTCGTATCGCGCCTAAAAATCCAATTTGCCGCCATTAGTCTGCGGAGGGTAGCTCGACACTGGGACTGGCGGGTTGCGGGCTTCAGGCTTTCAGAGGTAGACTCGTCAGTGGCGGGCTTTGGTCTTTGGGCTTTCGACTCTCAGGGCAATTATTCAGTCGACATCGAGTCAGTGATGCGAACGCTCCAATAAGCCTCCCCGCATCCTGGTTGCCAGCCGGTCTGATCAGGGGTGGCTCTGCATCTTTTTGCTACTGGGTTTGATTCCAGATTTAAGTCAATTATCTTAAACTCAAAAAAGCATTGGCGATACTTTCAAAATAATATCACAAATATTTTATAACGAAAGTTTTTATTTGTTAAAGACCAATATTTTATTTATTTTTGGTTACCAAAGATTAAGAAAGGAGACAGAAGATGGGAAATGACTAGAAAATAAGAATTATGGGGAAACAAAATTCGTCATTGAAGTTACGAGTATATGTAATATTTTTTAAGTGACTGTTTGAAAAAAATTCACGAGGGCGAGAGTCTTGCCGCAGTCTATAACTGGTTTCAGAATCTGAGGGCATAAAGGACGACGTGAAGAAGGAGGAGCGATGAACTGGAAATGCAAAAAAGCATTATCTGCTAGAGCGTAGCTCAAGTCTATTATTGAAGAAGCACTGAATATTTTCGGTGAGATATTGAGGGGCAGTGGGATAGTTTAGGATGTTACACAAAAATACGAAACATGACAAAGTGGATGATTTTTTATTTTCAATTAAAAAATTCTGGTATAATGTGATCAGGTAATCAGTTTTGTAATCGCTGAAGTTTGTTTGGTTGTTCTTTCGTAACGCCCAGATATCATACGTCTGCATAGTCAAATTTAAGGAAAATAGAGACTCTACGAGTTATACTTTCTCTCAATCCCAATGATATTTTTTGTGATCATCAGAGAAATGTTCTAGCCCACAAAAATACTAAAAAACGATCGAACAAGGAAAGACTTTAACTACGGAATTTATCAAATATAATGATTTATACCAACAAATTCTTCTTAAATGCGTTTCTCTTATCAGTTCATTAGGCAAAAAAATTTAATAAATAAATAATCAAACAAGAAACATTTTTTCATAAAAAAGATAGGTATCTAAAAAAATTAAATTTGAGGTTATGTTACATCTTAGAAGAAAATTAAAACTATAAAATTATTCTTAAATAATAAAAATTCATATCAAAAAACTTTGTGATTAAATTCACATGATTTTAACCCTTGATAAGCGCTCAATTATGTTCCAAGTAAAGCCACCCCTGTCGATAAGTGAACCTGACTACGATCCAATCTAACACTGATTAAGAGAACAAAGATGCCCGAGCAATAAGATTTGAAGGTATTTTATTGTTTTACCATCTCAGTTAACATACCACCCTGCAGCTTCTGATGATTCACAATAGATAATAGAAAATTTTGAATGCCTCAACGCGAACTCCATGGAAACCGTTTGTAATTTATATTGAATTAAGTTTTTCTGCCATTGTAGGATTGCGAAAGGGGGCAACAGGGTCGATGGTTTTTAATCGGAGTGTAACTGGAGAGTTAGCGGATGTTTGATATTATGGTAAGAATAGTAACAATAAGTGTTTTTTTAATATCATGTTTGTATAAAATATATTAATTTTAACGTATTATTTAACTAGAGAAAAACAGACTTTTAGTATTTTGATTAATCAAATATTTTTATTCATTGTTTTGGTTTTTATATCAATGATCCCATGTTGAAGAATAACTTAGGAAATTAACGAAAAAAATCGAATGTTGTCCCTCATTTCACCTTAAAAATTGTATACGTAAGTCAATGTTTCAATTAATTTTCTCTTAAACACGTAAAAATTTTAATTATTTTTTTAAAAAGGTTACTGGAAAATAATGTGTTTGGTTTTGGCACGAACAACGCTATCGATAATAGCTTTATCCAAATAGTGATATGAATATCAAACTATAAAATTAATTTGAAATTTATTAAAACAGAATCAACAATAAAATTAAAGATTATATTTTGATATCTTTTTAAGCTCTATAGTACGAGTATTGTATTTATTTTGTTACAATTGTTTTGCTATGAGGTGGATTGGCTAAACAGTTTGTAAAAAAACTTACAGTTCTAACAAATGAAACATTAACCTTTCAACTATTATTATTTGCTATATTACTCGTACCAAGAATTAAGTTAAGTTAAATTAAGTACAAATTTAACATGAACAAACATTGTTTATTTAAAATAGATTTCTTCGAACTATGAATGAAGTTCATTATTTAAAAATGTATTCATCCACTCCTCCTTATTTTAAAAGTATCATGTGAAATTAAATTATGTTACCTCATTGGCCTATATGTAAGACGAAAGTCTTCCAACCTTTGGGGCTACGGATTCGATTCCCGTTGATAACCAATTTTGTTATAAAGAGTTCCAGTTTGCGTTTTACAAAAGGTTCCTTGAACTTTTTCCTCGTTGGCTGGAAATAATTGTCACGTGGAAATATATTTTATAGGTTGTGCTGTATATAACAAAAGCGTACTAAAAATATATTTTTAATGTATTTCTACAGAAGTTTCAGATATATATTCGCGAAGCTGAAAAGTCTTGTGAATAGTGGATCTATACACTCTTTACTGGTTTAAATTCCTCCTCCAATCCTTAAACCATTAAAATGGGAATTTAAGTGCGTTTGAGGTACTTGCTACAAATTTTAAAAATAAACAAACCCAAATTAAACGGCTCGTTTTTATATATTTTAAGATATCTAAATTTATAAATTTTAGATTTATTTTAAATGCATTTTTAAATAAACCTATAATTGATATGCATGTTTTACTTTTTTAAATAATTTGGCATTGCGCTATTTTGCAACAATTACGACCACCTCAACAGTTTTTCCTAATCCCTAAAAAAAAGGAGGTTGAGGAATACCAATGTTGCTAATTAGAGCGTAGTCTTACGAATTTGTTGGTTTATTTATGTACTCGTATGTAAGAGTGCTATAATAAACAATAAAGAATTTGATATGAAGTTTTTTTTAATAATCTTATAGAATATTGTTCCCGTACCTCTGGGTTACATATGTTCAGTATTTAAATTAAGATTTATTTTGTCTGATGAACGTAATTAAGTTCGAAACTCGAGTTGTGATAAAAAGGTACAATATTTATTGGATTTTTTACAACCTTTTTAAACTTAAAATAAACGTTCTTTTGATTTGCACATTGCAAAATAAAATAAATGTTTAACAATATCAAAAATATAAAATCAAATGATTATTGCTCACATTCCAATAAAAATCTTTTATTTCTTCACAATTCATCCCCATTATAAGGAGTAACCCTAAGTAGTTTTCACCTGCTGCTATTATTCCTGAGCCGGTGGTGGGCCCATTTCATAAAACACCCAGGAATTTTAATTTTGAATTCCGCAGCGCGTAAGGTCTCGGTCTTTTCTTATTTCGGTGGAGGATGGCGGATAGAGGACGGAGGATGGAGGAGATCCTTGCATTGCGATTCGATAAGATATGGGATGAATATTGAAAGGATATGAAAGGACTCGATTCATGATTGAGTGAATCTACATCTTGAAGAATTTACCCCGATGTATAATTGCGAGAATCTCTCTTTCAATTATTTTTTGTGTAGGACGTTGAAATGGCTTTTTACGTGCATTGTGATTTTTTCATATTGTTTCTAATGCTGAAATTTATAAAATATTTAAAATAAATTATTCAAAGTTATTTCGACTAATCCCAGTTTCCAAGTGATTAAGGATAACTCTAAAACTCAAAGCTGATATATTGAGTAAAATGAAGAGCTCCCCGAGATGGATTGACCACGTGCAACTAATGAATGAAGAAACGTTTACTAAAATACAGTGCAAATGTGTGTGGAAGCGCTGAAGGGAAATATAATGCAATTAATTTGATTTTTGAAACACGTTAACGATGGTCCAACTAATATATGTGCTGATACCGGTTTGTAGAGTATAATATACATCGTCTTTAATTTCAAGGTAACATCAATACTAGCACATGCAAGACGTGCGCGAATGTTCTTCGAATGAATCTTCATGTGCAGTAGTATACTATACAATCTAACAGGTGTAATGTTAAACCTCGAGATCTATGTCTTCTCCAATTGTTATAAATGTGAAGGTTCGATAAATGAGGGCAAAGGTAAAAGTGTTTCCCAGCCACTTTCTTCAATATATCCTTATCACTTTGTTGAGGAGTTACAGGCGTGTATATGTATGGTTGTCTTTAAGTTTTGTGTATCTAGGAATGTCCTCAGTAAAATATAGGTAAAGTCCTAGTTTACTAGGGATACGAACAATGAAAGGCAACAAACCCAGATCCGTATAAATTGTGTGTCGGCAATACATTACTTGTTGTGTGTTCATAAATTGTGTATTTTTTTCATCATGTATAAACAAAATAAAAAAATAAATAAATATATATTTATGTGCATTTAAATATTGACATTTGATTGGTGGATAGTCTGTTAAAGTAAATTATCAAATATTTTTATATGCCTTGGATAGTATTGGAACAAATATTTATGATAGTCTGTGGTTGGTTGGTTTTTCTATTAATTGTGATAGACACATACCTGATGTTGGGGGGGGGGGGAGGCTACAAGATAAACCCAGATATTTTGATAGTATTTAATTTAACTCATTTTCAATTTGAACCACGTGAAAGCTATGTTTATGTTTTCTTTCTTATATTGATTTGTTTTTGCTTTCAATGCATACATGCTATCGCGCACTTTCTTGCCAGGGTAGCCAGAGAGGACACAAAGCGTCAGCATTTTCTATTCTTCAACATCCATCCGAATTCTTAAACAACGCCTATGATTTCTTTGATTCTGCATTTCCTTCTTTGTTCACTTGATGCAATCATATTTTCCTTGGTATTTATCTACCACGCCTTCCTTTAAAATTTGCGCTGTATATTTGTTTTATTATTCTTTGTATTGTTTTGTACTACACATTTGTATATAGTACAATCTGGCGGGTTTATTGCCGAGTGGCAATATCTTCCAAACAACCAAAAAGATGTTAAAGTGGACTTAAGTGAGAACAAGACTGGAATTATTTTTAAAAAACCCTAGGTTCCAACGGGAATCGAACCCGCAACATCCGGGCTGGGAGACAAGCGTCTAATTAACTAGACCACAGAGGTAGTCTTCCTTCATTAATTTGTTCTACATGGCCAAATCACAGCAACAGAAAAATATAACTTCTTAAAAAAATCTTGATTATGAAAGGCTACAACAGATTGAACCTTCCGATCTTTGATGTTTATTCTCCTAGGATATGATATGTTAAAACTATGTGCTTTCTCAAGTGTTACAGTTTACACATAATAAATCAATACACAATGTACTTCGTCTTCCATCTACAGTTTATTTTATAGTCAAACTCGATGACGAAGGATAGTTTATCACATTATATTATAGATCGTTGGTTACCTCTACATACTGATTCATTTGTGTTTTAATGGAGATCTGTAGATATGTGTGTAAATACGTTTGTAAATACGTGATAGGGATAACCTATCGTACTATTGATCTTCTGTCACCTCTACATACTGATACGTTTGTGTATTAGGTGTAGATATGTAGAAATAAGTGTAAATACATGAGTGTTTATAAAAAACTAGGTGAATTAGGTGTAGATATATTATAAAGGTATGTGTGTAAATACGTGGGAGTGTTATGTGAAAAAAGTAAACGTGGCATTGGATAAATTGCTTTTCATTTTGCATGTAAATATCCACTTGAACGCAGGCCCACCCTGAAAAATGGGGATGGTTAATTTGAAATGAAAAATACACAGACACACACACATACACTAACACGCATTTCTATAAAAGCGTAGATTTCTTAGAAAAGTTCGATTATATAATTGTTTATTTCTTATATATAATGTAAACGAAGCAGCAAGTTGTTTTTTATGCATTTTGTTCAAAAAGAGTCCAGCACATTGGTAAGTGTTTAATATTATTTTTAGAGAAAAGCTGTCAATAGCACGATGTGAAGCAGAGATTATTCTTGAAATTTCCTCTTATTGAAAAAACTAGCACAGACCGCTATTCCTTCTTTTCTCATTTCAATTCTCATCTCTCTCTTGATTTTATATGCAAACACCGAATCGTGAAAAAATACCGACAATTGAATGAAAGTCGATGGACGGTACCGTGTGGATAAAAAGAAAATATTAAATTTTATTTAAAAAAAATGTGTTTTTCTGAGTGCACCCATTTATACAAAAATTATTCGATTTTTGTCAGTTTTTTCCAAGTACACGTATCGCTCTCATTCGTCAAAAAATTAAATAATATTATATTGTGGAGTATCATCTTAACAGATTTTCATACTGTCCGGTTCGAGTATATTTAGCGATTTAACAAATTTTTACAAAGAAGTTGAAAATGTTGAAGGTTTTTAAAAAACTAATTCAAAATACTATCGTGAGCCTCCCTCCAACAAGTATTGCATATTAAAACAGGGAATGAACTAAAGCATAATATTTTTTATAAGTATTGAATTCTTATAACGTTCTTTTGGCATTTTTTTATACTCTTCATTAGTTTTTTATAAACATATGTTGTTAATGAGCCAAGAATCGAACACCATACATCGATGTATTCAACAAATACTTATAAGTGGTTGATTTAGAATCTCATTAAAATTTACAACTTACAGTCTCTCATATAAATATTTAACATTGAATTCATTTCATATATCGTTGAAGTCGGGAATTCGTTATGTAGAATTGCTTTATGGACTAATCTTAACAAGTTTTTAAATTATACATTATATGTAAACATAATAAAATTCAGTGTTATTTTTATGTCACCACGTTATATTTTTTAATGAAGTCTGAATGATAGAAACAGTAAAATAAATGTTTACTTCGTTTCACTAAATTGGTTTAGTGACCAACCATTTAGCGATATCGCTCGTTACATAAAGTCATCTTAATGACTCCTTAAAGATGCGCGTCGATGAATCTTAGCAAACTTCAAATAAACTGGGTCAGAGAAAAATACAATATATTTGTATTACTTCTACTGTGCGATTGCTCCACTTTATTGCCAAAATTATTTAGTTTAATAGAAATTAATAACATTTACACATAATTTTATTTTAGTTTTGTAATATGGATGGTAAAGAGAATATATGCAAAATTTCTTATCAGATAGGTGAATGGCTAACTATGTGCACAATAATTTTTTTCTACGAAAAAAAATGAAATCAACAATTTGTTTTTATATTTTGTGGTTCGTGAGCTGGAATGGATCGTTTGGGGCGAGGGTGTTAATAAGAGGATTTGAGAGATTTAAAAGGGGAATTGGAAAGCACTTGGGCAGTAAATTAATGAAATCTCTCTCCGACTAAATCTAGAGTCGTTATGTAGTTTAGTGTTGCGTATGTACACACCAAGGAGTTCCGTCCGCCATAAATAATTCATTTTTTCGCATAATTTTTTTTAGATGATATGTTGGCGCTGCTGTACCCCGAACGAGTGCATTGTTTGTGATCATGGATCATTAGAATGTTGTAAATAGAAGTTTATTATCTACGGATATCTTGATGTTGAAGGGTACTAAGTTTTGTTTTTTTTTGGGTGGTGTTGCGAATGTATTCACCCCCTTATGCAGGAGGACACCAATATACTATACGTCAGAGCTCAATGAAATTTACTTCTTGCAATGTACTCTAGCGTATATGATGATTGATCTTGTAATTGTTTTGGATTTTTTTTTTTTAATGTTTGAGGGATAGCTTGCTGTTCCGGGCTAGATAAACCCTTAGCTCTTTCGGTTCAATTTTCTGTACTACCCGAAAAAGTCCCAGTCTGGCGAAGGATCCACACATAAGTATATTGATTCTATTCAGCGTGTAAAAATAAAGCCAACATATGATAACAGGTAATTACTATTAACTTGCCTATTTCAGTAGTTATGAATCAGACCAACGGAACCAAAAAAAATCGCACCCCAGCTTTGTTTCATGGCGGCGCTTTTCAACATGTCCGCAACCATACGGCGGATATTTTTTTAGGAACAACACAGAAATATATCAATTAATTGAAAGCAATTTATGATAGTTATTTCAATAATTTGTCAAATTTTAATCACGTAACTAACAGTAAATAGAGTTTTATACCTATATATTAATATTCTTCATTATTTTATGGACAATTTTGAAAAAACTATCAATAATATAAAATTTTAATTAAAGTTTAAACAAAAAACTATCATCAGTATCTGAGAAAAAATATAAAAAAATCTGTGTATGGACTAGTCCTCCGATCTGGCGCTGGCAAAACCCTTTATATTCCAACATATCACACATCAATTACGTAATATTTTGCGGTTCACTCTGCTCGACTTTAAAACGATCTACTTAGCTCAATTAAATGTGATGCATCCTTATCAAGGTTTAAAAAAGAACTAAAAAAAAAATATTTATCTTAAAATATTCCTCATCCCGAACTTCTATACCATTCTCATTTTTATCCCTCTTACTCAAATATTTGACGACCTCTTTGCCCTAGTTGATAAGACGCCTGTGTTCGAAAGTTACGGGTTCGATTCCCGCTGGAACCCAGATTGTAAAAAAAAAGTTTTCAGTGAAGAATTTACTTAAGGTCTCATAAACATCTTTCTAATTGGTTGGAAGAGATGGCAATAATTCCACAAGGTTATACTGTACACAAAATAAAGTGTTATGCATGGTTCGCTCGAGCGCTACTATAGCTGCAAAACGTGATTTGTTTAACACTTGCCACCCTATGATGAATAATGAGTGACCAGGACTAACATAATAAAATAATTGTATAGCTAATTACAAAAAATAACCTAGCAGATTTTGCATAATTTAAATTTAAAACATACATTTTTCACTGGATGCTGTGCGTCCAGCACAGTGGCTGGCGGAATTGTTTAGCACAGTAAGGCAAGTGTTAATAATAGTAGATTTGAGTTCCAAGTTAAAAGCGTACTTACGGCTTTATATGAAATTATAATTTAAAAAAAAAACTGAGTTTAATACAAGGTCATGGAAACCGATAATTCTTTCGAAACAAAGCAAGTTGATTTGAATAAAATGGTGTTTAAGCAAGCATTAAATAAATATAATTAAACACTAAATGGAAGCACCATATTTCTATTCACTCTGTACAATTGAGTAATGGTTTTGTTCTAAAACACAATTTTTCCTTTGTAAGGCTATCGAGTTAAGTCACGTAGTACCGAATTAGAACCTTATATTATGAAATCGAATTATACGAGTTTTCCCTCTGGAATCTCAATGAATTGCACCAAATGCATGTACCTTTGTAGGAACTGGTGCAACGCAACGGTTAAAATTCGAAAAAAAAAATCGCCAACTGAATTGGGGAACAAAACTTTTTAATCGTATTAAATATTTTTGTGGAAAGCTCGCCACACTAACAGAATTCTAATGCCATTAAAAAGTTTCTTATTAAATTCGTTATCTTTTTTCAGTTTTATTTTAAGGTTGTCGAAGTTTAATAAATTGTAGAAAATCATGGCCTCATGAAATAAAAATACGTCGACTTCATTAAATATTGGACTTAAATATAGGATTAAAGAAATACGTCTCAAAAATGCAGTGTACGAGTATTTAAAAACATAAAATTAATCAAATTTTTGACACATGCAGTTTGTTATATTAAAATAGGTTTAAAGTTGAAATATTGACTAGTTTTCTTCTCTTATAGATCCTCGGAATTCACTATAAAGTCAATTTGTTTAATTTTTTAAATTCTTAAAACTTTTTAACAATTTTACTACATTTTAATAGTTTAGGTCTGAAAAATAAACTAAGTTGAAAAATTTCGTACTAAGGCATTGCATCGCTAGTTTAAAATTTCTTTGGGATTATATTAAATGTATAATTTTTGAGATTGAGATAACCCATAAGCAAACAAATCGACTGACTTATATTACACTATTTCAATAAACCTGGTACCCCAAAAGCGCTTTCATAATTTATGTAATTCTATAAATAAGTGCAGTGCAATTTTAAATTGAGACGACTAAACGACTTAAAGTAAAACGAATCCGAAATATCTGGGTGCTATGCAAGTATTTTAACACGGTCATACAAGTTTTTGTAATTATAGTTTGTTAATTAATTTATTTTAATAACTGGAGGCTTGTTAGGATAATTTTAAAGGCAGCTAAAACATACAATCGATAAACGAAGTACTGTTATAAACATCTTGATTCTTATAATTATTAAATAAAAAACTAAAGTAGCATTTCTTATCTCAAAGTATTCCTCGTCCTTAACTACAGTACCCGGCGGTAAGTAATACACACCGGGCTTAAGAAAGAGACGGTCGGCCATAATCGGCTAACTTCGGTTTTGTAGAGCGTCATCTCTGTCATTCATACACGTGTTTCGCCGTGATTTGTCAGTCGTTACCGGACAGGACTATTAGCACATCGTACGACAGGGACGACGCTCTACAAAGTCGAAGTTAACCCATTATGGCCGACAGTCTCTTTCTTAAGCCCGATGTGTATTACTTACCGCTGGGTTCTGTACCTACTCATACCTATTTTCCTTGAGATTTATATATAATTTATTTTTTACTTTTCCTCAAATATTATTTTCAATATACTAAGACACGGTAATGGGTACCAAGAATACTAATGGCGCAAAAACCTAAAATCAATAAATTTACCACAAGTATTTGCGTGAAAGTGTAGAATAAATGAATAAATATAAGTAATTGGTCATAAAAGTCATAAAGTTTGGTAGGATATTTTCCATAGTTTTTTTTCTGTTTATTATTATGTATGTATTGGGTTATTGTTGTCAATTGAGATATTCCAGAAAATACAAAATATTAATAGATCAACCCTCAAATGCCAATGTTTCGAGGATCTAATTTCCAGGAGGAGAAGCACCGTTCGTCAAGCAGATTCAAAAACACATTTTAACATAGTTCTTAAAAAGTCTAAGACCAAAAGAAAGACCAACTAAACAAATTTATAATAAAAACATTAGAGATAGATTCGTGGTATAAGACAACCGAGAAAAATATTATTGAACCAAGTGAATGAACTGTTGAAAGAAGGTACGATAAGAAGTAAGAGAAATGGACGGAACATTATAAGTTGTATGGATGTGGAGGGGATGAAGGATGCACATATGTAATTAAAGGAAAGTTGAGTGCTATGTCTTCTCTGCTTACAAAAATAGAAAATGATGTGTGTAATACAAACTAAAAAAATGTAAAATAAAAAACGACTTATACGACTTGCACAATTACGAGTATATGTTATATATTCTTCCAGTAATAAAGTTTCTTAAGAAAACTGAAATACGTCCATGGAAAAAAAATAATCATATACCCAAAAAGATCAAAACAAACTAATTTAAGAGAGAATAGTTTAGAGATATCTATTTAGATATTGCGCAGATATGATCTCCATAGATGAATATATTGAAAAATAATTAATTCAGGAAGGGCAGCGAATGTCAGTAGGCACATCTGCCCTCCTGTTGCGGAGTGTTAAAGAGGGGCGTATGGCTCGTACGCCCCCGCCACTGGTATGACATGTGGAATTATATAATGAACCGTCAATATCATCCGTTACTTACTATAAAGCTTTACTCAGAGGCGTTACAATTTAACATATTAAAATTTTTATTTTTATAAAATTTTATTTGCTGGCAATTTAAGACAAATTCGTGTAGGGGTTGTGTTTTATAGTTTTCTAGGGTCTCGAAACTATAAAACCTGAATTTCCTGATCTACCATCTTGAGTCACTAGACTAGTATAATACTCGTACAACAGTCAGTTTTCTTTCCCGATAGTTATTTAGACGTTTATTTTCGAAAAATTATCAAACCATATGACCTCAGTGACATACAGACAAAATCCTAGTTTATTTACTGATTTTTATTTATTTAACACTTTTATTGCAAATACAATCTAACGGGCTTATTGCCAGGTTACAATCTCTTTCAACCAACCAGATAAAAGTAAATGAAACAAGTTACTTGGTTGCAAAAAAACATTCAAATGAGTATCCATGAACACATGCGTGACCACATGTCCACAAACCCCACAATGACGGACAATCACCCGAATATTCCTTTTCATAATCGTATAAAGTGAGATAACATTAATCAAAGGAAAAGGAAGGGTGGAGAGGAAAGGAAAAAATCTGGAAAGAAACACGTTATATTACTGACTAGAAATTAAGAGTTTTTTCAGTCGCTTCTTAAAAGCATGCCAAGGACGGAGCGACTGAAATGGTTTGTTGCCTTTTATTTGTAGTTTACTGGGGACACGACAAATGAAAGGCAACAAACATAAATCCATTAAAATTGTGTGTCCACATTAAATAATATAAATAAAATATGAGTGAATTTTATTTTTAGTATTGATAACGATATGAATCGTAATTGGGTTTTATAACGTTTAATATTACTTTTATGAATTACTACCGTCACTTTAGTGCTGCATTTAAGAATAGTAAAAAAATATTTTTTTCGAAGCCACTATTTTCTTTGTAGGCAGCAGATATATCTATAGTATTGTGGTAAAATATATATTAAAGAATCAAAGTAAAGCTAGATGGAAAATAAAATTATTTAAAAAAACCTATTATGATTTTTGACGAAGTTTCTTATCCATAACTACAAGTTTTTGTTTAATATTTTTTGGAAAAAAATGTTGATGAACTGATTTGGAATTGAACCATTATTTCAGATTTTTGTTTTGATAATGTTATATATTACTATAGTTATTGGACAAAGATATTATCTGATGAGTAAAGGCAGTCCTATTCTTTTTATCCTTTGAAATAATTTTTAATTGTGCTTAATGAGTTTTATAATAATAAATAATTTAAATATATTTTTGACTTAAGGATTTTAAACAAAATTGTGATCCAATTCTACACGATAAAACTACATTCTATGTAAAATGCCTGTTTCACTTAATAAACGTTTTTTGAACATGTTTTAACCCTTACAGGCACAGGTGAACTTCACTTATTTTTACTCAGGCTGCACAAAAAATAAAAAGTCAAGTTTCTCATAATTTTTTTTAATGTGTTTGAAAAATGATACATACAAATGATAAATTAACATATTTCCACTTATTCGGTAGGTCAGGGAACTCTTGGTGAGGTGGTTCAATTTATGTACCACTAGTCCTGTGATGAAGTTTTTAATTTTTTAGTTATTTTTAGTTATAACGTTTTCTTTTATACGCACAATTCGGCACACAAAGAACAACTAACTGTCAATAATATTAGAAGCTAAATTAATTTGTACAGGACCAGACCTGCAGCTGTGCGGATATGAGTCATGAGCATTATATTATACGAAGTGGTACATAATCTGAGCGTTCGTGCAGTAATAGAGAGAGGCTTAATAAATGGTACATTGCGTATACCATTGTGCAGTACTACGTCAAAATAAGATGGTACATAACGTGGACCACTAAGCCTGTAAGAGTTAAAAGAGGAATTCTATAACAACACTAACAATTCAATGACTTAATTATTATTAATTTTGAAAGCTTATGTGCATGAGTCAATTATAAAATGCAAGTAAAAATTTATAAAAATATCAAAATGAAGATTAGATTTTTTTCTCTTATTTTCAATAACGTACTCCACTGTTCGTCAGGCATAAACCTCCTCAAATTGAACTGGTGACTTGCACAAAAAATTAATTGAAACTGGCATAATTGCATGCACCAGCGATGCAGCGCAGTGGCGTGCTTCACTCTGCCGTCACGGGGGTATTGCAAAGTCGGGCTGCGGAAATCTCCGTTTGCTAAATTTAATTATTTTTCCTCTTAACTCTGAGGGAATAAGTAGGCAAGATATACATTTTATTAAGTGATTAATTGCGTTTTTCATTAAACAAAATGGACGAATGAAAGAAAAGGAAATGTAAGACAAAGAATTTTATTTTTTTATTTGAAATGCCTATCAAATGGATAAACTTCATTGGTATCGTCTCTGTTTTATTTAATATATCTTATTTGCACAAAATATATATTTAAATGGAAATGACATCTGTCGCCTAGTTTGTATGATTCCTGTCTTACAGTTCGGGGATTTTGATTACAATTCCCGTTGGTACTCAATGTGAGAGGAACGAGAAACATAACAACGTGTATGGATGTGGACGAGACAAAATTAGTGTACTCGTACGTTTATAGAAATATATGTAGATCATAGTGTTTTGTTATATACGTATTAAATATTTTATAAATATTTATTGAATAAAAAGCAATGTGATAAAAATATTGTTACATTTTCTTTCTCATTTGGTTTTGTGCATCCTGTTTAGTTTTATGAGACCGGAAGAAAAATATGTAATCTGTATGCGACACCCTATGTGTAGCGCAAGTGAGATGTTCGTTGATCATAGAATATATTCATTTGAGATCTTAATATGGTATCGCATCGCAATATTTTGGTCACGTATTACTGAATCCATAAATATAATTTATACACTTTATTTGTGTCCCGTCGCCAATTTTGGACGTTGACTTGAAAAAACTACAATTTCTACCATAAAAGAGAGCAAATACTTTTACGATAAAATTAATATTTTACCAAATTACATTTCTATTATTTTACCAACTATGTCACTTTTTATTTTAAATTTTTTGAACTTATATATTTTATAATGATTCCAATTTTGGTACTTACCATATACGAGTATTTAATGATCAATATTTTATTTTAGGTGTATTCCAATTTTTGTACTTATATATGAGTGGTTCAGAACCAAACATGACTATCCCACATTTATCTTGTTTTGAGATAATTGACTTCAAAGTTGCAGATCTATTAAAAAATGGTTTGTTTTCTGTTGTTTCCAAAATATAACGGTAGATGTCTGCACTTATGGTGAACTATAAACTCATAATCATGTTTGGTTCTGATATAAATGGTTACAAAGATGTAGCGTATGTATGTGCCTAACTCAAATTTTATATTTTTGTGGGATAGTCATGTCTGATTCTAACCCACTCATATAATGATCAATGTTGTATTTTAGGTGGTGTATTCAAATTTTTGTACTTATATATAATAATCAATATTGTATTTCAGGTGGTGTATCGCAACTTTTGTACTTACATACGAGTATAATGATCAATATTGTATTTCAGGTGGTGTATCCCAATTTTTGTACTTATATATAATGATCATTATTGTATTTTAGGTGGTGTATTTCAATTTTTGTACTTACATATAATTATCAATATTGTACTATATTTCAGGTAGTGTATTCCAATTTTTTTTTATTATATAATCTGTGTTATATTAAAGTATATTTTGTATATTAATGGTTTGTGTTGCATTGCGATGCTGTGCACATTGGCTTGGATAAAAATATTATTATTATAATTAATCCACATAATTAATTGAAGGTATATTTGTAGACAAATTGATTTGGTATTCATTTACATCTAAAGCTGATGTTTAATTTCTTAAAATATGCTAATTGCTATTAGGGTAATATTTTGATTGAACAGTTAAGAGAGATGTCGAACCTGTGTACACGAACTGGACAGCATCAAAATTTGCAATGAGGATATACCATAACATCCTGGCTGATATTCTTCCTAACGAATAAGCTAACGCTAGAAGCTGACCCTCTTTGTGTAACAAGAGAAATCCGTGCAAATTTGTAAAATAAATTAAAAAAAATAACAGTATTTTAATACCAACTTTATTATATGCTAGTGGAACGTGGACGTGCAAAAATACTAAAAAGAGCTGAATAAAAGATAATAATATTAATAATTAAAGGACAATTTATACAGCGCCGTTTAGAAATCAAACTCTTTTTAAGGGCACTTTATCTTAGGATTCGAACCCAAATTTTTTTTCTATAAAAACTCCCAAAAAATATTGTTGTTAAGTGCTTCCTAAAGCTGCCCACGCTTACCATATCTCTGACACTAGAAGGCAGGCCATTTCACGTCACAGTACCAGCAATGATAAAAGCTCTGTCATATTACTCCGCCCCATTAGATTGATTTGGAACAACTTTTTATTAGATGAAGAAGAAATCGACCCCAAAGTTCTACTTCTGTCCGAAGGAACGTCCCTTAAATACAGATTGGAAAGATGCAATGGAGACATTAAGGGACTTGAATACAAAGGGATAATGTTTGAAAATAATCTATTCGCGACACTTAATCCATGTAGACTTTTTAGAAACGGATCAATATAGCAATATTTAAAATTACCATACATCAGCCGAGCAGCTGTATTGAAAACAGACTGGAGACAAGAAATTTGTGAATAAGGGGTTATGTTCACTCTATCTACCTCCATAAGGACATGACGTAATTTTATGTATGTATATGCTCTGGTTAGTTGGAAGAGATTGCTACATGGAAATATATCATATGTATACAACGCATGCATAAGACGATAAAATATCATTTTCAACGTTTTTAAATATGAACCGTATAAAATTACTACTCTCATGGAGATTCCATCAAATGAAAAAAAAACAATCCATTCTCCTTTATATACAAACGTTTTATATGCATAACCTTTGTATATATGTAACTCACGGTAAAACTTTACTTTAATATAATGTCCGAGCAAACAGAGTGCGTAATAATACTTTGAATAACGTATCATCTCATTTCTAAAAAAAAGAGTCATTGTGGACACATTAAATTTTGCGTGAGTGTTATAAACATCAGTTTTGCCTCATACAAAACTCGTAATCTCTTTTAAAATTGCTCTTTTAACTTTATGGAGTAAAGCGGTAGAGTGTATACGTTTATTGCAAAGGACATTTTGGTTTTCATTTTTATGAGCCACACCGTAAATTGTGACGGTCGCAATTTTTTCCTGTATCCAAATCTGATTCAAAATATTTCCGTACATCGTCAGATATTTTGGGACGTTATTATGCAAAAGGGACCCTTCCCTCATTTTACTTGTTCAGAGATAATTGATGAAATGCTTTGTATAGTATTACACTTTCGTTGTATTTATCAGTGCTTCTCAAACATTCTGTGTTTATAGACTAGATTTTGACAAGATGCGGTATTTGGGTGAACAGTGAACGAGATGAAGAATTCTGCTATTTGGGAAATATTTTCTTCAAACAATGGAAAAGTGAATCCTAACATTTAACAGCGAGTTGTTTTACGAACCAAAGCCAATGGGGCACTTAAATACTTACGAGTATATTCAAACCTGCTTAAACAGTAGTTCACAATTTTTATAAGTACCAGCATTGATGAATGGAGTTGAAGCGTGGACGTGGAAAATTAATAAAAGGAACCGAATAAATACTATATAACCGATAAAATATGTGGTGTGTCCATAATGTAATTATTATGAATTCATTTAAATAACAAACTCGTGTGTTAAGAAGGGTTAAAAAGAGTAAAAATAATAGACAATTATCTATATTTTTTTGGATACTATCTGGAATCGAAGCCGAGACTCTCGAGTGGAAGTCAAATGTCTTACTAATTAAGCCACAAAGATCGCTTTTGTACAAAATGACGTATAAAACCCACTTCAGCATATCTAGATGGGGTGAGCTTTACATAAAACAAAAATCTAGAGTGTAATTGTTCACCCAGAATACATTTTCAATATGTCCTTAAAGGTGGAGATTTATGTATGAATATGACCACAACTGATTAATATTGTCTTCATCCTATATATCCCGTATTCCTGACATTATTTTAACCACATTTTTTTTTCTCTTTCCTAATATTATTAAATTGGTATGTGTTAATCGTTAACCCAAGGTTTCACTCAGTGGAACGAGTTCGCAAGGGGTATGAGAGTCCGGAGAAGAGTAATTTATCAGGCTAAAGCACTCAAAGGGGCCATGACGCCAGAGATGATGATGATGATGTACCAAGCAATGCATCATTAACCTCGTTATCAATTATACCCCAACTTTGTAAGTCCTTGTACACCTTTTCATCACAAAGTCAAATTAATGTCGAAAATATTCATCAGCTCAAAGAGAAAAAAAATAAAAATTACAAAAAAACGTAAAAGAACAAAAGTCATTTGTGTAGAAGATATTTTAAAATAAAAGGGTCCATCTCCGCTCCCTTTAATCCCGCGATCCCTTTAGAGCGTATGGACTTTTAATTTGGATATCCGTCATTGGATTCTTAATTACATTTTTAAGTTTAACAAGGGCCTCTGTAATGGCCATTAGCGACTGCCATAACAGGAAAAAAGATACTAACGTGTGAGTCAATAACAGGACTGGATCTAATGTAGCAAAACATCAGTTGCCTAGGGAGACTTAACTAAAGAGAGATGCCTAGCAAAAAAAAAACAATCGTAAAAAATGAGAAATTTTAGTATTTCAAAGTTGTAGTTGGATATGTACGAGTATATAATATATACTCGTATATATAGACGTATTCAAGGCTCTTGACTGAGAAGATAAAGGTATTCCGATAAATGGGGAACTTCTCAGTAAATTGCGTTTCGCAGATGACATTGTCTCGTTTGCCAAAAACGAGGAAGAGTTGAACATAATGCTCAATCAAATAAATGCAGCCTGCGCTAAAATTGGCCTTAAAATGAATGCTGCCAAAACAAAAATAATGAGCAACATGACAAATAATCTCCCCGTCTTGGTAGGTGGAAGAAATATAGAGAAAGAGAGTTACATGTTATGTGTACCTATTATAGGGCACACTGTAAAGCTGGGAAAGGAGAATCAAGAGGCCGAGATAGAGCGTAGACGTGGTCTTGCCTGGGCGGCGTTTGGTAAACTCTCTTACATCCTGAAATCTCCAAAATACCCCAATCAATTGAAAACGACAGTCTTTGATTCATGCATCTTACCGATCCTCACATATGGAATCGAAACCTCTGTCCTAACAAAGCGAATAACGCAAAAAAAACTACTAGTGACACAGAGAGCCATGGAGAGGAGGATGCTGGGAGTTTCACTGCGAGATAGAAAGACCAACAAATGGATAAGAGAGAGAACCAAAGTCACGGATGTAGTTGAGAGAGCAGCTGCCTTAAAATGGAGCTGGGCAGAACATATTGCGAGATGCTCTGACTCTCGATGGACGAAAAAGATCCTGGAATGGCAGCCTAGAACGGGCAAGAGAGGTGTGGAAGATCGAAGGGGAGGCCTATATCTAGGGATGTATCCAGAATGGCTGAAGAAGAAGAAGAAGTTGGATATGACTGGAAAAAAGGAAACTAGTTGTGTGTTATAATTATCGATGGCATAGTTAGTCCTTAGGAGTCACACGATCCGTGTTGGACTATCATTATTATTGGTTGACACTATTTAAAAAGCTATACTAGTCTTATGAGCTTTCGTTAGCGTTCTCTTTTTCTCTTACAGTATCGAATTTCTTAGTATGTGATTTTATGCATTGGCGCTCTAAGGAACATTTTGCAAGTTAAAAACCGTATTGAATGAGAACTTTTGAATTGAAACGTTGAAATCGATTCGTTTTCTTGAGTTTTTAATTACTTTTCATCAACTCATCTTCAAAATCGGTAAATCATACTAAATCGCATAATTTATGTCTGTGTGTCGAAATATGCAAATGTTTTCAAAGTATGTAATCAAACGAAAAAATTAAGTGAAATGAAGATTTTCTCTTATATTGTTATTTTCCACATTTACTTCAGGAGGGTACTTAAATTTACAGTAAAATTCAAAAAGTACACAATATAAATTTAAAAATGTATACAATGTCAACAAGTTAATAAACAAAATTAATCAATTAAGCTGTTGATAAAAACACAAAAAAGTTTTGTACATGCAGAGGAAAAATAATGTCGAACAAATTTGCCGTAAAAAGGTTACCATCAATATTAAATATTCCATTGCATCAATGTATTCGTTCCACAATCGGTACATACACACCACTATCGGAGAATGACTATAAGAGTTACATGTACCTTGACTGCAATGAGATCAATGTATTTGACGACTGAAATGGTGCGGGATATTGAGTTTATATATTCTTCAAAAGTGTATATTATCAATCAGGTATTCTAAAAAATACATGGATCATAAAAGTTGTTTTAAAGCAATTAAAGTATTCGAGTACCCTTCAAAAAAATACTCCGAAGAAGAATTCAAGTACTGGTATATTCGAAAGTAAATGTTATTCGACGGGGACTATTATATGGTATACCCTCGAATTTCCAACCGGAAACCTTCAGCACAAAATCAAACGCGTTAACTTTGTGGTCACGTGCATCGTTAATTGCACAATTATGTACTTTTAAATACAAAATTTAACCGTTTTTAAACATTAATTCCATTAAAACGTGTTTTTCCTTTATTAATTTGAAAATGAATGTTGCGACGTACCAAGTCGTGGTGATATTGTAGAAAACTGCGAAAAGAAAAGCGAATGCGATTTACGGATAAACAGTGAAAGATTAAAGCAAATCGAGGAAGTCTGTTATTTGGTTAGTATTTTCTCAGATGGTGCAAGAATCATGAGGTATATCGAATGGCGTGTAGTGATTGGAAATAAACTTTATTTATTAAACATTTTCATTGCAAATACAATCTGGCGGGCTTATTGCCAGGTGGCAATCTCTTCCAGCCAACCAGACAAAAGTAAATGAAGCAAGTTATGTGGTCGCATAAATCATTCAAATGACTATCCATCCCCACGAAATCCATAAACACATATGTGAGCATATATACCCACGAATCCCACAAAGACGGACAATCACCCGAACATTATTTTTCATATAAAGTGCGATGTCATCAATCAAAAGGAAAGGAAGGGATGGTAGAGAGGAAAGGAAAAGAAAAATCAGGAATGAAACACGTTATTTTACTGACTAATAATTAAGAGTTTTTTCAGTCGCTTCTTAAAGCATGCCAAGGACGGAGCGAGTCTTATATTGGTTTGTAACTAATTCCAGTCTCACTGCGTGGACAGTAAATGACGACGTAAAAAAAGAGGAGAGGTGAACTGGAAAGGCCAATAGACAATCTCTGTTTGTGCGTAGCGCTAATCCATGATTGGAAAGACGCTGAAAATTTTCAGCGAGATAAGAGAGGGCGGTGGGACAGTTAAGGATATTATACAATAGAGATAGTATGTGAATTAGGCGTTTATTTCTAACATTCAACCAGTTCAATGCCTTCTGGTATGTAGTTATGTGATCGTACTTTCGTAGGTTGAAAATAAATCTTAGACACACATTTTGAAGACGCTGTAATTTGTCCAGCTGTTCCTCTGTAACATCCAGGTAACAGACGTCCGCATAGTGCAGAATCGGAAAGAGCAGAGATTGAAGATAAACTTTATGAGGCTCTGGATCAAATATACTCGAGTCTCGAAATATCCTTCGAAGATATCATATAAGTCTCTGGCAATCTGTCCTCTCTTCCTATCCCGCTGTAGCATGATGGTATGTATCAATTTTAATTTTTAATTAATGTTGATTGGGAAAGTGTAGATAAATATACTAGTGTACAATATTTCCATTTATAAGTTGAAAATACATAATCCTGCGAATCCATAAATAGTTAATATTTATTTATATAGGAGTACTATGCTGGCAAATACAATACAAATGATTTTTTAAATTTAAAGTGTTATGAAACCAAATCTTTATACGCAGTAAAACAAATGTATTCACACATTTATATTATGTTTATCCATGAAACGTGGCAACCGGCTAATCTGTTTGCACGTACCCCTTTCGTATTATTGTTCTCGACTCACCCCTAAATCCATGGATGTGACACGCGTGCAATTTTTTAACAAAATCCACCGTTGATAATCAGAGTAGATTTCCCATGACTCACCATCATAATAATAAAGAAGTTCACCATAAGAATTCCACCATTATTGTGTGCTGCATTATTTTGATTTATTGTATTGACCCTTGATGCATCTCACAGATTATGGTCGTTGGAGTATGAAATATTTCATCTTGACGCTAATTCCTCCTTAGCCGCTATTGTAGCAATATTAAATTTTCTAGTTTTTCACGAAGTCTCTTGTTGTTAGTATTGTTATTTCCGAAGTTGAACTCTGTAAATCATAAAGATGCGGTTAACTTTTGACCGATCATAAGGTTAAGGGAATGTTGAAGAGCTTTCGCGCAAGGTTTTGGATAATTATTGTGAGATTCTCGTTTAAGTATTTTAAAATATGTCTTACCAATAGGTATTTTAAGACTATTTTGATACATTATAGATACGAGTATCTATTGAAAACAATAGTTATGTCTAAGCGAGATTCAAATTTATCAAATTGTTGGCCTTATACTCGTAGTCAAATTAATAATAATATTCTGTGAAAGCTTTAAGTTAAATCTTTGAATGGTAAGAAATTTTCGAATGTACATTTATTTTAGTTCTTCTTTAAATAAGACATTTTTGATCTTCATTTATTTTTCTCTAAAGCAATCTTAACAGGTTTTGTTTCTATTGTATATAAAGTTCTTTTAATTTATTTTACTATCAAACTATATTTGAAGTAGTTTTTACTTTTTTCAGTTCTAAAGTTTACTTCAGAAAACTGTTTCTTTATTTACTTTTATACTAATATTAAATATATGTTATTTTAAAAAAGATGGACATAAATTAAAAAAATGAAAGTTTTAAAGCGAATTTTCTTAACACAATTATTAAAAATTCTATATCTTGTTTTACTTAAAATACAAATAAATATAGTTATATGTTTAAAAGCACAAAATTAATTATTATCCCTTTCCCATGCAAAATCACACAATTTAATAATTTATTAAAATTTCAGTAGCGTGGATAATTGATCTTCGTGAGATGTAGGTACAAAGCATTGTTAGGAAAATAAACTAAATAAACATCAGTGGTTTCAATGAGGGTGTAAACCCCGTTAATAATAATGTGTTTTTTTTTCAGTTTGGTTTTTCAACCATAACCATTTTTTCAACCATAATTTAAATGATGAATACAGATGTTTATTTTCAATTTACGAAATAAAAGAACTATATGATACACTTATGGAAACAAGTACTTTGTGTGAAAATAACGGAATACTTAATTTTTTTAGTGTGTTTTTATGCTTATTTATCTCAAAATGTATTTGTAATTTATTTTTATCAAACACTGTTTATTCCACTTTGTTATGACGGTATAACCCTACCAGTTTCAAGGCTTTCCCCTCATCTTCAGGGGAACGCAAACAAGACTAAATGCTGTTCGAACTGGCACCGATATACACGCTTCAACGGTTGGGGGCTGGGGGGTGAGGAAGGCACGAGACGATTTCGGCCAAGAGCGGAGAGATTTTGGGGAAATAACTGTTCAACAGATGTTCCGATCGGTGTACTGATTTAGAAATTTCTAGGGCCTCTAATCTGTCCAATTTATTTCCGTTATCACTGATATGTAAGAATTTGGCATCATCGATAGAAAAAGTTTGATTCTCGCGGTGACAATGATCATTGTCACCGCGAGAATCATACTTTTTCTGTTAGAATCATACAATGCTAATGCCTTAACTATAAACAACATATCAAAATGTATTCTTGACGATTAAACCTATATCAACCAATGTGAGAAAGCTTATTAAAAACATGTCTCCATCCATTTGCTGAGTGTTAAGAAAGCTTATATTTTCTAAAGCATAAAATGTATATGTTAACTATTTTTATTTTATAAACGTGGTATAATTCAAAATTTTACTATCGAGAGCTTACTGTGATTGTGCTTTTAGAACAAATACTGTATTTTCAATTAACGTAATCAACTTACCGTTGATCTCTGGCTAGGAACGCAAAGTTTTAGTGAAAAACTATTGATAAAAAAATGAAAATGAGAAACAAAAAATATAAGTTTTATCGTAAAAAAAAAATGGGACGTGTTTGCCCGATTCTGTTATTTGGATAACATTTTCTAAGTAGTAGAATAGTTACCAAATTTGATGATTGAAAATGAAATATCGACATGAAAAAATACTGAAAGCAACCGAATAAATAATGTAGAAATGCATGTACTGAGATAATATATGGTATTACAATGTATGATATAGTACACCATAAAGGGGTTAGGCATCAATGTTAACTTAAAGCTGATGCGTTGATTAAGATATAGAAGTACATACTGAGATAGTTTGGGCATGCAGAACGTATGAATAAAGAAAGACTAACAAAAGAGATATATAATGCAAATGTGAGTGAAAGGCGTAGTAGAGAAAGACCAAGAAAAGTATAGTTGGATCAAATTATATTTTGAAAGAAGAAAACATAGAAAATCGTAGGAGTTGTATGGATGAGAAGAGACGAAGTATATATGTATATCGAAATACGAAATTCTGGCACTCTGTCCTCTCTGTCTACCTTGTCAGATTAATTGTGTGATGTTATGTATGTGTTTCCGTGATTTTCGAGAATGTGATAAATAAAATAATCCAGAGGTTTTTGCCTTATTAAATTCTACCTCGTATAATAAAAATTAATATAGGATTTGATAAATTAACTATTCTAAAGCCAAAACAAGTAAAAGTACTAGCAGGGTAAGGTAGAGTAACCCTTTTTTTATCCAGTATAATTTCCCAATGTTTATCATTTCGCGCCTTATTTTTTATTTGCTTTATGCCTACCCCCTGTTCCGTAAACCCTTCATACACCAGACTCTGTACCCGACTTTTTAAAGACTCACTGCCTTTTTCCAGGGAAAAAATAATACAAGGGCTGGAAAACAAAATAACAGTGTCGGAACAATATTGTGCCCAATCATTTTATTAAATAAAATATACTGAAAAAAAAGTTAATCTACCTTATAGTTGATAAATATTTATGTTTGTATGGGTTAAAAACTAAAAGAATAATGAACGTTTCAATATAAAAAATACGTTTTATAAATATTTACACAGTATAATGTTATTTTAGTTCATTGAACTTCGTAACATAGTTGGTAAGAAGCTTGACTTTCAACCGGGGGGTTCGTATTCGATTTTCGATGGTGTCCAATAATAAAGCAATAAAAAGGGGTCCCAGTCTAGTACATATTGTTATATAACATTGCACGCGTGTTAGTGGTGTGCGAGTTTTAGCAAAAACCAAGCTCTAGAGGTTTAAAATCAGAAGGCTCGATTAAAGGGGCCGGTAACGAAACAGGAAACATTTCAGTTTCATCCAGGAGTACTTAACGTAAATACTTCTCCCTGGCTCCATCCCAACTCACTGTCTGCGAAGATTGTTGGGGTCAGCTCTCCTCGTCCTCAGGTTGTATGCTCTTCTGTCCCGGACTACGTCCACCAGGCCATGCATCTGCATCAGGTTATCTTTTTGCACCACCCATGAATTCTTTGGTCTTCCTCTGGTTGTTATTCGAGGAAGATCCATGGAGATTGCCTGGTTCACAATGTTTGAACCAGACAAATAAATAATTATACGTACACAATATAATGTGAATTTGAAAACGTCATTTTTTATACATTACCTAATTAGTTTCATGGTATTTTTCATCCTACATCATTATTATTTCGTATTGATATAGAGCACTCTGAAATGGTTTGGGAACATGAAACGAATGAATGAAGAAATACTTAAAAACAAATATGCAGTACTCATGTGAGTAGAAGACGTAGTAGAAGGTAAAAGAAAGATTGAGAATAATTTTAGAAATAAGTAAAGTAAGAATTAAAATAAATTGTAAGAGCTGCGTAAGAACTGTATAACTAAAATAAATTGTAGAAGCTATATAAGTGTAAACGACAATCTCCGTGGTTTAGTTGGTAAAATGTCTGTCTCCCAGCCTCCGTGGTCTAGTTGGTAAAACGTCTGTCTCCCAGCCTGGAGGTTGTGGGCTCAAATCCCGTTGAACCAAGATTTTTTACAAAAAAATTATTCCAGATTTGTTTTCACTTAAGGCCTATTTTCTATTTTCCGGTTGGAAGAGATGACCACATTGCAATAATCCAACTAGGTTGTACTTAATACAACGAAAGGCAAATACAATACAATAAAACGAAGGTGTGTGGATGTTGGTGAAATATGTGCGTCGAGACGACGAGAAACAAAGTTTGGCATTCTACCTTCTCTGCCTTCTCCGACAGGGAACGGCGGGATAGTATATACATATGTATGTAATTAAGATATCTCTATGAACATCGACTGCAGCATTACCAGTGTCAATAGTCTGGTGAAAAGCAGGCGTATTATTCATTATTGATATCCAGTACCAAGTAGGAATCGTTCAATTAAAATTTATTTCAAGTTGATACTGATCTTGCTGACTTTAACCTGAAAGCGAGTATGGACGCACGGGTGCGTGTGAGTGAGCCTAACTTATTTCAAGCTAGTATGAACGCACCGCTGCGTTTCACATTAATATCCAAGAAAAGTATAGATTATTCCAAAAAAGTTAATTAAACTCACATAAAAAAAATGTAAAAATAAACTCACTAGCTTACAGATTAATCGTAAAAAAAAGGTCTTTAGTGAATTACGAGTATAACAGCACTATGCAATTAATATAAAATATTTATTATTTATACTTAAACATCCAAATCATAACGCCATTTCCCTATCGGGGGAGGCAGAAAGGAGAAAGCGCCAAACTTTCTTATCGAGATATATTTATGTGTTTCACCTATTCTACATCCATCAGCTTCTTATACATCTCCTACGATTTCTCTGACCTGTAACATTAAAAACATGATTTAACGATGTTTTACTTTTAAATGAATATCCATCACACGTATTAACTTGTTTGTACATATGATACATGAATGCGCGGCGCTCAAACAAAGATAATTTATTGGTCTTCCCAGTTCACCGATCTTTTTTTTTTACGTCATCTTTTACTGTTCATGCAGTGAGACTCTGGAACCAGTTACAAACTTTAAGAAGCTACTGAAAAAAACTCGGAATTTTTTGTCAGTAATATAACGTGTTTCATTCTTGATTTTTTTTTTCTCTACTTTACCTTACTTTTTCTTTTGTTTGGTGATATCTCACTTTTACTTTTATTGTGTAGGTACATGTACATAAATTTCATAATGATGAATAATCATTTGAATATTTTTTGCGGCTATGTATCCTTTATTTACTTTTATCGGGCTGGTTGAAAGAAATTTCCGCCTGGCAATAAGCCCACCAGGTTGTTTTTATAATGAAGTGTTGAATAAATAAATGTATCAGATTTATCACATTTCGTAAACATACGATTTCTTGAGAGGTTCCCCTCTTATTTAGTATTTCTATTATTCGTGATATTTTCATCTTCTCCTTCCTAGTACTAGTTTATTCTGTTCTGACACTCGTGATCTTCATGACCCCTGTAATGATTCAGGACTCCTTCCACAATCATTCTTGATTGTGCTCAATCATTGACTTTTTGCATGCCTTTTAGTTAAACCCACCCAGTTATAATTTGTAGTTTGTAACAGTAGAAATATTTTCATAAAAACGTTTTTAAGTATTATATTATTATTTCTTTGACTGCATCTTTCGATGAATTTTGAACACTAATTTAATAAAATATTCATAACCAATATTCACGTTCTGCCACTGAATTAACTCTTAGTTTCGAGTTCCTTTTTTTTCTTATCCGGAAATCCTGAAAAAATCGTGTCATATTTTTTGCCCTAAGGGTATCAGATGATATCATTCGTTAATAAGGGTTGATATTTAGTTAATTTTGCCACACGGGGCTCTTTAATGAGGACATTTTTCTAAAAATACCAAATTCACAATCAGTTGGTTTTTTCGTTGAATATATTTATCATAACAAGCTAGATATGTATTAAAGATTTACGCAATTTTATCCCCGATAAAATTTTTGTATTCCTTGATAGAACAAAAAAATGTAAAACACCATTTTTAGTTAAATTTGTATATGCATACCACCACGTCATTTGTCTGTTAGGGTAGATAGAGAGGACATAGCGCAAACATTTTCTATCAAGATATACTCGTTCTTTCCCCTCCTCTTCACTGTGTAAAACTTTAACCGTTTACCACTTAACCATGAAGGTTGTAAAAAATCTATATTATATACATTATAACGTGCTTATTGTCATACAGATTTTTTTTCGAACCAATCATGAATATGTCACATTATATACATGCATTCACGCTATTTCCTTGTTCGGGTAGACAGAGAGGTCAGAGTAACAAATATTCCTATCACGACACACTCCTTTGGCCTTCTCCACATCCAAATTTTTTTCTCATACAGTTCCTTCCAAGTCTCATATCTTATATTTACTTCAAAATTTTATCCATTTGGTTCAACAATATATTTTTTTATTCCACTATGATTTCCACTCACCCTGATTTGTCAGTTTACCATATTTAGTTAGTCTCTCATCATCAGCTACGCAGCTAACTGGAGCTTTAAAACATCTTATTAAGCTTTTCGTCTAAGCTATTTCTTCTGACTTCCGAGTTAATTGCCTTGGATGTACGCTGCTTGGAGATATGCTAATACCGCAAGATGGGAATGAACGGGAACAATGCGGGTCACGGGAGTGGGCGTACCCGTTGGACCCGCTTCCAAGGGAATAAACACAATAAGGACCGACGAATAAAATCAAATTAATACGCTTTTTAAGAAGTGTTCAATTTTCGTAATCTCCCTTTATATGGTAATTTTGATGGAAACATATTTAATAAGGTACTCAGTAATTTTCAGCGAGGTGTTAAAAGTAAGAATGTTTTCATTGCATTTTGACGTCATGGATTCGATTAAGGAAACCTAATTATTCATGATGTTGACAAGTTGACAAGATATGTTAGACAAGTTGCTCATAGGTGTCGAATTGAACTTGAAGGTGCAATATTTATCAAGTTAAGATAAGTTTTCAACAATGATAACATAACTCTTAAACTACATCAAAGCATAATTCAGTATTACATGTTGTCTATCATTCTTTATGGTGTTAAAACATGACCATAAAGAGCAGAATGTTAAAAAGCTGAAAGTATTCGAAATTAGGATTCATCAACAAATGCCTAGTATTATCAAATCTCAAACGTTAACGTACTCGCGAGCAGGGGAACTAGAGCTCTTAAACACCATAGAATACCGAAATATTGTTTATCTGTGCCATGTATTAAGAGAAAATATCACTTGAAGAGAACCCTAAACCAGATAATATCCACTTTTTTCGTCTGTAAAATGTAAAATCGTTGGCTTTATACAGATTCCTTTATTCAACGTGTTAAAAAAGGTAAAAAAGTATTTATTTTTTTCACAATATCATTAACTGGATTCAATCATACTTTCCTTGGTCTCCTCTCACACGCCTTCTTCTCACATTTGCAATGTATATTTGTTTTGTTAGTATTTCTTATTTCGTTTGTTCCACAAGCTCAAACCATCTTAGAGTGCTCTTCTTGCATCCTACTTGACACATCTGCCTTAAGTTCACATTTATACCTAATCACTTCATTCCGTAATCTGTCATACATTGTCACCCCGCGTATTCTTCTCAATACATGCATTTCTACAGTATTGATTCGGTTTCTATCAGTTATTTTTTTACGTTCACGTTTCAATCTCATACATCAAAGTTGGCATCAACATGCTGTCATGGACTATCATGTTAGCAGATTTTAATACTGTCCAATTTGAGTACATATGGCTAAGTGTTCCATTGGCTTTATTTTGTATCGCTACACGACGTTCGATATCCCTCTTAACTCCTCCATCATCTGATAAAATACTACAAAAAAGCAGAATTCTTCAAGTTGGTCCAAGCATTCATTATTCACTCATACTATATATCGCATTTACTTTTCCTTTCACATTTTATAACCTTGGATTTCGTAACATTCAAATCTTTCTCCTCGCATCTCTCGTAAAATTTACTAATCAAACTCTGCAATTCATCTTCACTCTTCGCCAACAACACTATTGTCATCAGCATACAGTAATCTGAACACGTTCCCATTCGACATTTGTATGCCACTAATGTGATGTAATCGACCTGTGAAAAATTAATTATAATACTGATATAAATCATTTTATTAAAGTAAGTTTAAACATGAATCAATTATGAAATCAAAACATATGTTTATGACATTAAAAATGACATTCAACCATCCATAAAGATTTTTTATTTCTCCTCAGTTTCTACGCATATAAATCTTTTTTCTTCTAACCACTTGAAAAACACGGTTGAACCTGACGCCTGTCAGTTTTTTTTAACTGAAGCGGCTTCTAGTTTCGTTCTTTGTATAGGAAATATATGATAATGTCTGTTTATATAATTACAGCATTTAATAGCGATAATAACACGAGTTTTATGTAACAGGGCGTCGCTTTATGACAGTGAGGCGTGGTAATGTGAGACTTCTGGCCCTTACAAAAGAATGTGGGGAAAAAATATAACAGAGACGTGTTTGTGAAATAGATTAGTTAGTTTTGTGCCAGGATTGTGTTATAAAGGGAGTGCTTTCAGTTTCGTTACTTAGAGACTAAAATTAATTAAAATTAAATAATTTACCTTTTTTTGTTCTTTAATTATGAAAATAACATTTTGATTACTTATCCGTTTATATTTTTTTCGTTGCTTACATCGAGTTGTTTCATAATAATCTATCCATCGAGCTCATTGTCTTATATGTTTATAATACTACTGAACCCCAAGAGGTAATAATAAATCCTTGTAGACAAACTCCAGATTGGAACCTTTTTCAAACTAGTTTTTAAAACCAATGGAATTCCCCTATTTGAAGATAAGTAAGCATTTTACTAACTAGACCTCAGAAATCAGATTATTATATGTGTGGGCTAGAACCAGACATGCCTATCCCACATTTATCTTGTTTTGAGATAATTGACTTCAAAGTTGCAGATCTATTAAAAAAATGGTTTGTTTTCCGTTGTTTCCAAGATTTAACGGTAGATGTCTGCACTTATGGTGAACTATAAACTCATAATCATATTTGGTTCTGATAGAAATGGGTATAAAGATGTAGCGTATGTGCCTAACTCAAATTTAATATTTTTGTAGGATAGACAAGTCTGGTTCTGACCCACTCATATTACCATTTATGAAATCGGTTGAAAATATTAATATTTAATCAAAAACTCTGATATAAATTTAAAAAAGACAGTAAAAGTAAAGGAGAAATATTATCTCTAAAGAATAAATATGCATTAAGACAAACGTACATGAATTTTACTAATTAATATTTAATTAAAAACTGACTAATTTATAATCATTTTACGCCAATATTGCCATTTTTGTGTAGTACTTTTTTTTTATTTTTATATATGTTATATTATATTTTTTGACAAATATTGCAGCATACTGCAAAATATACCTAAAAGTTACTGTGCACCGTTTATGGTCTAAATAAATTAATAAATATTACTTCTATTAACTTTATTTTAATCTTCAAGTCCCCTGTTTCGGGTAAGAAGTCCACTGTTTGATAAAGCCAAATTTGATAATTAGTGTTCTTGATAATTTATTGATTAATTAAAATGGACCAGTACAATCAAAATTAAGTTACATATTTTTTTCAAAATGTGATACGTATTTTTACCACAATGCAATTTCCCTGTTGGAGTTGATAGATAGGACAAAGCGCCAGACTTTCCTACCTCGTCACACCTCACATTAGTTTAGTCAGTCTTTATCCATCTATTCATTCCACATGCCCGAAACAAATGCGTTAAGTTTATTTTAACTTCTTATCTCTTCATTCCATTGACACTGAATATATTCTTCTCAGTGTACTCGTATGTATTTCTACTGCATTTATTCGGCTCTTTTCAGCCTTTTCCATGTCCATGTTTCACTCACATACATACAAGTTGGTAATTAAAAAAACTGTTGTGGACCATCCTCTTAACAGATGTTGATGCTGTCTTTAGTATTTTTAAATTCTATAAACTAATCTAAAATATGATCTTCCCAAATGAGGGGAGTAACACAGTGTAGATTTCAAACCGATGATTTTCTGCACATGTGTAATTCCAGCAATTGAACAGTTCAGCTGTGCACCGCGATTATTTAAGAAACAGTACTTGGATACTCTTCAATCAAAAGTTTGAAATAAAACAATTTTCAACAAAAAATTTAAGTTGGAATCTTTTTCCATTTGCCTACCCTGTAGAAGAGTTGGCGTGATGCAATGTATTTATGTATTCTTTATATTTGAAGTCACTAACACAAATAAATTAAGGAAGTTTAATCAAAAAGTAATAAACGTTGAGAAATATTTATAGTTGATTCCATTTAAAAACCAATTTCTTTCATTTGCATTTCTAACATGAATGAGGATGTTTTCAAAAACCGTTTTTAGTAGTTGGATATTTTATTTCAATAGTGTTTATACGGAGTATGGTAAAAGTCATTTATTATTTTTTTAAATCTCCCTTTAAAATTTACGTTTAATTTAACTAATGAACGAAATGTAATAATTACAAAATTGAAACAGGAATAAGAGTTTATTATTTGGTATTTTTTACATTGTGAGTAAAAAATTGTATGAGGTAAATGTGTGCCATTATATTGTTAAGTACGAGTACCTCCTTTCATGGAGTTTTCTATTACTGTTCTTAGTGTTTTCTGTGATATCAAGGCAATTCCCTCTAGAATATTCGCTTTCGACTGCTGTACAGTTTTGTGACTTGTTTGTGGCAACAGTAAAGCCCGATCTCTGAAATAGAAATACAAAACACCTGATGACTGGGTTTAGCTCTCAAAAGCCTTGGGGTACTTGGAAATAACTGAATAGACTCCGATTTGAACAAAAGTAGCGCTGAATGTGGTCGTGGGGATATATAGGACTCACAACACATGCTAGTTTGTCCGAACATCGGGACTACATGCTCAGTGCATGACCTGATTATTGCGAATGATAAGGTGTTCCCTTCTACTGAAAACACGTGGCATGATTGGTGGTCCGGACACGGACATGAATTAATTCTACTGTACACACAAATAAGTAGGAAGGTTTGGAAGTTAAATGAGTCCAGTTGGAATCAAAATCGGGATATCAGAATTCCTAACTTAATAGATAAAATAATGTTAAAAAATAAACAAAAATAATATTTAAACGTTACAAGCAAGATCCTAAGTTCTAACTGAATTCTTTAGATAACAATTAAATGATACGAAATAGCAATCCTCAAAAGTTAA
The DNA here is from genome assembly GCA_949825065.1 of Odontocerum albicorne. Taxonomy (NCBI): domain Eukaryota; kingdom Metazoa; phylum Arthropoda; class Insecta; order Trichoptera; family Odontoceridae; genus Odontocerum; species Odontocerum albicorne. The sequence continues at coordinate 41,494,081 of OX463842.1, forward strand.
AAAAATAAACAAATTCTTAGTACATTTCTTAATTACTTAACAGGAAACTATTTTGTTTTTCCTCTAATAACATTAATCCCCAAACCACGTGTTTCTACCTCCTTTTTCGAGGCTCTCTTCAGGCGGAAGAGAGCTTTTATACCGCCTAACCAGAGTCTTGGGACAGGAGTTAGAAATACGTGTAGAGGGGATTCATTTTCATAATTAGGGGAATAATAAAGTAATTTATTGTTAAATACTCTAATATAGAGTTCCATAAAATTAAAGCCTAAACCTTTACCAAAATATTGTTTAACTTTTTTTAATAATTAAAAATTACGTAAAGCTTGATAAAACATATTTTTTTATGTAATCAAAGAAAGAAGTATCGATTTATTTTTTCATGCTATATGTACTCAGTGAGATACAGGTAAAAGCCTAGTTTACTGGGAACACGACAAATGAAAGGCAACAAACCCAGATCCATTAAAATTGTGTACCCAAATTAAATTACCTGATGTTTTTTTTCACAAATTATGTATATTTCTTGTCATTTGTAAAATAAATAAATAAAAATTTAAAAAAATATTGTATATGAATGATAGTATAGATTCCCTACAATATTATCAACTATACATTTCACAATGAATATTAGTAATGATTTACTGAAAGAAATATCACAATTAATTAGATTGATCTGATAACTGATAATGGAATTCGAAAATTAATTAATTCATTTGTTTCAAAGTTGGGTAAATAGAATAAATTGAAACACAAACCAATTTGGCCAAAATGAGATTTTACAGGAATTCGGTTAAACTGATTATTCCAAAACCGAAGAGTTTTTCCCAATTCCAATTTTCGTCATTATTTAATCAAACATGTTTTGATAGTGTACATACAATCATCGACAATTTTTAAAAGAACTTAGATAAGTTAAAAAGTCTAAACTTTATAAAGGTTTTAACTGAAAGTATATTTAAAAAACCTATCTAAACTACAGACATTTTTTTTATTCATATGAAAAATGTGAAATAAATATACGTCCAACACATATGTGAAAAAATATAAAACCAATCAATTTATATATTTCATGGTTCAATTTTCTTTCATTTTTCTTTTTACGTTCCATACAAGTTTGATGACCTCCGTAGTCTTATAGCTAAGATTCCGTAGTCTTATATCTAAGAAAATCTTTAAGTCTGTACCCATACTTTAAAATGTTTCTAGTCTGATTTTTATTGAAGATATCTATAACTTAATTCTGCTCAGTTAAAAGCGATTGCCATATGGCAATAAGCTCACCAGATTTTACCATTCATAACTAAAGTGTAATATTATATAATCAAATACAAGCATATTAATCTGACTTTTTATATAGCTGCGCTTTATTTTCTTAACAAAGCTATATTTATGAAAAATATCTTTGACCTCAACAATTCTGAAATGATAAGGTACATATTCCCTAAACTTATTTATGGTCCTGTTGCTTAGACAGTGAATATGATAAACAAACTTAATGAATTATTTGAAGTAAGAAAAAAGTGATAATACTACGAACCTTTTAGATGTACAATAAACCAATAGGTACTTCAAAAAATGGTATAAGAAGTTACCGTCCAAAAGGAAAATCGAAACAAAAAAATACAACTCTTGCAGCTATGATTCCAGGAGAAGAAGATCAGGATGATGAGAACGTTCGTGACTTCAAATCTTGAGGGATTGGTATAATCACTTTTCCATTGAACTCTTTTGAAAAGCTTTCATATTGCCGTGTTGGAACACAGAAAGGACGATACTCTCACAGAAGGTTAAGAAACCTTGTATATCACATTCATACACCTCGTCATAATATATACTTTCCCATTATAAAAAACTTATTACTCTTCCTTGTTTTAGAATTTGATTAATATGGACGTGTCACGTTTTTCTAAATCTTTCAAAACTTCTCGTACCTTCTGTTCTTTCCCTATTGATATTTTTTTTAATCTTTCATCATTAATATTTTCTATATATCCGAACCATTTCAAAGTTCCTTCCTTATATTAATAAATAAATAAATAGAGCGTGCAACGGGATTTTTTTGTGTTATCAAAAATCGGAAATAAGTATCGATTTATTTTTTCATGCTAAATATCTTCAGTGAGATACAGGCAAAAACCTAGTTTACTGGGGATACGACAAATGAAAGGCAACAAACCCAGATCCATTAAAATCATATGTCCAAATCAAATTACCTGTTGTTTTTTCTCAAATTGTGTATATTTCTTGTCATGTGTAATAATAAATAAATAAAAAATAAATATTAACCTCTGTATCAACTTTCAATCCGCATCCATTCTTAATGTCCGCATTTATTATTCTGCCATACATTGTTTTTCCACTCATCCTTATACTCATAGACAAAAAGAAAAAAATATATAATGATATAAATTATATTACATATCTTGAATTTCATACTAAAATATTAACTGTAGAGTGGTTTATTTATGAATTTATAAATGACACAGTATAAGTTCCACGAAATAAATTTAGGTAGGTGGAATGAGGTTTGAGCGGAAAATAAAAAAGTCAGGATGTCAATACTGTATTTAATTACAACACCACTTTTCATCAGAGCATTGAAACCAACAAAACTTTATATGTAATATTTGGATGGATATATAATAAATTAAATGACCTAAGACAAAATTAGGTACGCAGAGAACAAATCTCCATACTTTTCTAATCAAGTATACAAGTAACGCCTTCTCCACGATCATACATTTTTCAAGCATAATCTATTATTCATACTTTTCACTTTACCATCTTTCAAAATCTGGTCCACTAGAAAAAATCACATTTTCCTCCGTCTACATCTTCTACGCGCACCTTGCACTTCTGACTTGTAATCTCACCTATTCACTGTTTTGTTATTCGTTTTCTCTATATATTATGCCCAAATCATGTCAACGCTCCTTTATAACATATTCTATCCATGCATTTTCATAGCGCTTGCTTTACACATTATACTCTGCATTTTTTTATAAGTACACGTTTATCCTCAGCATTGTTTTAATTTGAACCATTATTCTGCCAAGTCCAAGCTTCACTTCCACACGTCAAGTTGGGTACCAATAGACTATCATATATTATCAAACATCAAGGTGGGTACCATTGCACTTCTCAACTTGGTTATTTTTACTACTTTTTAAATAGCAAGGTACACATTAGTGATCCATTTATCTTATTCCTTGTCGCTACCTTCATTTCACTATGTATGGAGCAAGTTGACAGAGCTTCAGATAGCAACTTTTGAAGTACACGAAATAAATTCAGAGTTGCTCAAATCCCTCGTAATAAAAATCTTCAAAAAATATTAAAATTAATATGTTATATGTCGGTAAATGCCAATATATAATAATTTTAATATTTCATGAAGAACATTTTTGAAGAAGTTTTGATATAGGACGTATTCAGCGTATTATAGTTATTTTATGACAAAATGCATAAGAATTCAACTCAATCATTTGTGAGAAATGCGCTGAACAACGCATTCTTCTCAGAGATCGCAAAATCTCCATAAAATCCGCGCAATTTATTTTGCGCCACCATATCAAATATCACTTTGTTAGCGGCATCCCATTATTTATTAAGATATCTTTCGCACCAATGAAATTATTCACCCTTTTTATTAGGTACATTTTGTTCGATTCCATTTATAAAGCTTTTCGATTCAAACTGAACCAACTAAATCTTAGGCAGTGAAAAAATATTTTATTACAGTTTTCCCATTCATATTAATATTTTTGTAAAATTTTTGGACAATTAAACTTTAATAGATTGTGGCGGTCGTCGCACACTCAGTCGCACACTCGGAACACTGTGGGCGTTCATACATACGGTCAATGACTGATGAAGTGACCTTTGCATTCCTCGACAAATCTAAATAAACAAGTCCGAAGTTCACACGCCGGCCATTCAACCCATAGCCCGGAGCGGACCGCATTCCATACTAGAGCGAGAACGCACCACGCTGTCTCGCCAGTTCCGTATTTGAATGATACTTACATACAACATTAATCGTTTCGCTAATGCAGAAACGAGACGAAGGATATCTTGCTCGCATTCCCGCACACACGCGGAAATAGTATAAATACCTACGTTTACTAATAAAAACTCTCTTCTTCCGCATTGCGATCCAAAACTTGTTTTATTTATCAACAAATCATGATCATCTCTTCCCTCTAGGATATATATCCTAAAAGATCAATAATGAGTAAACCTTAAATTGTATTTATAGATTTAATAGTGTTCATATTTCTCACAAATCCTGTCTTTTAAGTCCATGTTTAAATGAGTATCATTAATGCTGCACATGTAACCCATATCTGTGTCAGGGATATGGGAGGCATGTGCAGCTTTGGGAAACATTCTTATTAAAAAGTATGATTGTACAATATATGAACATTACACTGCAACTATAACCGAATGTGTTCTTATCACATGCCGAAAGACCTACAAATGTTTATGTGTTAATCGTCTTCTCTTGGTAAGTGTTCTGCGGTTTACTTAGGGTATGTTGATGCCTGGAAGTATCTTATCTGAAGGCCGCATCCCCTACCTTATTATCCTTGTTCTAAACTTCTGCATATTTATTCTATATTATTTTTTATATGTCAATAATAGAAAGTTAATGTCTCGAGTTGGAGTACCCTTGAGGAGGACCTGCTCCCTAAACAGCGATATATAAATTTTCATGTTATTATTATTATTAAAAACCTATTTGCCATACATTTTTATCGAACTCAAATAACCATACTTAAAAAAAAAACCATATCAAGTTTCGCAAGTTCACCTTTATGGCCTAGTTGATGAGACGACTGTCTTTCAGCTCGGAGATCACGGATTCGATTCCCGCTTGTGACAAGTGACCACCAGATTTTTTTGAAAAATCTGTTTGTCACTTAAGTCTTCTTTAATCCTTCCTTCCCTGTGATGTGTAACTAGTACACATTGCTTCTAAAAACTTTAATATCTCTATAAATATAATAAATACTGGTTTCAGATTTTAGGTAGTCTCCGTAATACATTTACGCATTGAATGAAAAAAATTATATTAATAATAATTAGCACTTATCGGCCACATTAAAGGTATTTTGTGAAAATCGGGAATAAATTCACCAATACAATCAAACGTGTGCCAGTATGTGATGTAGGTATATTCATTCTAAAAACCTGCTATGGGTGAGGAAGCGACTCTATTCATGTCTCTCTCTCACTCTACTTCGGTATATGGGAACGCAAGAAATAAAATCTCATTTCAAAGTTGTGGTTCTTCCTTCGAGGTATAACATACACAGTGTTAGTCCGTCTCAACTCTCAGTAGCTCTAGGGCATTCATTTGAGTGGTCTCTTTGCCCGTTTTGTGAACGTCGGCCGATGTTTTTTTCATGGTTTTTAGTAATTAAATTTCAATTATTATCACTTTTGACTTCAAGTTTAATTGATTTAAGCAATATCCTATGAATATTCTTATTTTTCCGATTTTAAATAGCTCATTTTTATATGAGTATTGATGTGTATTGAATACACAGCACCGGAACGGGTTGATTTTTTTAGCACAGGAAGGGAAAGGTTAACATATTTCTGGTTAGTTGAGAGAGATAACATAAGGACACAGTAACAAACCCGCCAGATTGTTTTGTATACAATGCAAGTGTAATAAAATACAAGTTTAGAATTGATTTGATGGAATCAATCATCATTTTCATCGCATTGTCTTACAAGGGTTGAGACTACGTCGCCAGCGAAAATATATGCAACCTACTCCTGTCATATCGATCGTCCAGTTCATTACTCAGACAACTCCAAATAACCTGTTTTGAAATAATGAGAAAAGCAATATTATAATCGTCACCATAAATCAAATACTATTAATTTTTACCCGAGTTTTGATAAAATCTATTGATAAAATATATAAAACTCCGGCAAAAATGAATAGTATTTGATTTATGGTGACGATTATAATATTGCTTTTCTCATTATCTCAAAACAGGTTATTTGGAGTTGTCTGAGTAATGAACTGGACGATCGATATGCTAACTCGTTTAGTCTCTTTCATTGTAGCTCAAGTTTTCTTTGAGCAGTTTTTTCGCTTGACCCTCAAAATATCTTCTTCCCGAGTGACTGAAAGGAACTTCTTTAATTTCATATCTTGTCCCTAGCGGGGTAGACAAAAGATCAGATCTCCAAACTTTTATGTCTAAGCACACAACATTCGTTTTTTCCACATTTATATATCTTGTCATATACAATATTCTATTAGTCATACTTCTCACTTTAACTTCTACAAAATCCGATCTACTTGATTCAATCACGTTTCTCTCAATCTTCATCTTCCATGCACACCTTATACTTCTGACTTGTATATTCGCTTAGACATTTTATCGTTATTTATTTCCTCTACATGTCCAATTCATTTTAAAATTCCTCTCTTCATCTTTCTTTATCTATGCATTCATTTTTAATGTTTTCATTCAGCCTTATTGAAAAAACTTTTTGATATAACATAAAGTGATTGACATAAAGTGAAATAAAAATAGTTGGTTGTAAACTTTTACTGTGTTACACTTAAAAAACATTCTCATCTTACTATTAAGTTAGTTTCTTTCAATCAACTAGAAATACTCAAAAAGTTTTATGAAAGAAATAAATTTATGTTAATGATTTTCATCAATTAGAAATTAAAAATTCACCTTCGTGTAAAAGTGAACCGTTTTACTAGAAAGTTCAGCGGATACACATATCAGCAACGTCAGCGTAAGGGAGTTATTTGAGCTGATCTCTCACAGAAGATCACATGATTTCGACATGAAGGAGCAGCTTGACATTGTAATGGCATGGCTACGGGGTAACGCACAGGACTTCGAAAAGTCACTGGTTCGAATCCTGCTCTGTACTACTCCCCTTGAAGAACATAGGTATATTTTTTCCGTCTAGCATTCGGGGATATAATAAGCATACCTTTTTTTGAAAAAAATATATATGACTACGCTTATATATATATTCATTCAAAAAAAGAAAAAAAAAACATACCGGTATGCACCGATCGTTTCACTTCGGTGTGCCATCAGATCCAGTACAGCGGTGTGACCGGTGAGTTTGTGTGTAACGGATCGCTAAGAAAAATATTGACGTTGGAATGGCAAAAATAACTTTCAACTACACGACCCAGCCACGACGAATAGCGGCAGGATCCTCGAATACGAAGCCCAGTAACAATGACGAAATCTTGGAAGTGTATTCTACCATATTTATGAAATTTCCGTTGTAAAAGCTATAATTTATTACATTTATTGCTATATGACTATTTATTTTAACTAACAAGACATATGTTAAAAAAACTAAATAAAAAATCCTTATCCCCAATTTGTAAATCAATCATCCCAGTAACACAAAGCCTTGAAGATCGTTGGAGGATTTGAAGTGAATAAAATAATTATTTGAAACAGTGATTCAAATAACCACTTTAGTTCTGAACTCCCCATAAGAACATACGTAAACCCGCCCACATAAATTGTTGATGGGATTACGACCTCATAAATGAGAATCTTGCTTCTCGGTAAATCCTTTTTATTCAAAATCAAAGGAGTATCCTACTTAATTCGAGATTGTTTCAACAAATGTTCTTTGAAGAATCACCCTTAGCGTTAAAATTAATGTTCAATTAACATGATATGAGGGTGGATTTGTCTTTGACTTTTACGATTAGTAAAAAAAAACGCATAAACTCAGTTTACGTGTTTGCTAGACATCAATTTGAGTGTCTGACTTGTCAAAGGGGAGTACATTTCAAAACCTCAATTAAACTGCGGGGAGAGTTTGTTGTCTATTTTAAAGTCGTGATGGTAACAGAGGATTTTTTACAGCTTGGTGCATAAAAATGGCTTGCTTAGTATTTATAACTAAGTCTTAAAAGATATTCTTGGCAAAGACAAAATGATAAAATCTGGCCATTCATTAGTTCCACTTTTATGGCTAAAAAAGCTTCTGTTTTTTTTGGTATAAAGCTTCCAAAATAACTTCTCAAATATTTTTGTTTTGAACCATGGTTTATGAATTTATTTTGTTAAAAAAGTCAATATACACATATGTTATAAGGTGATTTAAAAAATATATTGAACGGCGTGCAGTAATAGGAAACAAATACAAGACAATAGGGCACTAAAACATGTACGAGTACATACTCGAACCAAACAGTATCAAAATCAACTTAGATGACACCACAATAGTGTTTTAGTACTATCTTTGATGAATGGAAGTGAAACGTGGGTGTGGGAAATGCTGTGGTAATGCATACACTGAGAATAATATATGTGGTAACAATGTATGACAGAATACAGAATAACATGATGACGGATGAGTATGAAATTAAGGATAATTAATTTATTAAGTAAGATCAATAAAATACTCCGGATGATTTGGTTATGGAAAATAAATGAACGAATCGATGGAATACGATCCGAGTTGCAGGTGTGGTAGAAGAAGATCAAGGAAAGTGCGGTTGGATCAATTGAATGATATTTTAAGAAAGGTAATGTTATAGAAAGTGTTGTATAGGAAGGTGTATGGACGTAGAAGAGGCGAAAGGTATGTGTCTCGAAAGAAAAGTCTGGAATTCTCTCCTCTCTGCTTCTTCTGACAGGAAATCACCTTGAAGATTAAATTAATTCTACAACTTTTTCGAAACGTTGGTTCTATAAGCCGAACCACGCGGTACAACATTCCGAAATACCAACAGTTTATACAAAAAGTTGCGAAAGTCCTAAAACTTACATTTTGTTGGTTGTGTGAGAAAAAATCAAACGGCAATAAGTTTGACAGATATTAATATGTATGCACAGTGCAAGTCAAAGATCTGTTATATTGTGGGTGATCTGCCAGGTGGTCTGCTGTCAGAGGTATTGTTCTGAAAAACGATACGGGGGACTCTTATACCATCCATCCTTCTATTTAAAAACTTCATTATGCAATGTACAATTGAGCAGGTTTATTGTTAATGGTCAATCTCTTCCAGCCATCTAGAAAAGTGTTCACAATTCGATGCCCAATGTTCGGGGAAAGATTTACATTAGAACTTTACACAAAGAAAATAAAATGGCTTAAAATGTAAAGATGACAAAAAAAAACAGGAATAATTTGATGATTTAAGTATGACAATTTTATCTGTGGTTAGGAAACAGGTAGGGATTTCGGGAAGAAGGATTATGAGGGAACCATAAAGCATGGTGAGTATCTGAAGGATAATGTTATAAGTTTTGAGTCGCTGTTTGAAATATGTCAAAGTTGAAACGATTATAATGTTAGCCGGCAGCTGGTTCAAGAGCTTAACGCAATGAACAGTAATAAATAGGCCAAAACCAATACGATGGTTGTCGTCAAAGAAAGAATACGATAATTGAATTTTGAATACAAGAGAGCGAGAGAGAAATACTTGGATTCTCTCCGAAAGTAATTCGAAATTTGAATCTCGGTGGGTCCGTGATATTGAACGAATTTTAAATACCTAGCTAACAATTTTTGAACTGGTGTAAAAGGGGACGATGTATAAATGATATATATAAACAAATTCTACATTTATGAATAAATATTTTCATAAATGTAGAATTCGTTTTACTTCCGTGAATATTTCACGGGTTGCAACTAGTGAACAGTAAAAGGCGATATAAAAAAGTCCTTTAACTAGTTCGTGAAAAAAATTACGGTAAATGTTTTAACACAGTATGTCATAAATATCTTATATTGTATTAAAATAAATCAACCGAGGTCATGGGCGTTTAATTGTTCAAGTTTTTTAGAACACAAACCTTTGAACTCGTGTTTGAATTTTACAACAAAAATCGTTAAAATCTTAATTAGAATTATCTATAAATAACCATGCTAAATTAAGTCAGCTCGGTTGTATGGTAGCTTGGTGGGCTTTATAAAAAGGATGTATGTAACAAATTTGTGCCCCGTGGGTCGTTGAAATAAACTTAAAAGAGGGTTTTATTGTGCGGACAGGGTTGTACAGAAATATTGTATACTTGCGGCGGTGAAAGGTCGCATTGGGACAATTATTGTTAGCGGAGTCAAGCGTTATTTTACGGTGATGATGCTAGATAAAATAAATCTTGCTGGTCCTCTGGTCCTCTCAGCCTTCAGGATGATTCATAATATTGACGCAGCGCTGTTTTTTTTTAAATGAATGAATATCTCACATGAAAAATATAGTAGTACACCTGTAAAATAAAATGTTAGTGGAAATTCAATTTTGTTTAAACAATAAAAGCTTTATACCCATATTTTTTATTTCATTAATTTCTTTTCCAGAGAAAATGCACTAGTAAGATAAAGGGGTGGCTTCAACTCTTAAAGATATATAGTAAGATAAATGGATGGCTTCAACTCTTAAAGATATACAATATATTGATAAGTATAGATATATATTGATATATTTCATCATATGAAGATACGCTAGGTAAATTTGGACGTTTGAGAAATGTGCTTGGATAAACAATATATGAAAGAATAAGAAAGCAGAATATTACGAAAAAATGCGGACTAAATGACGAGGAAACGAACATGGAGATGATTTGGCTACGTAGAAAGAATGAATAATGAAAGATTTGCAAAAATAACCTTGAAAAGTAGTATAGAAGGTACGTGAAGCACAAAAAGTCCTTTAAAAAACGTTTTATTGTCAAATTAATCAAAATCTGGAAGAAAGAGGAGTGAGTTATTATAGACGATAATGCATGAGATAGAAAAAATACGATAAAGAATCGATATCTGTCAGAGGCGCAGAGCTGGTCCTTTGACTGATATTGTATTGCATATATAATTTTTAAGTGTACTTAAAAATGATGTATGGAATACAATATTGTTGCGATCAATGAATATGACCAAAAAAATTCATACAATAACTTTTTATATTCTCTACTTGGTATTGGGACAGCTTGATGTGTTAGGAAAGAATCAAGTGGGTATATATTCTCTCTGTCTTTTCCAATAGTCGTAGCGTGATGTTGAAATAAAGAAAAGCATACAATTTAAAAAAAACATACACTTTTTTTAAGTTTAAAAAATATGTTGTGAATATCCGTTTGAATTAAGTGCATATATATTCTGCCTACCCTGATATGACGACCTCCATGGCCTGGTGGTAAGACACTTGTCTGCAGATCCGAAGGTTGCGGGTTCGATCCCCGCTGGAACCCAGATTTTTTTAAACAGGATTCCAGTCTGGTTAACATTTAGGGCCTATAAAAACAGCTTTCTGGTTGGCTGGAAGATATTGCCACATGGTAATAAACTCGCCAGGTTAATAAAAATAAAAATATGTAAATCGAATGATTTTGATAATGTAATTTTGGAGAGGTGTTTTGATATAAACGAATGTTGATACACGCACAATCTTCTTTTATTCATGCTTCATACTCTACCTCCTTTCAATATCTAGTCCATTTGGTCTAGCCATGTTTTCCTCGGTCTACCTCTTCTACGCACACCTTGCACTTCTGGCTCATATACTCGCTTGCTGATTCTTTCATCATTCATTCTCTCCACATGTCCAAAACATCGTTTAAGTCATTTTCTTATCTTATTTAAAACATCCATTTATCCAAGCATTCATTTATGATATCTTCATTCCGCCTTCTTTCAAACATTGACACTCCACAATTTTTTATTAGTGCACGAATCCTCACAACATCAATCTTACTCTTATCCTTATGCCAAGTGTGTAAAATTTAAATTTGACCTTTATTTGGGTTCCACCGACAATCTTGCGCTCTGTCCTTTCTGCGTACCGCGACAGGGAAATGACGCGATAGTATGTATGGTATATATGTATAAGCTAAATAAATATGTACGACAATTGTTAAAAATGTAAATGACACATATGGTACACACGATCCCAGATTCATTCAAGACAGAAAATTAAAATCTAAATTTTAACAAAACAGAGAAATATACTAGAAGTATATATTTATCCGATACTTGCATACAGATACAGAACATATTATATTCATTTTATTTTATATATTTCTATAAACCGTCCATTTTATAGCATTTAAATCTCGACAGAGACCCAAAATATACACAACACTACATTTTTGAAAACATTTCGAGGATACCATTTCTCTCGGTGACAGAGTGCAAACGCAATCTGCTGCAACCACTTAAATGTATGAGAGATGGCCCATAGAATATGCAAGTGTTATTTTATTTACACAATACTGCATTATGAAGGATGATACCCGTGTCGCTGCAGCCGTTTGTCACAAATATTAAAAGTGTTCCTCGTTGGGAAAGGGCCATTTGTCACTAAGCTGTATGCAGAGGAACAATTTTTAAACAACGGGAAGTTGTCTGAATTCCGAGTTTGTTGTATTTGGTTAATTAAAGATAGCACTAGAGTTTGATTTATGGGTGATTTTTTTTATTAAATTAATGCGGAAGAAGAAAAAGTTGTGGGTATCGATAGAATTTTTTTAAGGCGTGTTGTTTCTGCCTGATTTCAGATTGGAACAATTACAGATAATTTCAAATGCAAAATGAAACAAGATGCTCTGCATAATATGAATAAGAGATAATTGAAATGGTTAAGTTACGTGGAAAGAATGAATTATGAAAAATTTACAAAAAAATCAACTACTGGTTGATAGTAGCATTGTAAGAAATGTGCGAAAAACATTGTTTGACAGCATAAGGAATGTGTAAATTAACGAAGAATACAGATTGGAAGAATATTTTTTGCTTATCATGAAAGAAGAATCATTAAAACGTTTCGACCACTGCATCAGAAAGATGAATGACAAATTAAAATTAAAATATCTATACCAGTAGTACAGAATGTACGACAAGTTTGAGAAGATCTACAAAAATGAGGTTTGATCAAGCTAGTAAAATTCTGAAAGAGGGAAGATTAAAAAGCCTTTATAATAGGAAAATATGAATGACGAGGTGTATGGATGTAGCAGAAGTGAAATATGTAAATGCTTATTTTTTATTTACATGGACAAGGGTGCGGGCTGAAAAACATCTGATACGGCCGGATTTACTCTCTATTGGCTGACGTGTATCTCGACTGGGAGGATATTATAAGATGAGCCTAAACCTCTTTATATCTTATCTCTTAAACACACTATCTTCGGCATTATCTTGCGATATACTCGTATATGTAATTTCAGGATATACTCGTATGAACGAGTATACGTGTATGTATGTACATTGTTACTAACATGTGTTAGTATAAATAAACCTATATTGTTTACTCGTATGTGTGCTAGGACATAAGAAAGTGAAGATCTGATTTCTTTGCTTACCCTACCTAATATGTCTGGTAAGATAATGATGATTTTTTGGTCATATTCTCTAGGTCATTTAAACATAATGGATATCATAGGAGTTCCTTGCTTCCATCTTAAAATTCTCTAAAATGAAAGAAAAGTTTGAAGACTTGTCGAACAGTGAAAATTATAGGTGTTTTTGCCATCATGAGGTGAAATGTAACAATAACCACGAGACTTTTAATTAACTTTCAGAATAGAATTAAAAATTAAAAAGGAAGATAAGAGTTTTACTAAGTTGACCACGTGGGTTACATGGACAGCGTTTCATTCAGATAAAAAAACTGAATAGAAAAAAGTTTTGTGTTCTCCAGGAATGGAATCCGAAATTATAGAACATCCAATATTACTTAATAGATGGCATGTAGCGTCGAAAAAGCATTGAATTTTAATAATCAAACGTCAATTTAGAAAAATCCCATCTTCACAATGGACCATGTTTCTTCTCAAGACAGATCGACCAACAGGTTCACCAAATCAGATTCGCTGATGCACGAACAATAACAACAAGAACAAGAATTTGCCAGTTGTTGTTGTCCGATCCCATGAACACCGCTGTGGATGGCACACGGAGTTCACGAAGACCGCCTTCCTGCATACGATCTGTTGGAGAATGACAGCCCGTGGGCATGCCGGTCACGAGGGGTCAGCGAGCAAGGTCATCTATCTACCGGATGAAGATGCTGCACTAATGAGGTGTTTCAGAATCTATAATAATTCTTCGTGCAGAAGCGGTTGAAAATAAGAGTGAAGTATTTTTACACCGATGTTTTGGTGACAAAACTACATACATTATTAATTTAACAAATATTTGTATATACAAGACATTTGGCAAATTGATTGCTTTGGACCAATTTCTTCCAATCAATGAGTTTTTAAATTACATACGAGTATTTATATTTAAGGACGATATCGAGCGTTGATGATTTTTACAAAATATAATTAAAACTCAGAGTAGGGATGAAAAGCAAAACACAAAGTATTGCATTAAAGATGTAAATATTAAAACATGATTCATATAATTTGCATTAAAAAATAAGTACGTACTTACTACTACGCACGACAGGTCAGGGCTCAGTAGACCCAGAACCAGAAGATATAAAGGTTTAAAATTTTCCTGATTCAGTAGTATTATCAGGACTCCATTGTTAAACTGATAGTCGACATTTCATATTTGTGCAGCGCAAAATTTTTAAGTTATAATTTCTTAAAAAAATTGTTACCTCTCAAAATAACTCTCGAAAGTGTTACTCAGGTATTACGTTTTTATTATTGATAAGAGATCTGTTATAAATATTGGAATAGTTTATATTTACTGAACGCCTGATTAATACAAGTCATAACATCATATTTTAATAAAGGAGAGACATTTAGTTCCTTAACCTTGGGACGTCCTATCAGAAAAGTTTCAAGGAGAAAACGACGCAGATTTTTAACAACCAGTAAATAAAGAGTAATGCGGATTAATTTCAATAAAACCAGTATTTCAACCTTGTAAACGTTTAATTTTTAAAAACAATACGAATAATTCATGAAACTAGATGATTAAAAATCAAGATTTTTTTTAACCAAAATACCATTTGTTTTTATTTTTTTGTTAATTTCAAATTGTCAAAATATCGTTGACATATTTATCTATTTACAAAACCTACATTTGACCGTTGTGTGGGTTGTTGTATAATTATATACGTAATACTTTACGATATAAATTTTAACATGGCTTCGCAAATAATATTGTTTTCGCAATCCATAAAATATACGAGTGTATGGCAAACCTTCCCACGGTACAGCAATTTGCCGTCTTGTTTTCTATCCCTTGCTTTCCCATCGCGATGCGACTTAAAATAACAAGCGAATTTGCAAGTTTATGATAGAAAACATAAGGTCTTTATAGAAAAATGCAAAATATTCCCTTTTCTTTTAAACAGTATGAAAATATTAAAATATAAACATTATTCCCTTTTTGAGTACCATGGATAATGTTATTTTTAAGTTTAGTCAAAACAACTTGAAGATACTGACAAAGTTTTATAATAAAATGTTACATTTTTTTGTTTTCAAAACAAATAAATTAACATAAACTCCGTCAGCATTATTGTTTGTTTGAACACACTACTTTTATTTATTTTTAAAGAATACAATATTCCCTCCATTTACGGCGCTAATAGCGCGTGAATAAAAACAGCTTAAATGAACTAATTGAGTGGTAGAGGTATTGAGTGTAAAATAGATTACCTTTTACATATTTACTATATATTCAATTATTCCTTAGTTAAAAATATTCAGTTGTTTTTTTAATAAGCCTATCAGTGGTAACGAGTTACAAGAGCTAAACGATTTATTTATGAAATAATTTCATAACTTACTATTTGCTGTATATCATATATTCATTAAAATCAATATCACTGAACAAATTATCATTATTACTGGTGATACACAATTTTAGCTGTTTCAATTAATGATGTTGATAGTGTAAATAATCTATATAATCTACTGTTCGGCTGTTATTGTCTGTCCCAAATAGAATACATCGTGTTAAAGAGAATTCTCATAAATTGAAATTTCGTAAATGGAGGGTTAACGTATTTTAACCTAACATAAATCACATATATATTCTCAAGCATCTTAAAAAATGGGGATTTCTTATCAAAAATTCGTTAACTCGTTAAATAATATTATATTTCTGTCGATTAAAATATTAGAAAATATCTATTATTAAAAATCTTTTTAATTTTTTACGCAGTAACTTAGAAATATAATTAAAATTTGAATAAGTCAAATCTGATGCCTGTGAAATAGTTAATTTATGGAACCAATTTTTAACAATTACCCCAATATGTTTTTTTCCGTAACATTAAACAAAATATTTAGAATTTTAGTGAACTTTGAAATTAATGAACAATGTTAGTTATTATTAGATAACTTTTTCCAGTGCGTCCTTGAACTAAAATATTTTATGGCTTTTGAGTTTTTCCAGTTACCATCCACCTTTAAAACTTTTAAAAAGTCTAAAACATATCTCGCTGTATAAATGTCTTAAATTTGGATCATTTAACATCAAAAGAGTATTAGAGTACAAGATATGAAACGAATTTATTTAGGATTATTTGAATAAATACATAACAAATATTTAGACTAACACCAATTGAACGAAATTCGCAATAATCAGAATTTTACTTAAGGTACATACATATTATCACGCCGTGCGGGGTAGGCATAGAAGGCAGATCTCCAAATATTTATATCCAAGCACACAACTTTCGCCTCCTCCACATTCATACATACCGTCATACACAATATTCTATTTTTCATTCTTCTCATTTTACCAACTATCGAAATCTGATCGTTTGATCTAGCCACGTTTTCCTCGGTCTTCCTCTTCCATGAAAACCTTGCACTTCTGACGTGTATACTCACTTAGTCATTAATTCGCTCCACATGTCCAAACCATCTTAAAGCCCCTTTCTACACTTTACTAAAAACTTCCATATTATCAATGCATTCAATTCTGATGACTTAATTCCAATTTTTTTTTCATACATTGACTCTCCATAAATTTTCCTTAGTATACGCACCTTTACAGCAAAATCTATAAATGTAATTTAATTATGAATTTAAATTCCTATGATCGAACTAAAATATAACAAATAATTGTACTTTTTTTTATTCTAAAAGTGAATGAAAATGTGTATAAATATTTTAAAAGAAATCAATAAATCGAAATGGTATTATTAAAATAAGGAAATTTCAGTTTTAAGCTCGTTACCATGAAGCTTTATTCCATAAAGTTTATATATTTGATAGCTTCAATATCATTCGTTGATTGCATAAACAATTTTATGCTAGTACAGTTCAAACTCACTACCACCCATGCCGTTATGAGGGATAAGTTCATATTCAGTGTGATCGAAGTCTTCTTTACTTATTATGATCGCAAGGTCAGTTAGTGACACATAAAGAGCTGCCCAAGGACTCTTTAAGCGGCGATACACCTGAATGGAAAAAAAATGGTAGTGACGACGGACTTAAGGGCTAACGTCACGGAAGAAGTAAAATTAATCGCTTTGCAATCAATATACTCTTATAAAGCAATTTTAGGATATTAACTTAACAGTCGGCGTCAACAGTGAGTTAAATAATCAAATCAATTCTTTAATCTGCTATAATCTTAAGATTGTCTCAAAAAGTCAATAATTAGGTGGCATTATGGACGGTGGAAATATTATAAAAACGGTCATAGAGATTTATAATGTAAAGTTCATTATTGTAGGAATTTACTTGACAGGGGTATCACATATAATAAAATCAGAAGGCTTTTAACCATATAAGTAAAAGCAACGGAAGCGTTTATATTATGAGGAGCTCATGTTGTGACGAAGGTAGTTAGGCACACTAAAGAATGAGGCTTTGGATTGGGAATGATGCCCTCAGTGTCAGCGGCAGACGAGCTCGTGCGGCGAAATAGGTATCACGATCGTCACGAATTGTGTCTCCGTCTCATTAGACTTAACAATAGTTCGCGTCTATAAGAAAGAGACACCCTTAGGTTCTATATGAATAATGACATGATGACTTGGCTCGTTTTTCATTAATGATCTGTCTACCGATTATCCCTTTCTATTCTCTTGATACTTCACCGTTTAAATTTAAGGTAATTTATTCCACTAGAACATAATCTTTTAATGGATTTAAGAGTATGTGACATTAAATTAATCTGATTTCGAATATATTTTAAGATGTTAAGAAATCCAAAAAAAAAATCATATCTTAAAGCAGAAAATTTTAAAACCATGTACAACAATTTTGTTGAGTAAAATTTCACATTCCTAAAAAATTAAGGTTATTTAAAAAAGAGATTAATTAATCATTATTAAGTTTAAAATATAAGTTTAAATTTTCAACGTGGAATTACCGTTTCAAATTAGAAAATACCGAAAACATGATAAAGATTTCTTTCTTAGCTTTACATCGCAATCTTAAAACTTCTTTCGTCTTACTCCCCATTACTGTCAGTAAGTTTCTATCAAATTTGGTTCTAACAAATTCTTCCTTGAAAGAACGCAAGTAATGTCATCAAAATCACTCAAGGAACTACTAAATTGTTTTACTGACATTTTAGGATATTCTCTCCTGCAAATTTAAACCAGTAAATCATGTCAACATTTTGAAGAAACTCGACAATATATTGAATTCATTCAAGAGTTTCTGATGTAATTATTTTTTTCTGTTTATGACTATGTATTAGATCTTTTTAAGGGGAGAGATATAAGAATGTGCATTTTTTCAAAATTTTATTTTGCACTCTCGCCGCATATTGCATAGCAAAATTCAATTACACTGCAATCATTGAAGAAGATTTATGATTTAGGCATAGAGAGTTGAAGATAAATTGCGGTTGCTTCCATCTCTGAACTAAAGTGCCAGGTCATTGCTGATTACAAAAAGATCACCACGACCCCTCTGTTAGCGATGCAATTTTCGCCTCAATTTTATCTCCAGCGACTTCAATAAGATTTAGGGTTGGCCATGAAAGACACGACCCATCCCTAATCCTGGTTCTGGTTCTTGTCAGACTGTCAGTGACGCGGGGAGGATTTGAAGACAACTTTTGGAGAGGGAGTCCCAAAAAATCACTACAAGTACACACATACAAAGGTTCTTGATTTTTTTTGGCATAATATAATATATATGTAAACATGTGTACATTATTTAATTTTTTAAAACATATTGGTATCATGAAATTCAATTCTTGTGTTGTTGATAATAATGTTTATCTTATATAGTATAATCTTGTTTGTCATATACCAACGAATTTCCTTTCATAATATATGTATCGTGAATGGTTAATTATATAAGGAAAGCACATTTTGAATTTTAATTAAAAAAATTATAATTTGTAAATGTTTAAAAAAAATTTAGGTTTGTTATGCAGTAAAAAATGATTCCAAAGCTATTTAAGTAGAGTTTAAAGAATAATTTATAATATTATCATATTAAACCTAAAATATGTTCGATTTTAGAAAAAACATTATTTATAGATTACTTGTATGTTAAAATGAAGCCTAATTAGTAAAATATCTTTCACCCAACGGATCAAAGTTAGATTTCCAATGATAGATACCAAAACAAAAACGTATCTATGTTTTGTTTTCGTATAAAGGTTTTTTGTTTGGTAAGAATAAATTGTAAAAGTCCACCAAGTTGTCTTATTAATTGTATTGCATTATATTATATTTTTGTTAGCGTGTGTCAATTTCTTCCAACCAAAATATTAAAGAGGCCTAAAGTGAAAATCAGAGTAAAATATTTAAAAAATATATGTTTCCAACGAAAATCTAGCCCGCAACGGACTGGAAGTCAAGCATCTTATCATCAAAGCCATGAAGATCATTAATGTAGAATAAAAATACAATAACCATATAAATTAAAGAGTTATACAATAAAAATACAATAACTATATAAATTAAAGAGTTATACAATGAAAATACAATAACTATATAAATTAATGGGTTATACAATAAAAATACAATAAATATATAAATTAAAGAGTAAATAAATAAATACAATAAATATAATATAATACAATACAATTACTAGGCACGATGTGATTTTTTTGTAAATATACGCAATTTATGATATTTAAATGTTATCTTCAATTTTGAAAGTTTTCTAACAAATGTAAGAAAAAAATATTGGAAACTTATATTGGATAGTTTCTTTTACGATTATTGGAATTACTTTCTTATTATTTATTGTTATAATGGATTTAACTTAGTTTATTATACTTTTATTGGAATTAACTTAGTTTCTTATTCTCTTTTGTAATATTGGGATTAACTTAGTTTCTAATTCTCTATTGTAATATTGAGAATAACTTAGTTTCTTATACGAAATCGTTAATTAAATTTTATTCAGATTAATCAAGTCGTTTCTTTTAAATAAAATTTGTGCTCAGACTATATCCATGAAAATGCAACAGGTAAAAAATAACAAGAAATTAATTAACTTTCTGATGCAAACTCCCAATTCACTAGGTATCCTTGATTAATGTGAAAATTTTAAACCTACCGCAGATAAAATGAAGAGCTTAGTAAACAGTGAAGCAACAATTCTTGAATAATACATTTTAAAAATACATAATTCGAATCAATAATAAGTCATTTTTTAAATGATGCTTATCAAGATTAAAGAAAAAAGTGATCTGAATTATATTAAAATGATTTACTTTTTATTATATATTTATGATAAGAAAACCTTTATTTTTCCCACAATTAAATAGTATGTTTTAACATAATAATTATATATATTATTGAATGATTATCCAAATAATAATTTTTTTTCAAATGAATATTTTTAACTGAATCCACGAAAAAGTATTTACAATATTGTCATTGACCTATTGAGGTCGAAGACAATATCGAACCTTCGGGTTGATAATCACTGGAATAGATACGTAACTCACAATTCGTCATCTTACGAGTTGGATATATAATATTAGTGCAAGTGGACCAGTCACAATACTTGCACACGTTAAGCGCGTGCGAGTATTGTTACTATACGAACTATTTTATTAGACTGATTTTTTTCGGTTACTATTGGGAATCGAACGGTTGCCATATTTTCGATTACCATCGGGAATCAAACGGTTGCCATATTTTGAGATGATTATATAATATATGATTATATTAAATTTCAATAAAATTGAGACATTTCTTACTTTTTAAATTCAAAAACGAGACTAAAGCTACTCTTGATTTGACATCTATTTTGAGTTCAACCTTTTAACATTTCAAAAGAGTTTATTTTATCAAACTGCTCAAAAATAAATAAAGTAATTTGACATTAAGTTAGTGATTTACCATACTATAAATAATTGGTTTTGCTATCATGGAGAATGAAGACCGGATAATGTTCCTTCTTCTACTGTGTTTATTTCCTTATTTATTGACATTTTGTGATTAAACATTTATAGAAGAGATCAATCTCTTCCAATTAACCAGATATGCTTTATTTCACTAAACTGAACTAACAACGAACGAGAATTTGTTTTTTTTTATTATTTTCCATAAAAACCCAAAATAAAAGAAGTCAAAAATATCACTTCTGATATAGTGAATATTTATTTATTTTTCCTTCTGTGTAGATTTTTATATATTGTATATCTGGTGGACTTATTGCTATACAGCAACTTCTTCCAACCAAACAGCTTATCTTAGATACGTTAAGTTGTTTTAATGTATGATAGATTTTATGAATAAAAATATTCCTTTAAATTCAAGAAAATGACCAGTTCTATACGGTCTTTTGGAGTGTTGCACCGCGTGGTTTGACTTCTAATTCTGAGGTCTCAAAAACGTGATCTTCAGAACTTGTTTGTAATCAACTTCGCCAAATTTTATTTGTATTTAACAAAGTCGTGCAAATGTAAACTGCAGCATTTTGAAAACGTCAACATCGTACCTTGTAGTACAACACTTCGAAAAACCGTATATAGCCGATACGAATAATCGCAAAAGCCTCAAAATATAAATAAATTACTTATTTCCAAACAATAATGATAAAACTAGAGGAAATAAATCCAAAAGGATATTAAATATTAAAATAAGGGAATATACTCGTACGTATGTGATATTTTATTTTATTTTAAATTTATTTATTTAATTAAAGTTAATTTAATTGTATCTAGTCAAATATACTTTAAATCCTTAAGACTTAAGCCATGTAAAACGACTATAGATTTTTGCACCAATCCTCGGAGGCGCGCCTGATACCCATCAATTATTTTGGGCAATCTACCATGACACCGAATATGGACCTTGCATAATGAAATGAAAAGAAAATATATGATCGTTCATCATGACTGCGCCATAATCATTTCTGGATGAATTTGGAGGCCCATTGCTTGGCTGTTGTTCGTTTTGTTAATATGTTCGAGTGTTATGAATGTATTTCTTGACGCAGTATATTACTTGACGTTGATATGTATTATGAATATATTACAGAACATTGTTAAAGCTTGAGATTTACCTTGTAAAAGATTGTGAAAAAAAGTTCCGCAACTTAATTCTCATCCTTAAAAATATCTATATTTTCTTTCTTGATTCGTCATCCTCATGGCTGAGGGTTGTGATCTTCATAATAAGGTCTACACAATATTTGTGGCTTCTTGATTTCCTACAGAATTTATGGACAGTATACATTATAAAAATAATAATTAAATATTATCAATCAAAGAAAAAGGAAGGTATGGTCAAGAGGATGGAAAAATCACATTGTCCAGCATGACAGTATTTTCGAGACTTGTATCATTGTGTCTCGATATGTGTCCAACGAAACGCAATACCCTTTGTTGACGGATTGTGGAGAGATGAGTGTTTATATGAAGTTCAGTAATATATACTCGTTTGTTATTCTTTCCTTCCAAGATATTCAATTCATTCGTCTCCAGCACCACACATCCAATATTTGTTCATCTATCATTATTATAAAGATGAACTTTATTTTCCATGTTTCTGCTCCATATAAAAATCTATAGAATATCTCATTTAAATCTTCCTGTATATTCCTTTATCCTGCCATATTTTAACTAGGTTCGTTATTTCGTTCTTTACCATTCCTAATACGTTTTTTTATAAACGTTGTGGGGTTGCCGGAACAAGTTACAGTATATCTACAAAATCTTCCACAATAACCATGCCTTTTAGGAGATCATTTGTATGTAGTTAAGAGATTTGATTGATAATCACTTATGATTTTGACGTATAGTTGACAAGTTTGGTTGGTAATCTATTATTTAAATCTTGGAATTTCATACGAAGTGTGTATACCGCCAATTGACAAATGATATGTAAGCATAGTATATTTTTTAATTACTTCAAGTTGCAAAAATATGAGATAAGGGTACAGAAGGGGTTTCGATATGGTTGTATGTTTTTCCGGACCATTTCAAAATATATGGGGAATATATGATGCGAGGATACTAGACGGATGGGAATGTGGAATAACTCATATCAGATAAAGATTTTTATTCAATTTCAGATAGGCCGATGGTACTTATCTTCTCACGGCCATCTTCGCCAGTGAAGAAGAAATAGCTGAACTCTTGAAATGTGTTGAAGAGGAATGCAGAGAGTGGGGCTAGAGAAAAATTGCAATATAAACTAATAAGTTTGGTTCTGTTCGTAGGTGTAATAGAATTTTGCTCTTTTTATAGGTATGTTTATAGGTGTCGTTAAAACTTGAAACTTGTAGGTTTATACCGTTATATAAAGTATCATAGAATAAACAGTGTTTGACTAAACCAATTATAGTCATTAAACTTCTACAATATTAATACCTTAACTATAAATAATATATACGAGTAACATTTTTTTCTCCAACGTCGCTTACTAACCAAAACGAAATAATTCATATTGGTTGTTCGTGTTTACAAGAGAAAAATACTGTTAATGAAAAATATGTTGAATAAAAATTGTCAAAAGACCGAAATTCAAATATGTAATTTTTACGAGATTTTTGTAAGACTATTATACAATTTCTTAAGTTGACGTAATTGTATTTTTTCTCAAACTAAAATTTGCAGACCGAAAATTTAGTCATCGAATTACCATAATGTAAATTAAAATCTATTGTTCTCGCGTAATGATCTAAGTATAATTATTGTATTCATTTCCAGGAACGGTAAAAGACCCAACAATGATCAGACATGACATCGTGACATCTTTGGAACAAATTTCAATTGAATAAATTTCTCAGAATTCCAAGTCATCCTCGACAACATTTCTTGTGTAAGATTTTTTAACCTGTTTCGTGGTGTATCAGAGGGAACAGGTACACCACACAAACTGCGATGTAAATTGCAAAATGAGCCACGGGTCACGAAAAGGGTCAGCTCAACTCAACTCTCCATCCGTCTGCAGATGCCTCGGAGCTCTGTGCTGGTTCTGGGTGAAGAGTTGAAACTTTATACCTGTTCATCAAAGCAGAACCACTTGCCGATCAAATGTGCAGACAGCGACACATAACAATATAGTATTATTCTTGATGACTGATAAGGAAATTGTTGTTAAATTTTGCAATAACTTTTTACCATTATTATTCATTCGTATGGTAACCCTTCATCATATCCGAATTGGTGACTCAAACTTCTTGAAGTCCGTGGCCGGGAGATAAAAAAAATTCTGGCCGGGAGATTAAATTTTTTCCGGCCGGTAGATTACATTTTTTAGCCGGGAGATTACAATCCATTAATCGATGTTTTGTGTTTAGAACTACTGGAGTAGGCATATATTTCGCTATTCGTCATCTTTCATACAAATTTTATGTGAGATGTTCCCAGACGACAAGTACATTATTTTTTTATGTTATGGCCGAGCACTAAGACACTGGACTTCCATGTAGAAGATCGCCAGTTCGAATCCCGCGCTGTGCTGTTCATCTTGAATGACAAAGGTATTTTTTCCGCCTAGTATTTGGGTCTATAAGGATACCTATAATTAGGGTCATATCTATTTTTTTTTTATAAAGAAAAATGCCAGTGTGCCTCGATTGTCTTACTTCGGTGTCGCATCAGATCCAGTATAGTGGTGGACTGATTAGTTTGCTGGTATGCAACGCTCACTCACTTCAAGAAGAGAAGAAAAAAACAAAAACTTTACGGCACAGCTTCGCTTTTCAACTAAATTGACGTTGGAATGGCAAAGGGATCCTTAACTACGAGGCCCAGCAACAGCGACGACCATTTTTTTATTTAAATTTTTGTATACCATTGGTGAAAACTCCCTGGCGAAGTCAAGAGTCTTACCAATAAGACCACAAAGGCTGCTTATCATGGAAGCAGAATAGTTTGGCACGGACGGTCCAGGTAAAGTGTACAAACAAGCTCTTAAAAACACCTTTTTCTCCAAATACAGTTAATTTTGGAAGACTTCGTTGGTTAGGGTGCATTAATTGAATATGAAAAAGTATATTCTTCCAAAATACCATCTGGACCTTAACTTGAAGGATGTCGAAGAGTTCCTCAACCAATATTGATTTGGTAGAACAATGTCTCTACGAGTATATCGGTCTCTGCATATCCGTTCTAGGAGCCGTTGACGACACCAAGTGGGGAACTGGCGTCAAGCTGTCGAGAATCATGATCAGTGGAGGCGAAATTTGATAATTCTAGGATCTGAACTGCATTATAAAGTTCAAGATGTTGATACATACTGATAGTTTTTTTTCGCAGATTTTACCATGTCTTAGCATGAATTTCCATATAGTTTTGGGATATCTTAAACCAGATGATGCCGTTCCAGTTTCGATGGACTTGCATCTTCTTTTCCAGGCTCAATTATAAGACTCTTTAAGCACTTTGTGCATTAGTTTTTTTGTGTGGGTTGATCAAGCGATGAATACTTTATAAATAAGTTTCGTGTTGGTCTGAATAATTTATTTTTTTAAGATTACGTCATGTCGTGTAACTCATGGCTAAGCATCGTGACTCCAATGCTAGACTCAGACGACTGACTTCCATCCATCCCTGCACTCCACGGCTCAAAGGGCAATTGTTAAGGGTAGTTCAGTTGCGTCTCTCACTTGGTCAGTTCAGTGTAATGGGATTCTTCCTCTTGGGCGTCGTTCTTACACGCCTCCAGTAACCACAAACCTCTCCAAACTATCTCCTTGGCCAAAGGCATATTATCGACAATATGTCGGTGATTCTCAGTTCTTCGATAATTGAGGCGTTAATTTATCTTACTGTCCATGGAATTCATAACATCTTTCTCCAGCACCACATTTCAAATGTATCTATCTTAACCCTGTCGCTTGCTCTCATAGTCCAAATCTCCGCGCCATACATGAATATTTCGACGACGATAGACTTTATCAGACGCCTTTTCGTCGTGATGATGATAGTTTTACTCTTTCATAATTTTTCCAGCTATCACGTTGCACTTTTTGCCGTTCCAGTTCTTCTTTTCACCTCAGCCTCACATCCTCCATTGTTGGTAATACTTGCGCCTAAGTGAATACAGTTAGTGACCCCTTCTAGACTATTAAAGATATCATACTTGTAAAATATGACACCATTGTTTTGTATCATCTACCAGCTTTAAAAAAATAATAAGCTTTAAATAGATGAACCTTATTTCTTAAGATCAGGTAGTACGGACTCAAAAAATAATAAGCTGTAAATGGATCAACCTTATTTCTTAAGATTAGGTAGTACGGACTCAAAAAATAATAAACTTTAAATGGATCCACCTTATTTCTTAAGATCAGATAGTATGGACTCAACATTTTGATGTTTGAGAAACATATTACATGATGATTTGTTGTGACCAGCGAGCAAAGCATACTTAATCTTAAATCTCGTGAATGAGTAAGAGCAACTCAATTTGTAATAGTGAAGATACCTCGAAAACGTGATTTATCGTCATTTAAAAACCCACGCTAAACTATTTGGTCTTGTCGGATAATTATAATCAAATTTTTGGGTTCAGCAAAACCTTTGATTGTGTTATTGTTTTTAAACTTCGTTCCACGATTCGAGTAATTAATTATTCAACGATTCCACGATTCGAGTAATTAATTGTTCAAATA
This sequence comes from Odontocerum albicorne, assembly GCA_949825065.1. NCBI lineage: Eukaryota > Metazoa > Arthropoda > Insecta > Trichoptera > Odontoceridae > Odontocerum > Odontocerum albicorne. The sequence goes on from OX463842.1 coordinate 41,521,020, forward strand.
AATTGTTAATGTGGAACATTCTGAACAGCCTCCTGTAACAAAATGAACAATCTCCATGGCCTTGTTGGTAAGACGCCTGTCTCCTAGCCCGGAGATTGCGGCTTTGATTCCCGTTGGAACCCAGATATTTTTTAAAAGGATTCCTGTCGGATTTTCATTTAGGCCTCTTTAACATTTTTCTGGTTGGTTGTAAGATATTATCACATAACAGTTAACCCACCAGGCTGTACAGTATAGGTCGAAAGTGTAATATACGGAAGGGCACTCTTGAGGCGAGAGTTCAAAAAATTAATAATAAATAAATATAGGTTTATTGTTAGCAACATAGTATTTACATAATATTAGATGTTAACATAAGTTGTGTCCGTTTATTTCCAAATTTAAAAATGAGCACCAAAAGTAAAACAAAATGGTAAAGGTTATACGTCATTCAAAAGAAAATGTTCTGCTCTACAAGATATTGTGTTAGCTTTTACGTTACATATATTGTTTAATTTGATTATTAGTCTTCAAAATGGAATGTCAAGTAGACGAAAGTGAGCATTTTCAACACCTTATGTTCGCGTTCAATCGAAGGAATAAAGCTGCCAAAGCTGCTCGAGATATTTGCGAAGTGTACGGTTAGATGTTATGAATTAAAGGACAGCAAAGACAGTAATTTCGACCTGAAAGACATGGAGCGTTCCGGACGACCAGTGGACTTCGATGAGGACCGCTAAAAAAATATTATTCATGTAGATCCCCGTCTGGGCTCATCTAATAACATTCTCTCGGCCAAGATACACCCCACCAATATAGGGCAAGCCCAGCCATGGGGACACCAGATGTTTTCAGCCCACACCCTTGCACATGTAGAATTATCAATTTATCATTGACATATTTTTAAAAGGCATAAAAATTCATAGAAAAATTTGTGAACGATTTTAGTGACATTTTATATGATATTGAAAAATAAAAATATTTTAAATTTTTCGGGTATTTGAAAAAATTGATATATCATATACCATATAAACTTTTTAATGTATAAAAAAAAAATCCAGTCAGGTTAAACAGTACGTCTGGTAACAACACTCGCAAGTGCCGAGTGCGCATGGGGTTTATCATTGCACATGGTGCCTCTTCATGTGCAATGATAAACTGCGAGTTCCGTTTATGAAAGAAGAAGAAGAACCAACACAAGGATGATTTGCGCCACCACTGTTACTGGTTATTTTTAAATAAAATTTAAAAAAATGATAAAATTTAAGGTTTCTCTTTACTTTTAACAAAAAAACTGGAAGAAAGTTAAAAATTAATTTTGCCTTATTGTAAAAAAACTCGACTACATCTTTTTTTGCAATTTAAAAATGTGTACAAAAAACGTAGAAAAAGTATTTCGTTTTTTTTTCCTTCAAAAAATAGTTTTCTATTTTAAGTATTTTAAAGGAACGTGCATTAAACTTTTACAAATCCTGTTTGAAATGTAATGATTATTACCAAATGATATTTTTTTCTAGCAGAAAGTTATTTGAATACAGAAGTGAATATTTGATAAAGAAGTTTTATATAGTCTTTTGTGTATTGCTTTCTTTTCATGTCATATTTTGGAATTCTATGGAATACGTTTTTTCCATAAAAGGACTAACGAATATGTCAAAAACATTTTTCTTATTCATTCTGCAATTTTTAAAAAAATACTCTCAAATGTTGTGTATTGTACAATCTTATCTCAGGTATATAAAAACGGAGATTTTATCTTTTTTTTTTTAAATATCCCGGCTTGATAGTGATGATATACATACATACCATTACGTCAAATATATTTTGTGGTAGACAGAGGACATATCTCCACACCATCTAATCCTAACAAACAGTATTTACCTCTTAGGATGATCTCTGTGACCTAGTTGGTAAGGTGCATGAGGTTTCAGGTTGTGCTGTAGATAACGAAATTGCAGTATAATTTAATTTTGTCATAATCACCATTCTATTTCTCATGTTTCTTACCTTTCCATCAGTCAAAATTTCTTATTCTTATGCCAAACCTTCTGTTCGCAGAAATATAATTAATGATTTCTAATATGGTTTCGAAATTTCTCATTCCATGTAAAAACATTTAGTTTTCTTAAGGAACACTTTATTCATTGTTGAAAATACGTTAATTTACAAATTTCCTTTATAAAGAAAAATAACATTATTGACATTAAGAAGTTGGATTCGGAGAAGATCAGAATGCTGATTATTTCCTTGAAAAATAAAAATATATCTTCTTTCCATGCTGTGTTCAATTGCGTGGCTAATTTTTATCCATTTATATTTTATTAGCTTTAACCCTTGAAAAATCACGGGATGTGACAGATGAAAGAACAAATTTTTGTCGAGCTACAGCTATGAATCGATATTTTGCTGTTATTGCGTTTGGTGAAAGTCACGTATTCTACGAGTTTCGGAAGCACAATACTAATTGACTTTCTTTTCAGTTTCTTGCTGTTGTTGCACTTGTTGAAAATTTCGCATTTGCTGAGCATGTGCAGTTCGACGCTCATTGGTTTCCTCTGCTGTTTTTCACTCACACTGTTTTCTCCGGTAATTGCATTTGTGTTCAGTACCCTTTGCCCTTTTTTTGTTTGAATCAATTTCTATTTTTTTTATTAAACCGTTACTATGCCAAAAAAATACTTACTGGAAGACAATATTAATTTTCATATATTAGTTTTCTTTTTTTAATTTTACCGTAATTTTGACAATGATTTTATTGTAACTATGATAACACCTGTTGTATATAAATGAATGATTGCCCACAACCAGTGATGAGTATAATAAAAAGGATAATACAAAGTAGGTGATCTGGGTACCTGACGTTGGTGCCACCGATGACTATGTTAGCCAATTTGTGATAGGCACATCCTGTTGCATAAAGGAAAAGTAGCTTTAGTATATACAGCTTGTCTGCTACTTCTTTTTCTATTAATATCTGATAACAAGCAACAGTTCTACGTCATTTGGCTCTATCTGCTGCTGTTTACTCCCAGTTGTGCTGAGAATGACTGTTTTTAAGCGTATCATGCAGTACATCCTTATAACTCTTGCGTTGACCACCGAGCCTCATTTTGCCTTTCGTCAGCTCACCAAAGAGGAAATTTCTTGGGAGCCATGTACCCACATGTACTCATTCATGTAAGCCATGTATTCAGGCCAACGCAGACGTACATGTGATACAAAAATCTCGATACTAAAGCTGTTAACTCTGTTCAAACCTTCATAATTTGATACTTGATGAAACCATTAAATTTTCATTATGAGCCTGATATATCTCTGCTGACATTCTTTCGATAGCCTTAATATGTCGTCTGTAAGAAACCTCTAATTCGCATTAATTTATTAGATATGGTATGATTATAAATGATCGATTGTATGCTCGTCTTTCGCGATCTCACGGTTATATTATTTATTTAAAAGTACCTAATACATTTTGACGACCCTATACCACGTTTTGTGGTCATTACGTCGGGCGTGGCCCCCAAGTTGTGCAACACTGATCTATGCAATGGAACGACCAAGTGAGGAATTCTACGTGATTGACTTTACCACAAGCTCAGTGAAGAGGTGAATGCCGGGGTTGACTGGAGAAGAATATGCACGACATACAACAATTTTAGCGCGGGTCACGTTCCTCAGCATTGAGATCGAGACGTAGAAGAAGAAAAAATGCCTCATTTTTATATTGGACTTTGTCTAAAATAGCTAGTGAAAATGAAGATCATTTAATGGTCGTTAACTTAAAATTTTTATCTTTATTTCTTAGTTAATTTGAGTGCAAACAGCCCGTACAGTGAGGCATTAAGAGGTGATGTGTGCCGAGTCAACACAGGGGTGAATCCAGTTAATTTAGCAGGCCCGGGGGCGGTGCTGGGCTTGGGGCGGCCGCGACCCGGCTTAATGACGGCTTCCGGCCAGACGAAGATGGATGGCCGGCGATAGGCATCGATCCCGTCTGCTCCGGGAACACCAAACACTCTCGCTGGCTGAGCCATGAGCCACATTTTCATAATATACTTTGAGATATCATAATTAAAATTCATTTTTATCCGTATAACATGTACAGTTATTTTGACTTGCCAATGAAGTACTCGTCAATAATAAATACGTAGAAATTCACATTTTGGCTTTTTAACTTTTCTCATTTTATATAAATTAAATGAAACGTACCTAAAGTTTTAATGTGATAGATATAAAAATATTTAAAAATGAATTAATTTGTTATTCCACTAATTATTTTGATTCCCGCTACACATGTTTCTGCCTCTTCAGGTAGAATGATTCCGGTTTCTTATGACAGCAGTGCTTATAAATCACACTGGTATCATATTACTTAAATATGGACCATCTACAGCAGTGGTTCTTAACCGGTGCTCCGCGAGGATGTTACAAGTGCTCCGTCAAATATGAAACATTTGATCGAAGTTTGGCGAATCGCTGTTGAATGTGAATTGCTGTTGGCAACGCAGCCGAGGCGCGGCGTAATCTCCTACATTCCCATTTTCTTGTAATCTGTAATTTTTATTTATAAGTAAAAGTGATGTTCATGCATTATTATTGTTAGTTTTACGACCTTGACGATTTTGGTGCTCCGTAAATTTTTCTTATAATCAAAAGTGCTCTGTGACTTCGAAAATGTTAAGAACCACTGATCTAGAGCAAAGAGAGCCTTAGTATAGGAGGCAAAAACACGTGTATCAGAAATTAACGTAAATAGTTTAATAACTAAGTAATTTATTGTTAAATATTCAAATACAGAGTTGCACAAAGTTAAACTTGAAATAAATGATAGATATTGTTTTGTGTTCATTCTTAAAACTCCCATTACAGATCCACGAGAAGGCTTTGGATTTTTTACGGATTCATTAGGTTTAATTTTCAGCTGAAAAAAAATAATAAAAGGGCAATTTATATAGTGCCGTTTACTTTTGTGGCGTCCGTAAGCTCGGTCAATGACCGAGCATACGACCTTTGCACATCTTGACAAATCAAAACAAATAAGTACAAGGTCCACATGCCGGTCATTCAACTCACCGCCGGGCGTGGAGCGCATTCCACGTTAGAGCGAGAGGGCTCTTCATCTGTCGCGCCAGTTCCCAAATTTGAATGATACCTACATACGACATTAATCATAGTGCGAATGCAGAAGCGAGACGGCGGCATATCGCGAGCGCATTCCCGCACACATTGAAGAATAGTATAAATACCTACGTCTATCAAATAAATTCCTCTTTCCGCATTGCGATCTAAACGAGTTTTATTTATCAACAAACCATCATCATCATCTCTCCTTTAAGGAGCACATCTCCTAAACTTTCCTCAAGAGTGCTCTTACTCGAGATTCAACCCCACTATTATTGACAGATTAAAGATGTTACAAAAAAATAAAACAAGTCGAGTATAAGGAAAAGAAAGTGATAGCTGAGATAATTAGATAGGGTAAAATCTCCATATATTTAGACAAATATAAACTTACCAAGGGAAGATGAACTATAGATGAGCCTTCGAAGATTTTCCGATATGTGATAATAACACATTCGGATTTAGTTGGGCTGTTGTATTTTTATCCATTATTTGGTTTAATTAGCAACATTACGCGAATTTAGTATTTGCATGTGATGCAATAATTTTAATGTTTAATACTGACCATACAGTAGACACTTGTTGAGTAAAAGTTTTTCTTAATCTATAAGTCGAAGTATTAAAAACCGTTTCCTTTATGGAATATCAATTTCCGATTTGACTTATTTTCCTCGAAACTCATTGCATATATTGTTTGGCCGTTAAGCAAATGTTTAAAAATTGGCTTGAATTTTTCTTAACTAGTCCCATTGGATTCGTTCTATTTCGTTAGAATATTGTAATAATCTAGATATCTACCCAAACATCTTGATTATTTCATTTTGATATAATTTACTTAATATTTCAAACTGCAGCATATGAAAACTAATTTAATTTTTACTATAAAAGAACCACAAATAGTTCATTTCTTAGGCTCGCATTTTAATTTGCATAAAAAGTATAATGTATTAAAATCTTATCAAAATATTAAAAAAAAAGTGAGTTTTAAGGATATTCAATAATTTTTCAATACGTAAGTTGGGAAATTTTTCAGTGCCTGGTTTCAGTTTTTATACTAGCTTCGTATTAATAATTTATACAAAACAATTTTTTACACCCTTGTTAAAATTTATCTTACAAATTCCACTAATACGATGTCATTAAATTGAATAAAGTTTCGAGCTTTTTTATACAACTTTTAGTTTTGTCAAAACCGAAGAATTTGATAACACATTTTTTGCATTTGTTTCTGAAAAATTCGAAGCTCAGTAGGTTGGTTTTATCTGTAATGATCTAATATTAAATTTCGTATTAAAATAAGGCTTTCTATGAAAATTATTTTGATACACAAAATAAGATATGCTGCTCATGTGATTTTCTATGAATGTTTCAGGTGTTCGGTATAATGTTCTGTAAGAAGTGTATAAAGAAATTCACGTTGGTTGAATAAAATTTGAGAACAGTGATGTGTTTTATAAGAGATTTAATAGAGGTAAGTCTATATATGCATTGTACATTGAAAATAGTAACGTGAAGTAAGTAGGTGTACAATTTTTGCAGACATATATGTATTATACATTTTCTTAATATTTTTTTTAGACAAATGCCGTAAAAACGAACAAACGAAGAAAAGTTCAATTGAAATGTGGATTAATGAATTATCGTTGACTATGGTCTAACAGTTAACATTCATGCTAAGCAGGAAGATCAACAGGTTCGATTCCTGGATTATCCAATTTCAGACAACTTTTACTCTCATGCCATTTTACTTATGAATTTGTATATTTATGTAGCTCATAAACTGCCGACATAAGCAAAAACGCAGCTAACGGAAAAAAATCAGAAATTTAACTAAGTATGAGGCAATATTCCATATCAAATTCTGAACCATAATCCATAAAAAAAATACAGAAAACCATTTATTTCAATACAAAAATCGACATAATGTTTTCTTTAATTTTACTAAATACTAGGTTTTTCTAAGCAAAAAAACAATCAAATGTGATTGATAAGCAAAAAAAACAGCAAGTACCTACGCGTTTGCTGCGTTTTTGCTTATGAATCACATTTTACAGCTTTTTTTGTTTATGAATCATCACATTTTTAAGCAGGAATGAAAAACATAAAAGTGCAGTTTTCTCAAAACTTAACTTTTGCCATTAGCTGTGTTTTTGTTTATGAGGGCAATATACTGATCTTTATTAATTCTTATAGTGATATTAAGCAGCACAAAAATAACACTATATAAAACTGCTAAACTTAAGGTTACTGCAGATAAAATCTTCCGATATTTTTGAAGTTAGATCTCCTTACCATCGGAACTTTGAGTTCAATCTGTCAACAATGCTTCCTTGCTGAAGTGCCACAGTTTGGACACAATAAATCAATCCACTTATAGGCGTACCCCACCTACAGGATAGCTGACAATCATACTCGTCTTCTAGGGATAGCCTATCGATCGGATTAATGACATATCTTCGTATTAAATCTTATTATACTTCTTGCAATGGATTCTAAGTTTGTTTTTTTTGCATCATTCTTCGTATGTGAACTGCCAGTAATCCCTTCATCTCTTTGGAGGTCTGCATGATTATTGGCTAACTATGAGAAAGTATACGGAGGAGCTAGATCTAATCCAGTAATCCCTTCATCTCTTTGGAGGTCTGCATGATTGTTGGCTAACTATGAGAAAGTATACGGAGGAGCTAGATCTAATCCAGTAATCCCTTCATCTCTTTGGAGGTCTGTATGATTATTGGCTAACTTTAAGAAAGTATACGGAGGAGCTAGGTCTAATCCATTATTTGTACTTAATTCGCAAATAACGCCTTCTCGGCCTTCCTCCTCTTTCGATATCTTTGGTTTTAGACAATTTTCTTATATCTTTATTTATTTTTCTCTCTCTGAGAATTTTACTATGCATATATCGTAGAACCTTTAACTCTTATGTTTTAAAGAATGTCTAATTCGTGTGTCGATATTTTCAAAAGCATTTTATTACAGGTCTAACACATATTCTTTAATTCTCACTTAACTTTCTGTTGTGTATATCTTTTTTTTGTATTTCAAGAATTCATGTATTTCAAATGTTTTTTTACACATATTCTGTAATTTTACTGAAAAATATAAAATATGAAATAAGTCGTCCGTTGCCTACTTTAATGAAGTCTGTATCCCAGCTTGATGGTTGTTGGTACCAATTATTCGATTCCCGTTGGTACCAAATATTTTAAAAATAGATCTACTCTAGTATTCATTGAAGTCCTCATTGAAGTCCTCTTATATCTTGTTGGTTAAAATTGATTATCACATGCCAAAAATTGTTAGGTTTTACTCTTAATAACAAAATTATAAGAACAAATTTGCTGACGAATTTTTCAAAATCGTGCATTCTTACTTTCGCTGACACGGAACAGTCAAATTTGGATGAATATGCATTTGAAAATACATACTATGAACCCTTCTTATTAATATTTGTTATTGCACTAAAAACAGGTCGAAGTTCTTTACCACTATAAAATATATTTTCCGCAATAACGTTAGTTTACTTGGCTAAATTTTTTAATATTTTGTAATATACATACATACGAGTATATTGAATTTAATACAATACATATGAAAATCAAATAATTTTTAACAACGAATTTATAATTACTACTGATTTTTTTATGTCTACATGTTAGTTTAAGATAAAGTTTTGTATTTTTGTCAATAATGTTAAGTACTTGTATTAACTTGTCATACGTGCATTAGTGTATAAAAGACACTGTTACATCGTTAATTAAATAAATAAATAAAGTTGTGTGAAGAATACTATGTAGAACTCCGTATTCTTATAATTATTGAAAAAAATTGAACTCAAGGCTTATGGTACACATTTATCAAATTTTTTATTTTTAGATGCTGTTTTAATAAGCATCCAAATTCTATTGTAAAATATAATATTACACAAAAATAAACCCGTTGATTACACAAAGGATATTCTCAATTCAAATTTGTTATTATTAATATGATATGTGTTATTGTAATATAAAATTAGTTCTACACTTTTCTTTTCGCATGACTACCCAGAGTGACGCTCGATGTGGTGAGGTGCGGGTTGCCTGTCTTAAGACGGTTTCGTTTTGTTTGAATAAATGTGTGTATTGTTAAAATTTTGTATTTACTTTGACTTTTGTACTTAAGTATTATTTGAATGGTTTAATTGTGTTAATATTTATTTTTATAAGGGGTTTACTGTAATTGTAATATTTTTTTATTATTTTATGATTATTTGTCTTTTAAATTAATGAAATACTAACTGTAAGTATTTTTTTAATATTGTAATATTCCAGCATCCATTATGACAATGTTCCACACTCGATAACGTCGCACCTTTTATCTCCAATCTAACACCATTCTCCAATAATATTCCAGCATCCATTATGACAATGTTCCACACTCGATAACGTCGCACCTTTTATCTCCAATCTAACACCATTCTCCAGTAATATTCCAGCATCCATTATGACAATGTTCCACATTTATTAACGTTGCACCTTTTAACTCCAATCTTACACCATTCTCAGCATCTAGATGTCCATCAGTCCTCGCCTGGGTCGACTAAGCGATTTGGCTTCTAACGCATTTAGCACACTGCAGCGAAAGCGAAACGAAAGCGGACCGACACGAAACGCTAGCGAATAGCAAAACTCTGTCGATCATGTTTTCGAATGACTCATTACACACATCACGCGGAACTAATTCAGTTTGCCGGGCGTTTGCGATAAGTTTGTACGTGTCGACAGATTTTCGCAGTTTTGCTCGTGTTTTCAAATCCAAAATCAATTTAAAATGGATAATTTAACTGAAAAATTGATTTTACCTGTAAGAGAACGAGCATTTATATACGATATGAGTCACAGTGACTATAATAATAATTTTAAATCAGCTATTAACGTGACTGTATAGCGTATATCTAACATCGAAATAGACTGGATTCGGTTCGCATCCGGTCTACCGTTCATAAAAGCGTACTACGCGAAAGTGATACGAAATTGTCGTTTCGCTTCCGCGTCTCTGTGTGCTAGAGGCGTAAAGAGTAAGACTTCCATGCAAGTATAATTTGACATTTATCATAATTCATGAATTACTAAACGACGAATAATTCGAAGATACCATAATTTATTTACTGATTTATCGCAATAATTTCAAAGCTAATGTTAATGTTTTACTACAATATTTTTTTATGAACAGTCGATTTCGATTTGAATTATTTTTTTAATTAAATAAAAATTCAGAATGTGCGTGAATACAGAAATACAAGACGTTACAAAAACATTTAAATATCTAAACACTAACATAATTTATGTAATTTGTATTAAAAAAGAAGTCCAAAGTAACTTTATTTTATCTAGTAAATTTCGATTAACTGTAAAATAATTTTCTTATACTAAGTGATACGTGTACAAGTAAGAGAATTTATTCAATTTATTTCTAAAACTTTCCAAAATGGCTTAAGGTCAGCTACTTTATTTCAGATACAACTTTTTCAGCTAAATGGTGTGTCACGTGTTCGAATGTGTTTCACGAAGGAAATTTTCCATTTCTAGTTTTTCAGATACAAACGCCCACAAAATTATGGAAATGGCTTTTCTTTTGAGGAAAAACGTTCATCTTTAATAGATTTTCCCGTGTTTAGTTTCTTCCTATTTTTTCTCATAAGAGCAAACACATTTTCAAGGTAAACATTGCTCTTGTATTTCTGTTTTCTAAAAATAAAAATATTTTAAAATATTTCTACAAAGATTAAGTGTTTTTAAGCTTATTTCATGTTTTTAGTTGAATTGAACTTTTAAAATTGTATTTAATACATTTTTTGAATAACTTTATCAATTCGTTAATATAATTTATTTGATAAAGTAAATTTAACTTGAACAGCTTTGAGAATATTTCAATGCGAGGTAATTATGAACATTTTGAACAAATATACCCTCACATACATGCACTTTTTTATACAGTTCATTGTGTTTCTTTTTTACATTTCGTTGCTTTAAAATTTGATTCACTTGGTCCAACAATGCTTATCTCCTCTTACACGTCTTCCACTTATGATTGAATATACATTTGTTGTGTCTTTCGTCACCCATCCCTTCAACGTGTCCAAGTCACCTCAAAGTGTTCCTTTTCATTCTACTTAACTTATCAGCTTTTAACTCACATGAATCCTTAATAATTACATTTCTTATTCTGGCATACACCGACACGTAACATAAACTCCTAAGTGCATGCATTTCCACTGCGTTTACACGGTTCTTTTCATTCTCATTCATATAGGCACAAATATGCCACTGTTTTGGTAGATCTTGATATTGTTTACTTTGAGTGTTTTCAGGGACCCATTGACTTTGTTTCCTATTGCAACTTGCCTTTCAATATCTGCAATCACCTTTTCGTAGAAAATTTTGAATACTTATTTTGATTGACTTTGTATATAAAACAGATCGAACCGAATTTATTTCTATCAAAAAAAATCTTCAAAGGTTTTGTAGTACTAATATTCTCAAACAGATTTAGGATAACAAAAATATCACATATTGGAGCTCTTAAATTTTATTGGATCACCGAAGATTGGGTTGCGTAAAATAAGACTTAAATATTTTGGATAATCTCTATTTCTATCACATGACTACCCGCATGGAGCATGCAGATGCAGGCCACTAGTTCCCTCGACCTAGTCAGGTCAGTTGCAAGCAGTATTGTTTTCTACGTAATGCTGGCCTCTGAGAGCTTCGTGGAATGTTTTCTATAGTCATCAATGATCTACTAGAATGGCAAAAGCCAACATTGCAAGATAATTTGGACTGCATTCCTAGGAGGTGACCAATTCAGCTTAGACGTCTGCCCTTGAACTCTTGTGAGATGAGCTGTTGTAAAGTTTTTTTCCTTTTCACCTCATTTCTAAAGATATTGTTCCAACGTACACCCGGGATCTGCAACAACTCTCTGTTTTCGAACCTCAATTGTTGTTGTTTCTGTAACTTCGATATGTGGTAGAATTCATAGGTGTAGATTTTTTAAATGATGTGTATTATAAATACACCACATTTAGTATCTATACATTATAATAATTACGAGTTCTTGGTGGGTTTTGAGTTGCTAAATATGTTATCAGTTCGAACACTTACTTTATTTTGGGTATGTATGCATCCATGCAGTAGACATCTTCGTTGAATTTATTGAACGTTACGCTAATTTAACGACCGTTGATACTAATACCAGCATGCAATAAACTTCCATGCAGTATAACTAACCAGTTGAAGGTTTTGTGACAAATCTTCAAATAAGGGATGTTTCTCAGTAGACCATTATTCCCGTGGACAGAGATGCCAGGAGAACAATAGTTGAAATGGTTCAAAACATCAAATTTTGTTGAATGTATAATATGGTGTATTTGGACCATAAAAAATTTCGTAAAGATTTTTATGGGATAAATTTTGTAATTAAAACCGATTACAATATTAATTTTTATATCAAAATAAAACATGTGAACAATTTCAATAAAGACATCTAATGGGAGAAACTATACCCTGTACCTTTATAATGTGGTGGAACGGGATATCTATTTGATAATGATTGTAGATGTTTTTTTTTTGTTTTTACATTAATTATTTTACGCTTTTCATTTTATATTCATCTTTTATAATACAAGTAACAAAATTTGTTAAAAAAAACATCATATTGTTCCATTTGTAAAAATAAATAAATTATTATTATTTTACCATGATTATGGGATAACTTTTATTTATTGTTTCAGTAAATATTTGAAAATACGTCAGGCCAAACAGGGAGTCAAAAGTTACGTTCGAAATACATTATATTTTGAATGTTTGTTAAATGAACATTTATTTATAATTAACTGCTCTCAAAATTTAGTAACTATTTTCCTCTTAAGGAAGAAAAAGTGAATGTTGATATTAATGAATTTGATAAATGATTTAATTATGAAAAAACACGACAACGGAACTAAAAATAATCGCCTCTAGCCCTGACTTCTAAAATGAAATAATAACAAAGTTAGCTTCCAGCTGTAAGCTTATCCGTGTAAGACAGGCGGTGGGTACATTGCACCTAGCATCACAGCATCACATAACTAACTTAATGAAACAAAAAAGGATTGAGGCAGCTTAGTATGTCTCGCGCAGTCCGTTATCAAATAATGGACACCGACAAGCGGATAATGCCGGTTTAACATATTACAAAGCTACTAAACTCCCGGTTAATGATATAAAAAAGGAGCAATGAGCCTCAACTGTATCTTATCTCCTTACATGGGAGAGAAAAACGTGACTAATTGCCTTTAACTGTAAATCGAAAACTTTTCAAGTTCAGGATCCCTTTCCATTGAATCGATTTTTTTAAATTATGCCAAAGATTTTTTTTTAAAGACAATGATAACCATGATACAAAAATACTTGATCGTGGTCGAAAGCCATCCAATAAATGGAACATGTAGTTTAGTATATACATTTATAATGGGAAAACTGTTGAGAGCACAGCAAGCAAACAATCTTTATAAATCAAACCTAGTTCTGATGGAAATGAGATCAAAGTTTTAAGACATTTTGACATGTTTTTTGTTGCATATTATTTATTTATTGAACGCATCATTAAAAAAAAACAATCTGCTGGGCTTATAGCCAATCTCTAGGCGCTAATCTTTTCTAATCAACAAGACAAAAGTAAATAAAGGAAGGTGCTCGTTAACATATTTGTGATCAGTTGGAAAATATTGTCACTTGGCAATACGCCCACCAGGTTGTATTGTATACAACAAAATTTTAATATAATACAATACGATACAACATATTTCTGGTTGGTTGTAAAAGATTGCCATAACTAAAAAAGAACAGGTTTTTATTTTAGGCCTCTTTTATATTTTTATTGTTGATTAAAGAGATTGCAAACCCGTCAGGTTGTACTATTTATTTATTATACATTTTATTGTATAATCAATCTGGCAGGCTTATTGCCTGTCGGCAATTTCTTCTAACAAACCAGACAAAAGTAAATAAATAAGGAAGTTACTTGGTCACAAAAAATATTCAAATTATTATACATTCATCTTTATGAAATTTATGAACAAATACATTTTTATGAAATTTATGAACAAAGTAAAAATGAGATATCATCAATCAAAAGAAAAGGAAGGGCTGGTGGAGAGAAAAGAAAAATCAAGTATAAAACACGTTTTATTACTGACTAGAAATCAAGAGTTTTTTCACTCGCTTCTTAAATTCTTCTGTTGCTTAAAAGCACTTTAAGAATTTATAATATATTATATGATCGTACTCGTATGAGGTACAGAAGAATATATGGTCAACTCAAACGGGGTATGATCTAAAAGTCAAGTCAGTTTGGAATTTCATCCACTAAAAATCGCACCTGGATCACCCGCTTACTAAGCGTAATTGCTTATAATTTGACCAATATCAAAATTATTAAAAACCGCTGATATATTCGTAGTTTTTCTAAAAGAACCAGTTTACTTCAAACTGACATTTATCATTTATTATATTTATTCCTTAAAATCGAGATGAGTGATATATAGACATGTATGTATACTCATTTTAAGTTCTTATAAATTTTCTTATCCCTTTTACTGATGTTTCCAGTCCTTTCATATCCCTTTTACTGATGTTTCCTGTCATTTCATATTCCTTTTACTGAGTTTCAGGTCTTTTCCATTATCAAAGCCTCTATGATTTAATTGATATCTTGGATTTCGGTGATGTATTGCAAACATTGTGATAAAAACAAACAATTTTTTCCATACATACATACCATTACACCTTTTCCCTGTTGGGTTAGACAGAGAAGACAGAGCTTCTGACTTCTAATCTTGACACAAATATTGTCTCTCCTGCACATTCATACACCTTCTCATACAGCTTCTATAACATATATTACTTCTTACATTTTCTATTTCAATAAATTATTCTTCATCAGTATTTAAAAAAAATATAATAATGAATAAAGCACGGAAGAAAAAAATATTATTGAAATTGTTGATCAAAATATTTTTTCCTGACAATTTAAAAGCATATGTATTTAAATTTTATTTATTATTAAGCATATGTATTTAAAGTATAAATTTTTGGTATGGAAAAGTAAGGTAAAGAAAAAATATATATAAATTAAACACTTACTTTCTTCTCACATAATTATAAACGATACTAATCTTCACGGACTCCAGTTTAAGAAACTGTGTATATCAAGTATCGAGCTTACCGAAAGACTGACACAAAATTTATGGAATAAAGAATATAATCACTTTTCTAAATTCTTCAGCTGGTTTTGAATTGTAAGTTTATTTTATTAATGCTACTGTGCATTCTTTATGAAAAGCTCTTCTTAATAGTAGTAATATATCCAAAGTAGTTTAAAAAGGTATTAATTATTATTTGACAACTTTTTAAGATTTATTACATTATTATTCTTAATTACTCTTGGTACCTGTATATGTATATGTTGATTATCTATTTTACAAGTATGTGTTGATTATCTGTTGTAAATAGTTCAAACATCTATGTTATGTTACATAACACATAACTTTTTTTGTCTCTTTTTTTTATTAACCTGACCTTAGTTTTATTTCAATCTAATGTTCCTATTTTTATGTTTAACTAGCTGTACCCGGCCACGCGTTGCTGTGGCTCTGGATAAATGGAAAAGAAAGAAAAGAGAAAGCACACTTTTCTAATGTTTACTTTCACAATGCTTGTGGTTATACAATATTTTTGATGTCTTTCAGCGCCTCTCAGTCTGTCGCGTTCATCAGTAATTATTTAATATTTTATTATTTATTATTTAATATTCACAATCAAAATGGAATTGTCCAAATATCAAAGCAATCTGTGAATGTATTTCGGAGATTTTTAATTAAAGAACATTAACATTTTTATTTATATAGATATTTAATATTTATTATTCAATATTTAATTATTTAATATTAAATATTAATTCCGAAATGTCGAAAATGCAATGTGACATAACTGTCAAGTTTAGTTTGCCCGTGTCGCTGCAGGAGGCGCAAACGTTATTTTCTTCTGATTTATAAACTTTTTATATACAACTGTATATAAACAAAAATACAATATATAAACATTTTCGTATACGAATGCAGTCTTTTGTCAAAATTTAAAAGCAATCGGTGAAGAATTTTCGGAGATTAGAGATTTTTCATATACGAACATTTACATTTTTATTTATATAGGTAATTAAAAAACATAACACTGTTGAAAATTACAAAATTAAAAAATAGGCGTAGAAATTATACATCGGAAAACAATAAAAATTTGGCCCACACCCTGACCTACAATATAAAGGATGATGAAGATATTCATCGACAAAGACGATTATTATACATAATTGCACATATAATTAGAAGACGCTTTAGAGGATGTTGTGATGGGATAAACAAGCAAGTGTCTCTGTCATAATGCATGTCATTGTACTCAAGCAAACTTTGGGTAAATTACATATTCTGAGGTTTAAAAAAGCTTCAATTAAAGTATAAAAATGCATACAAAATTATACTTGGACAGCCAAGATATTTTAGTGTTTCAGATAGTTTTGATGCACTTTGGCAACGCATGTTGAGAAAACAAAAACATATAAAGCGAACTGACATATCATTTTTGTATACATTATAAACACTGTAGGTTTAACCCTTTTAATCCCAAGGGGCCGATTATCGCCCCAACTGGTTTATTGGAAAAATCCCACGGGGTCGATCATCGGCCTCAAAGTTTTCATGCAAGTTTTTTATGTTGAATATGTATTTTTTTAAACTTTGAGAAACATTCACTTTTAAAAGAACGCATTTAAAACTAAATATTAACTGAGATAAAAAATAAATATCAACTACTTTTTTTTCCAAAATATACTGGGATTAAAAGGGTTAAAGACATTATAATTTGTATAGTCAAACACTGTTTATTCCACTTTATATAACTGTATAACTATACCGGTTTCAAGGTTTTCAAGAGTCTTGTATGTGCTCCCCTGATGATGAAGTGAAACCCTTGAAACCTGTAGGGTTATGCCGTTATGTAAAGTGGAAAATACAGTGTTTGATTAAACAAATTAAAGTCATTAATACGAATTATTATAAATCATCAATTTATGCTACACCACTATAGAATGCGATTAGAAAGATGATAAATTAATGAATTGAATAGTTTTCTAAGATCTCATATATTAAGATTGAATAAATAAAATAAAATGATATGTAGGAAAATAAGATTAAGTAAGTTCATAAATTAAAACATATAATTAAGATTAGTTAAGTAATAAATTTGTATATAGGTATAGCCTTGACAAATGTTTGTACAATAATTTACTTGTTTAATAAAAAAAAAATTAATGATTTAATTTTTTTTTCAAATAATGCCTTTTTTATTTTAATATTATTATATACAATATGTGGACTTGACTTTTTATCGCTTATGTATACTTTTTTAAAATGCATTGTATTGCATTGCACACTTGTTGGAATAAAATATTATAATTTTTATTATAACCTAATATTTTCTGCTACGAAGGCATTCTTTGACATTATATACGAGTATTCTTATGGTGTCAAACAGATTTATTTATTTTTGAAAACAGAAACAAAATTAAATGGACGTATATTATTTAAACAAAAAAACATATTTTTTATTTTATTACTTGAAGTATTGCAAAAGTTTTCCACACTCCCATTGTATTTTATATAAAAATGACAATCTCTTTCTACTGACAAAAAAAGTATTCAAGAGAACCTGAGGGAAAGCTATACCGAAATCCTTTTTTTTAAATGTGGTACGAACGTAAATCGAATCGGCAATCCACGGATTGTAAGACTAACTAACTAATCTATTGAGATCGTCTTTTAATACTATTCAGCATAAGAAAAAAATTAAGTATTAGAAAATATCAAGTTAACCGAAAATGTATTTCATAGTTAAATTTGGGGAAAAGTATTTTTCATCCTTTACACCCATTTCAGGCAAATATACAATTTATTATTCAATAATTTTAAAACAAGTTTAACATTGATTGGATTTTTTGCAAATGTGTGTCCAAGTTCTACGAATAAAGTTTTCATGAATTTTGTCTAGTCTCGTCACAACGCCAGATGTCGACGGAAAGTTCATCTCGGCTATATGCACATTATAAACTTGTTTTCTTGGTCCAGCTCTTCAATATATAAAACATAGAAGCGAATTTTTTACTCACATGCACATATGCAAACTTCTTACAAGAACAATAACGAATCGTTAAATTTAAGTAATTTTGTAATTTTATATTTTAGTAGACACTAAATAAAAAATTATTTAGTGTCAGAATAGAACAAAGACACTAAATAATTTTATATGTTCTATTCTGGAATCAAACTACAGAAAGCGTCCCTACTCGCGTTATTAAATTAATTTTCAGAATTCAACGTTTTGTAAGAACTATTTATCATACTAAGAATATACTAAGAATCATATTGATTATACTAAGAATCATATTGATTATGCTAAGAATCATTTTGATTATACTAAGAATCAAGATTTTTGAAAGTTTTTGTAGACGTATTTACAGAAACTTCACAGAAAAACTTCACAGAAAAGCTAGAACTTTTATTTTATGATTAGTATTTTTGAGTAGCATCTATAATAATTGTTATTTTAACTTATTGTACCGGACAGATACAAAGACTGTATATAGGCTGTTGGTTGCCGCGTAGCGCTCGAAGAATCCACGTCGCGAATTCCGTATCGAAGATCCAGCAGAAGAAGAAGAGCAGGGAGAGATTCCTCTCAGGCAGTCGATGTAGGGTAGCGGGTCTCAAGTAAAACACAGTTACTGAGAATGTAAGTAGTGGTAATGTATTTCAAAGAGAAGAAGAGGAAGAAAACGAGTTCTTGAATTTTTTAATAGATTTTTAAAACGTGCGCATCTTACTGCGTCAGCGATCTTTTGTCAGTGATTTGAGGGAATACCTTTTCCACTGTTGTGTCATATGTGTGATTGTGTTATTTATATGTGTATACTTATATTAAGTATTTGTGTGATAATCTCTGTTTTATTTTTAGGCTCGATGAGCCTTTTGATCTCTCTTGCTTTCCTTAATCCGAATTTTATCAACCATAGTTGGGCATGGTGTCTATACTCAAAGGGATACGGCAGCACATGTCGGCGGCCCTGGCGGCGCAGTTCAGGTTAGGCGTCCTCCCGCCCCTCCCGGGGTCTCAGTGAAGCGACGAATGTATTTCAAAAATCAGGGGGCCCTCTATATTAATGGTCAGTCGGCCGTCGCAAGCGCCCATTGCCCGCGAAATACAGCAACTTTCGGGGTTTGGGCCCTGCTTACGCCGACTGAGCCTGGACCTACTCCGATCGCCCGCTTTGCAAGTCACATATTTCCAATGCGGTCGCGATTGCGATCGGAGTCAAACAAACATACATATAACATAGTAAAATACAAGGGTTTACATATATACAAATACAGGAACATTAGTTATCATAACATACAAGTTTAATAATACAGATCTACACACAGTGTCCTTTTCATATCACATACACACACACACGGGTGACGGCACACGTCCGATACACTTATTATTGTACGAGATTAAAATTATTTAATTAAAATTATATTAGATTATTTCGTTATCTATACTCGTATTCAAAAAGGTCCCAGTCTGGTGTCTTCTTTAATATCTTTCTGTTAAGATGGAGACAATGCACATGGCAATAAATTTGTCAAATTGTATTGTATACAACGAGTGTATAGTAAATAAATTGGGAATAATCTTTGTCAATATTAAAATTAAATTAAATTACCTGAACCTTACTTTGCGTTTTGTGCTTGCTATCCTTTTTCAATGGAGAAGTTTGAGTTTTTTTTATTATTGTAACTCGTTAAAAAAATACTCGTGGTTTTAAAATATACCCTGAAAATAAAACTTTTCTTTCTAATGCAAATTCTAACAACACCCTGTATCCTCCGTGGCGAGGATCAATTAGCTTTAAAATGCTAATTTCTTGCTGATTAGATCACACACTCGCCCTTCTGTGTTCTTGATAAAAGAACAAGAAGTCTAATGAATGTGAGGACCTGAAAGAAAGTGTTAACTGAAAGAAAAGAGTTAATTTCAATGTAAAAAATCACTGCGAAATCTCATCCAAGATACAAATTGATTAAAATATAACAGAAAGCGGATAGAAAAAAACATAATGCACAAACGTTGTTTTCTAAAAATATTCGTCGTTTTAAAGGCTTATTTATAAAGTAGAAAGTAAGCTTATTAATAATCGTTATATTGTGTTGGATAAACTTTCAAATATTTTTGTAAAGAAATAAATTATTATATTAATATTTTATATTTAAATATCTGGCAGATTTATGGCTTCAAAGTAATTTAGTTTAATCTGCCAGCATTTGTTTCATAATTATAACTATTATCTATGACCATGTATAAGCCAGTGTATGAAAACAAAATATATATACACATATTGTCTATACATGCATACCTACTTATGACCAAATTCATTTTTTTATTTGGTACAGTTGGCAATACTAACGTACGTGACGAGGCAACACTCGCGCACGTCTGCGCGTTTGAATATTGTCATCTTGCAAATTCTTTAAGCAAACTGGAGACTCATATCTAGAATTAAATCCAAAACCTGGGCTGGAAATCAAACGTCTTTCCAACTTGGTAATGGAGGTTTATAAAGTTACTAAACTATTTTTTCTATCACATTTACTTGACTTTTGTGTGCCTCCTTTGATAAAAATTTAACATTGAATATACCATATGTGAGTCGTTAAGTGCAAAATTGTGTCATATTACACTTTCGGTGTATATAGTAACTATCTTCCAACCGATCAGATGTGGGCTCTTTTTTCTTGCAACCCTTAAAAACTTGGATGTCAAAGGAAATTGAACCCGCAACCTTAGGTCTTAACCTCTTCAGACCTTAATCAATTCTAAGGTTTAAAAAAATATTCTGGCTTGTGAGTATATTATTTACACTAAATGCAACATTATGTCGTCTTAGTTTATATAGATGGCGCCCAAAACGTTCGAAGTCGATAATACAGTGTCCTACACTTCATTTAGTATAATTGGTGAGGTGCATGGCCTCGCGGTAGCGCACTGGACTTCCGTGTGGAAGGTCGTCAGTTCGAACCTTGCGCTGTGCTACTCCCCTCGAATGACACAGGTATTTTTCTGCCTAGTATTCGAGAGTATAAGGATACCTATGACTTTGGTCATATCTATTCAACAAAAAAAAGGGGAAAAAAACATGTCGATGTGTTCCGATCATCTCACTTTGTTGCGCGGATCGTCTCACTTCGGTGTGCCATCGGATCCAGTACAGCTGTGTGACCGGTGAGTTTGCTGGCGTACAGCAGCTCACTCACTTAAAATAAAAACCACGGCACAGCTTCACTTTCTAACTGAATCGACGTTGGAATGGCAAGAGGATCCTCGACTACGAGGCCTAGCGACGAGTATCGTTGGGATCAGAAATATACCACAAAGTCAAAGTGCATATGAACTTTGTATCCATTATAATGGATGCCAGATCTGAAGAGTCACTGAGGTCGAATGTATTATTTCTTGGAACGTTTCGAGAAATAGTGTTTAAAATTATATCCTTTGCCGCATTTTAAACCTTTTTATGTTAATTGTAAAATATTTTTTACAAATTAAAAAAAATTGGTAAAATTTTTTTGCTAGTAAAAAAAATACGACAATTTTTTTCGAAAACATATATTTATGAGTGATATTAAAACTTAGGTTAATTTGTTCATTTACAAGCAATATTACCTTTGCTCCAGTGTTTTTATTTTAATTTCACGCCGTAAATTATAAAACGGGGAGGCCCATTTCAAAAACGGGTAATTTATGAAGTTAAAAACAGCCGAGCATCAACAAATTTGTTCAATAGAAATTTCAACACTGCCTACTCTACAATTTTCAGCACACAATGCAGCAATTACGTCAGTCCAATTAGTTATTTTAATTTCAATTTGAATTATTGGATTTGGGACTTCATCGCGATTAAAAGCAAACGGGAAACGAACGAACGAATACAATTATTGATAATCCTTTCTAACTATGTGCTATTTTTAGGCTTCGGGTAGTAGTTTTTAAGAAATTTCATTAAAGCAACAGTATAAAACACTTTTTAATAGCTTTCTTTAAGAAATGCTTAAACATTTACGTGATAATCGCCAAATAGACTTACTAACGGTCATAAAAATATGCACATTATAATTAACTTTTAGTTCACTAACCATATCACAAACAAATTATTACGATGGTCTTATATATTTTATATTTCAAAACAAAATCCAATTTAAATTAACTGTTATGTTACTATTATCGAAGTGAAGCCTGCGCATTAAGACAGAATGATAAGAGAAAAACAAATACGACATTATTGTGCACTTTGCGAAGAATATCTGATATCAAGTAATGACCGGGCTAGGAATAACTGCTCGTTAGAGTCGAATGTAATAAGTAGAATTAGAAAATGAATATTTAAACAGTTCGTACATACCGAATGAATTTAATCTGAAAGACTTACAAATATATGTATATGGAATGAATGGTATGCGAAGAAGAGGCAGGCAAGAATGGCAGGATTAGTCGGATAAATTTTGACTCAGAGAATTAAGGAAACCTGAAAAACAGAAGTGCATGTTTGACGAGGTTTATAATTGTGAATGAGGAGAAGCCTGCTTGGGTGGAAATCTATCCTGTCTGTCTGGACAGATAATGATATGTCGTGGTTTACATGGGACGGTCGGTCCAAGAGCGAGGTCGACAGCCGGATACATCAGGCTAGACTTGCATTTAATAAAAGGTCGAAAATAATAGAATCAAATAATATAGACCTAAAACTGAGAATACTCCTCATCAAGACCTATGTATGGAGTATCTTGATGTACGGCTGCAAGACATGGTGCCTATCCGAAAGAGATAGACGAAGACTAGAGGCTTTTGAGATGTGGTCCTATAGAAGACTATTAGGAATTTCCTGGAGAGACCACATCACAAATGAAGAGGATCTCCAACGAATCGAAGGAGGAAGGCACCTGCTCAGGATCCTGTCCGCCTAACCTGAACTGCGCGGCCCTGGCGGCGCAGTTCAGGTTAGGCGTCCTCCCGCCCCTCCCGGGGTCTCAGTGAAGCGACGAATGTATTTCAAAAATCAGGGGGCCCTCTATATTAATGGTCAGTCGGCCGTCGCAAGCGCCCATTGCCCGCGAAATACAGCAACTTTCGGGGTTTGGGCCCTGCTTACGCCGACTGAGCCCGGACCTACTCCGATCGCCCGCTTTGCAAGTCACATATTTCCAATGCGGTCGCGATTGCGATCGGAGTCAAACAAACATACATATAACATAGTAAAATACAAGGGTTTACATATATACAAATACAGGAACATTAGTTATCATAACATACAAGTTTAATAATACAGATCTACACACAGTGTCCTTTTCATATCACATACACACACACACGGGTGACGGCACACGTCCGATACACTTATTATTGTACGAGATTAAAATTATTTAATTAAAATTATATTAGATTATTTCGTTATCTATACTCGTATTCAAAAAGGTCCCAGTCTGGTGTCTTCTTTAATATCTTTCTGTTAAGATGGAGACAATGCACATGGCAATAAATTTGTCAAATTGTATTGTATACAACGAGTGTATAGTAAATAAATTGGGAATAATCTTTGTCAATATTAAAATTAAATTAAATTACCTGAACCTTACTTTGCGTTTTGTGCTTGCTATCCTTTTTCAATGGAGAAGTTTGAGTTTTTTTTATTATTGTAACTCGTTAAAAAAATACTCGTGGTTTTAAAATATACCCTGAAAATAAAACTTTTCTTTCTAATGCAAATTCTAACAACACCCTGTATCCTCCGTGGCGAGGATCAATTAGCTTTAAAATGCTAATTTCTTGCTGATTAGATCACACACTCGCCCTTCTGTGTTCTTGATAAAAGAACAAGAAGTCTAATGAATGTGAGGACCTGAAAGAAAGTGTTAACTGAAAGAAAAGAGTTAATTTCAATGTAAAAAATCACTGCGAAATCTCATCCAAGATACAAATTGATTAAAATATAACAGAAAGCGGATAGAAAAAAACATAATGCACAAACGTTGTTTTCTAAAAATATTCGTCGTTTTAAAGGCTTATTTATAAAGTAGAAAGTAAGCTTATTAATAATCGTTATATTGTGTTGGATAAACTTTCAAATATTTTTGTAAAGAAATAAATTATTATATTAATATTTTATATTTAAATATCTGGCAGATTTATGGCTTCAAAGTAATTTAGTTTAATCTGCCAGCATTTGTTTCATAATTATAACTATTATCTATGACCATGTATAAGCCAGTGTATGAAAACAAAATATATATACACATATTGTCTATACATGCATACCTACTTATGACCAAATTCATTTTTTTATTTGGTACAGTTGGCAATACTAACGTACGTGACGAGGCAACACTCGCGCACGTCTGCGCGTTTGAATATTGTCATCTTGCAAATTCTTTAAGCAAACTGGAGACTCATATCTAGAATTAAATCCAAAACCTGGGCTGGAAATCAAACGTCTTTCCAACTTGGTAATGGAGGTTTATAAAGTTACTAAACTATTTTTTCTATCACATTTACTTGACTTTTGTGTGCCTCCTTTGATAAAAATTTAACATTGAATATACCATATGTGAGTCGTTAAGTGCAAAATTGTGTCATATTACACTTTCGGTGTATATAGTAACTATCTTCCAACCGATCAGATGTGGGCTCTTTTTTCTTGCAACCCTTAAAAACTTGGATGTCAAAGGAAATTGAACCCGCAACCTTAGGTCTTAACCTCTTCAGACCTTAATCAATTCTAAGGTTTAAAAAAATATTCTGGCTTGTGAGTATATTATTTACACTAAATGCAACATTATGTCGTCTTAGTTTATATAGATGGCGCCCAAAACGTTCGAAGTCGATAATACAGTGTCCTACACTTCATTTAGTATAATTGGTGAGGTGCATGGCCTCGCGGTAGCGCACTGGACTTCCGTGTGGAAGGTCGTCAGTTCGAACCTTGCGCTGTGCTACTCCCCTCGAATGACACAGGTATTTTTCTGCCTAGTATTCGAGAGTATAAGGATACCTATGACTTTGGTCATATCTATTCAACAAAAAAAAGGGAAAAAAAACATGTCGATGTGTTCCGATCATCTCACTTTGTTGCGCGGATCGTCTCACTTCGGTGTGCCATCGGATCCAGTACAGCTGTGTGACCGGTGAGTTTGCTGGCGTACAGCAGCTCACTCACTTAAAATAAAAACCACGGCACAGCTTCACTTTCTAACTGAATCGACGTTGGAATGGCAAGAGGATCCTCGACTACGAGGCCTAGCGACGAGTATCGTTGGGATCAGAAATATACCACAAAGTCAAAGTGCATATGAACTTTGTATCCATTATAATGGATGCCAGATCTGAAGAGTCACTGAGGTCGAATGTATTATTTCTTGGAACGTTTCGAGAAATAGTGTTTAAAATTATATCCTTTGCCGCATTTTAAACCTTTTTATGTTAATTGTAAAATATTTTTTACAAATTAAAAAAAATTGGTAAAATTTTTTTGCTAGTAAAAAAAATACGACAATTTTTTTCGAAAACATATATTTATGAGTGATATTAAAACTTAGGTTAATTTGTTCATTTACAAGCAATATTACCTTTGCTCCAGTGTTTTTATTTTAATTTCACGCCGTAAATTATAAAACGGGGAGGCCCATTTCAAAAACGGGTAATTTATGAAGTTAAAAACAGCCGAGCATCAACAAATTTGTTCAATAGAAATTTCAACACTGCCTACTCTACAATTTTCAGCACACAATGCAGCAATTACGTCAGTCCAATTAGTTATTTTAATTTCAATTTGAATTATTGGATTTGGGACTTCATCGCGATTAAAAGCAAACGGGAAACGAACGAACGAATACAATTATTGATAATCCTTTCTAACTATGTGCTATTTTTAGGCTTCGGGTAGTAGTTTTTAAGAAATTTCATTAAAGCAACAGTATAAAACACTTTTTAATAGCTTTCTTTAAGAAATGCTTAAACATTTACGTGATAATCGCCAAATAGACTTACTAACGGTCATAAAAATATGCACATTATAATTAACTTTTAGTTCACTAACCATATCACAAACAAATTATTACGATGGTCTTATATATTTTATATTTCAAAACAAAATCCAATTTAAATTAACTGTTATGTTACTATTATCGAAGTGAAGCCTGCGCATTAAGACAGAATGATAAGAGAAAAACAAATACGACATTATTGTGCACTTTGCGAAGAATATCTGATATCAAGTAATGACCGGGCTAGGAATAACTGCTCGTTAGAGTCGAATGTAATAAGTAGAATTAGAAAATGAATATTTAAACAGTTCGTACATACCGAATGAATTTAATCTGAAAGACTTACAAATATATGTATATGGAATGAATGGTATGCGAAGAAGAGGCAGGCAAGAATGGCAGGATTAGTCGGATAAATTTTGACTCAGAGAATTAAGGAAACCTGAAAAACAGAAGTGCATGTTTGACGAGGTTTATAATTGTGAATGAGGAGAAGCCTGCTTGGGTGGAAATCTATCCTGTCTGTCTGGACAGATAATGATATGTCGTGGTTTACATGGGACGGTCGGTCCAAGAGCGAGGTCGACAGCCGGATACATCAGGCTAGACTTGCATTTAATAAAAGGTCGAAAATAATAGAATCAAATAATATAGACCTAAAACTGAGAATACTCCTCATCAAGACCTATGTATGGAGTATCTTGATGTACGGCTGCAAGACATGGTGCCTATCCGAAAGAGATAGACGAAGACTAGAGGCTTTTGAGATGTGGTCCTATAGAAGACTATTAGGAATTTCCTGGAGAGACCACATCACAAATGAAGAGGATCTCCAACGAATCGAAGGAGGAAGGCACCTGCTCAGGATCCTGTCCGAAAGGCGTGCAAGATGGATCGGTCATATAATACGACAAGAGGGCCTCTTGCATGCCATAATGGAGGGTATGACCGAGGGGACAAACTCTAGGGGACGCCCACGCCGAGAGTACCTGGAGGACCTGTTGGTGGACGTGCGCTGCTCAACATATACAGATTTAAAAAGAGCCGCACAGGACAGGGAAGAATGGAGGAGAAGAGTTGAAATTGCTGCAAACCAGTCTTAGGACTGCAACCACGGAGAGAGAGGTTTACATGTATGTTATTTTTCACGAGTAAGCTGAAATTCAAAATGTGTTCACTTTCAACAGTACTACTGCAAAATAAACATATGTACTGTTTTACGATGTGTAGATTAATATAAGTGTAATCATTTTATTCACAAAATGAGATACAGCGTGATCTATGGTTAACACTATTAATCACCAGTCAATAATGATGGAAGTGATTTTTTTTTAAATATGACGATTTGCTTGTCTTTGTGCTGTTTTATTTTGTCGTCATGTAGCTGCTTCTTCTAAAGTATCACTTTCTCGTTGTTTTAATCATTTCTTCCTTTTAGTATCTGCAGCTCATTTTGCAGACATTTTATCATTTTGAATCATAAAAATAAGTATGTTATGCTTTAAATGCATCAAAAACTTACATTTTAAGATAATAAAAAAATATGAGTTAAATTCATTTCCAATTTTGAAAAATGCAGAATTTGAATGAAACGAAACACAAAACCGATCGCAAACCTTATTTCAAGAAAGCTTTATACAAATTATTCAAAACCAAATTTATTTATTTACATATCAAAAGTATAAAGTGAGTGAGAATGATACTTAGATGGGATATTTTAGTATTAATACTTTAAATGTTGGAAATATCCAGCATTTTCACTCCTTTTAAACAGATTCAATTAATATTATATTATTATGTTCATCAGTCAAGTTATATCTTCTTATTACATACAAATATACTATTTGTCATCGTTATTTAATGTCTTCTAAAGACATCAAGATATAACAAAGATTTCCACATTGTAATAAATCAGACAGATTTTATTGTATATAACGAAAGTATAATACAACGCTGTACAAATATTGATTTAAATCAGTATTCGATTTTTTTGTGATATATAAAACGTTATTCTTTCCTTCAAGTAAGAACGAAACATAACAATATTTTGACTAGTTTTCCTGGGGCTGTGTTAGTATAACACAAACAACAAATGTATCCCAAAGTAATTTCTTTATGTACGCTATAGGTAAGTTTTTGAATTATTTCCAAAACAAGCAAGGGTTAGATTATGCTTGTATGTGGTTTAACTAAGCAATATTAGTTTTAAACATACTCGTTAAATTAACAAAACTACAGTTAAGCCAGGTTTTGTTTAAAAAGTGTTCAGCTAACCACTGGCCTACCTACCAAGTCCTTTTGCCCTTAAGCTAAATTAAATTATACAAAAGTTGTAAACAGAACTTTAACAAAATATAACATTGACCCCTTTCAGAAAATCTGTCACTGACGTTGTTATAGGTTATAATATTTTCTGTCATAACTTCAATTATTCTATTAACCTTTCGGCAGTTTGATTATGTTTTAATTGGATTCATGGGGAAGCTAAGTTGACGATATACAGCAATTGGTTCCAGGAAAATGGCACGCTGGTAAAAACCGTGTAAATAGAACCGTTATCGAAAATAGGTAATCGATTACATACTTGCCGACATTTATTTTTCATTGATTTTTAATAACTGCAGCATAAACAAAAAATGATGACTTTTATTTGAATTGCACAAATATAAAAACAAAACAAACTTCAGATGAAAAAGTAGACGAATAAATCTCCAAACAAATCATTAAATGAAGCACAAAAAGAAACTAAAAAAAACATCAAAACTAGAGCACATAATCAAAAAAGATAAAAAATATGTATCGAATAGAAAACATGGCACCTAAGTCAAAGTACATATGAACTTTGTGTCCACTTTGTGTGTAGAAAACATGGCACCTACCATAGATAAAGAATATGAATTAAATTTGCACTATTTTATTGAAAATTGTTTTGAATACACCTTCTATTATTTTACTTAGAAAAAAAAGCTCGAATTATTTTTTTAAATAATTCTGTGTAAGCTCCTAATAAAACACACTTTTTTATGAGAGCTATACGATTTATTTATATGAAGAAAAAAATGCAGATCAACAATTTGCTGTACCTATTCGAAATCACTTTTACTGGATGGAGCTACTATTGTTACTGTTGTCACTCTTACAATTCTAACAAAACAAGAAGCAAAATAATTCGCTGCAAGAAATAAAAAATATCGATTTAGAAGCCAAGCTAGAGTGATTTCGCAAAAATGGGGACCGCGTTTATCGAGGTTAACTGAACTCGTATTGTGTACAGCTTTCTAAATACTTTATTTTATTTCTGATTGAATTTCGTCTAGCAGAGGCGGTTTAAAGGTTTGAAATGTTATTTGCTTTTGCGGCATAATCAATTGATCAAATGGGGGTTTTTCAAACAAATTTCAAATTCCGTAATGTTTAAGAATAAAAGATGAACAAAAAACATAAGATCAAATTACCATAAAAATAAATACTATGACAAAAATATATGAATATGTTTGAGGCAGGTGCCTAAAATAAAATAATTTGACTATTGCTAAGGAGGCTGTGGTTTATCCATTGCCAGAAATGTCATTAAAATATATATACATGAATAAAAACGAGTTTGTTTTCATCAGACATTAGCTTGGAAAATGCGTATTTTGATTTTTTGTTTGTTTGCATTTGTATTCCTCTTTCACACTTATGTCAAGAGTTACGCCTGGTGTGGCGCAATGCCGGCTGTACGCCGATGGACGGCCCCGTATTGTGTTTGTAACATTTGATTTTTTTATGGTTGAATGCGTATGTTTCTTTTTAATTATTATTTTTGTAATTGTTTGAAATTATTTTTGTATACATTTTACCTTTCTTAATGCATTGATCACTCAATAATGGCTATTTTATTTTTATTATTACTATAAGAAGGTATATTTTACCTTTTATTTATGTAAATAAACAAATAAAATTTGCAATCATTACCTGAAATCCAGAACATTCCTTATGCAATCGAGACTTTTATTGCGAAATAGTGGGAAAGATCTGGAAAGTTCAGTAAATCTAACATAAAAATATATGAGATCGTAAAGTGAGAACTTTATCAGATCTGAAAATTATGTATATACGCGTGTCTATATGACATACCTCAATTATGAGGAATACATAATAGGAAGGTTCGTGGAAAATTTTAGTTTAATTTTCAGTATGTTTGGTTTTGGAGAAACTTATGTAAACTATTGGATTCCATGGACGTTACAATGTTAAATGGACGACAATACAATACAGTGTTTAGTCAAAAGAGAAAAGAGCATTGTGATAATGGGCCGATCTTCATTAAAAGCCAAAATCGGCATAATAAAAATATATAACTCTCATTTGAACTACACGTACTCGTATATTCTCAAAGCGTTAAAAAATATGAAAGTGTAAATTTAGATGGGTTATCCAATCGGTTATCCAACCTTTGTACTTGTACGTGATGTAACTAACTACTTGACCACAGCGCTGAAAAATATATGATATTTTAAACTGTTTATATTTTTCTTCTTGTTCAATCATTCATATATGAAGGGTTTTTCAAATTGAGTGATTTTTTTTATGCTTGCATAAAACACAGATGGCGTCGCGAACTTGCCTGGGTCTTGTGACATTTGAGAAAATGTATGACATTTATAAAAATGGAGTCGTTTACAATACGACAACGCGTTCAAATTGAGAAATATTTTATGTATTGTAATCCCCGGAAACGGTAATATTAATTGGCCAACAAGATCGTGTGATCTGACACCGTTGGACAATTTTTTTCTGGGGTTACGTAAAAAACCAGGTCTATACGAATTACTATCAATCAATTCCTGAGCTGAAGGACGAAATTATTCGGGTTATTGATAAGTTAGAACCGCAATTATGTCCAAATTTCATCGAAAATGTTGACAAGAGTTGACTGATCTGTGGAGCTGAATTGATCTGAATTGATCTGGTGGACATTTGGCGGATATTATTTTTGTGTTTAAATGTTACAATGATCAATAAAAAAATAATTAAATCAAAGCAAATTGTGTGTTTTATTCAATAATTTAAAAAAATAGAATAAAAAAAACCGTACAATTTGAAAGAACCTTTACTTACAATATTTTTTCAGTTTAACTTTTATCTAAAAATACAAGATATATTTTAAAGTTGGTGTAGGAAAATGGGTATAAAAACATTATTTCCACCTTGCCACTTTAAAAAAACTTCTAAAAGAACTTTGATCCTTAAGTGTAGTTTATTATTAAACGGAAAATCACGTTTATGTAATACTGTATGAAACATTATAACAATGATACAAATTTAACTTTCTTAGAGGAAACTTTATCTTATTTAATATGAGAACAAGTGATTATTAGATTTCTTCTCACTATAATAACTCATCCACCCTAATCAGGCCATTACTGCGAATAGTCTTACAATTACACCGATGGATGGTGTAAGACGGATGTCAATTTTGTCGAGTGCCAAGTTTATGATAAAACAACTCAGCTCTTTACCAGCTACCAGGCAGCATTTTTTTTACGAGACTTCATCTTCAAACGCCTCAACTGTGATAGTCATACTGCTACTGCATCCAAAGACGAATCGTGACTTATGTCACGAGATAATACTGCTTGATATCCATAATTATCTTAAGGCATTTGTTCTCAAAACTGATTATTTGGTTCCCTTCGGGCTTTGATATCATGCCAAGATTCAGAGCTATATAGTAATAATGACGGTCATCATAGTCATCGCTGCTGAATTTCCAAGTCGAAGATCCCCTCGTCATTCCAACAGAATTGTATGATTGCTCCCTGTCTGACATGATACTTCTTGTGAGAGAGCAGTCAAATTTTCGAAGAACATGCTGTGCCGCTGATGTCATTCTTGAATATTTGCTGAGTCGCTTGGTGCCACGCTGCCGCATGTTCTCATCTGCCAGATAATATAGACAGTATACATGCACCAAATCCTCAACACTTCACCTTAAAATTAAAAACAAGTTCTACATATATACGAGTAAGGTCCAAAATTCCTACCCCAGGACACAAAAAAGGTGATAAAATGATTTTTTTCAATGTAGTCACCCTGTAGTTCAATATATTTTTTAGAACTGCAAATTAATTCTTCAATACCACTTTAAAATATTCTGAAGTTTATGGAATGTGTGCTTCTGCTGGTCTGCCTTAACATGGGCTATCTTCAAACGATTTTATCTTCCTTAGCGAAACTGTTAAGCCTTATCTTTTACTGTGGAATATGATGGAGAAGATTCTCCTTACACATCATATGGTTTTGGTGGGGTGGTATCTGTCCATATATGATCTTACTTGTTCGGGCTGGAAACTTTTTGACTTCTGTGGTAGCCTACATGTTGTTAAATGCACTTATTCTACTAGGTAGATCATCCCTAAGACCTCATCCCTGGCAATAGCAACTGTATAAACTATCCCATAAATATTAAATATGATGGCAGACAAGTCGAGTCCTTCTACAATAAGACATTTCATCGCGGTTTTTTAGAATGCTCACCGGGAAAAAGAACAGTTGGGTCTTTATTCAACTGACCATTTATCACACTCGCGTTGGTCTACAGCTGGCATTGTCTCTCCTAAAAGTCCATGGTATACACCGCTCGACCAGTCAACTAAAATAACAATGATGATGCTATTTCAGACAAGGTGTAGGAGGAGTTTGAAACTTTGCAGCGTAGAAGCAACGTCTTTCCAAATTCTCTAGATAATCCTCCCTTGAGGCAAATATTTTAAGGTGGGGGATTAGAGTTCTTAAACGTAGTCATATGCACTAAAATTATACTAGCTCTGAGCCTATCTGTAACATATACAACCTCAATTTATGGGTACAAATCCTTGATTTTGACTAAACAAATGCCTGCACAGAGAAAAATACATAAGGTGACAATGTATGACGGAATACGGCATGAAATGATTAACCTTTCCCTTCCTGTGCTAAAAAATCCGCCCGTTCCGGTGATATGTATTCAATACATATGTAAAAATGAGCGATTTAAAATCGGAAAAATAAGAATATTCATAGCCAATCGCTTAAATTAATTTGAAGTCAAAAGTGATAATAATTGAAATTTAATTGCTGAAAACATGAAAAAAAAAACATCGGACGACGTTCACAAAACGGACGGAGTGACCTCCTCGAACGAAAGCCTGTTGGCTACTATAAAGAGAGAAGCGAACGAACTGAGATTCTATTTTTTGCGTTCCCATATACCGAAGTAGAGTGATCGTGAGACGTGTAATAGCGTCGCTTTCTTACCCATGGCGGTTTTTTAGAATGAATATACTACATCACACACTGGCACACGTTTGATTGTATTGGTGAATTTATTCCCGATTTTCACAAAATATCTCTGATGTGGCCGATAAGTAACTAATTATTATTAATATTATTTTTTCATTCAATACGTAAATGTATTACGGAGGAATGCCTAAAATCTGAAGCCAGTATTTATTATATTTATAGAGATATTAAAGTTTTTAGAAGCAATGACACATCACCGGACAGGAAGGGCTAAGAATGAATAAAAGCCACCACCTTGCTTTTCTTACACTCTACTTCTGTATATTTATTTTGTAATATTTAATCATTTTGAGATGCATGGCCGCGCGGTAACGCACTGGACTTCCGTGCGGAAGGTCGTCGGTTTGAACCCCGCATTGTGCTACTCCCCTCGAACGACACAGGCACTTTTTTCACCTAATTTTCGAGGGTACAAGGATACCTATGACTTTAGTTATAGGTATTCTTAAAAAAAAAAACTCTGAATAATAGGAGGTTTGAGTCTCGAGTTGAAATAGCCTGGAGTACCCTTGAGGAGTCTGCTACCTATAGAGCGATATATAAATTATTAATATATTATTATTAAAAAACCAAAATTATTTAATTAAATCACAATACATTTTTATCGAACTTAAATTACTATACTTTAAAAATCCATAGCAAGTTTCGCAAGTCATCCTTCTTGGCCTAGTTGATCAAATTTAAGCTTAAGCTTCTAGTTGATAAAAACCAGCCTTCTAGTTGATAAAAACCAGCCTTCTAGTTGATAAAATCGACTGTATTCTAGCCCGGAGGTTGCGGGATCAATTTTTGTATGAAGTGATTAAGGATGAATGAGAGCCACCGTCTTCCTATTTTCACACTCTACTTATATATTTTTTAAGCATTTTTAATTTGTCAATAAAAATGGGTTCTAGCCCCGAGCTGGAGGATTCTTCTAAAAAATCTGCTCTCTAAACGCCGCTTTTAAAATTGTTATTTTACTATTGTTGTTATTATTAAAACTGACGTATTGAGTGAGACGAAAAATAGCGCTATGATATGGTTTGAACATTTAGAAAGAATGAATGAAGAAATAGTAACAAAACCAACATAGACGACAGGAAGAACAAGGAAATTATGATTAGATCAAGGGACTTTTGAAAGAAGGAAATATTAAAAGTTTAAGAAATTGTAGGAGTTATATATATATGTATCGATGTTGGAGAGTCGGGCGTTCTATCCTTTCTGCCTACCCCGACTTAGAACGGTGTTTTGGTATGTATTACAGCTTTTATACTCGTAGATGGATACCATAAGCAATTTCTAAGAATTTTATCTTACTATATACATAACATTAATATCTCCTTCATGAGAATCTTATCTTTTGTGAGAAAGCTTCAATAAATTTTAATAACAAAGGACGACGCTATAAAAGGATCAATTGCCTCCTGCAAAAAGGGGATTTTGTGGTTCAAATCCTATGACATGTTTTTATTTTAGGTTATTTATTGTGTATTGAAAGTGATCGTATGTCAGTTGCCATAAAATATTATGTAAATTATACCATCCTGATTTTTGTCATGGGGTAGAAAAATAAAAAGTTGAAAGAACATTCAAGTTTGTTGAAAAATATCATGTGAAAGTTTTGCTTTACATTTTTATGTACCACTACGGTTTAAAAATTTCCGGCTTGAACAAGTAAGAGCGTGTAAGGACAAATACCATGCTGGCCACGTCCATTGCATGGTTAGGTGATTTTGCAGTTAACATTTGATACCTCTACTTTCAGAAGTATGAGCTGATAGAAGACGTGTTGTTTCGTTATATTCAGATTTTTTTATGATTGAATATTGCGCGGTTATCAAGTTCCTTTTAAAAAAAGGGAAAAGCCTGACAGAAATTAAACGATGTCAACATCGAAAAATTCAATTCATAAGTATTTCAGAATATAACGACACAAGACCTCTTCTATCGGCTCTAGTTGACATATATCTGAGATAAGAGGTATCAAATGTCAACTGTAACATTGGCTGACTATGCAATAGGCGTGGTCAGTATGTGTATGTTCATACCCGATCTAATTTGTTTAGGCCATCAATTTTTAGTTTTAGAGCAATTAATGATGTACATAACATATATTATATGTTGTTTATAGTTAAGGCATTAACGTTGTGGAGGTTGAAAGACATTGTAATTTATTTTTATCAAACACTGTTTATTCCACTTTTTTGAGACGGTATAACCCTACCGGTTTCAAGGCTTTCACCTCATCTTCAGTCTTGTTTGCGCTCCCCTGAAGATGAGGGGAAAGCCATGAAACCGGTAGGGTTATACCGTCACAAAAAAGTGGAATAAACAGTGTTTGATAAAAATAAATTACAATGTAACATATATTATATATAATATATATTATTTATATACCGTCAATCACTCACTTTATTGACGTTACAGACCGTGGAGGTCTAAAAGTCGACTTCACTATCGCCTTCCAGGTGGTTCTATTCTGTGCTGCTACTCTCAAGTCATCGACTCTTATGCCTGCTCCATTCTCTCGACTACCTTTCTTCCATCTGAAGCGAGCATCTCAAGATTCTGAATTACGTTTTCATCACATTTATCACATCCCTTTCACAACTTTTTTATCATTATTGAATTTTAAAATTTCAGGTTTTTAAACTCTTTTACGGTTCATCAGAACGAAATCACATAGATTGTATTTGTGATGCATTTTCTTCAAGAATTACAAAGTTGTCTACGAATCCTATGATCTGTATTAGATCGTCCAGGTTTAGTTAATCTGGTGTTCTTTTCAACTCACTCACTGATTTTTCTAGAGCTTAGTTAAATAATGTGGATGATACACCATCTCCTTGATTCAGTCCAACTTACGCTTTGAAGAATTTAGATTTATACTCATGAACTAGGACCTTACTTGTGATCTCAACACAAATTTTATCAAGGTTTTTGTGGTATGCTTAACTCATTGAGGATACTCGACATGATCCATCTATCGACAATATTAAGCGATTTGGAAGCTAATGAACAAGTAGTGTACCTCCAGGTCATATTTACAATGCTTCTGCATATATTCTGTTATTCTTAGCACCACATTGCCTGTTTTCCAAGAAGTGATGGTGTAAGACTCTTTAATTTTACCCTTGAGAACATCTTATATGTTGTTGGAGTCAAAGTTATATCTCTATAGTTAGCAAGGCAGAATATGTCTTCCTTTTTTTGATATTGGGCGTACGAGATTTTTTTTTAACTGTCAAGTATTTTTTCCTTGTTCCAAATTAATTCCAAGTGAGTAGGAAGTTTATTAATTATTCTCGTATATGTCTTGAAAAATATATGCTAATCCGATGTCGATTCAAATGTTTTGTATTTTGATAGTAATTTACAAATGGGTGTATGCAAATATAATCCAACCCACAAATCATATTTTTGGATTTATTTTAGTAGAATAATTATAACTTAATTCTTTATATGGCAAATATATTACCAATATTTGTAAATTACGGTTACGTTTTCATGTTAATGTATTTATTTTCAGTTTATTATTTAATTCATATGAAGTAATGTAATGTTTGCCGTTGGTATTTTAAAACGAATAAAATACAATATATTTCCTTTTTCAATGTATGTACGAGTATATACGTATATCAAAATTTAATATAAAAAGGCAGTGTTTAGCTAATGTATGCGATGAAAATAGATTACCCACCGAATAAATTTCCGATGAATCTTTTTGAAAATATATTTATAAAGAACTGTTGATCTGGTTTCAAGTATAGTAATAATAATAAATGGACAGTAACATTGTACCGTTTAGTGAACAGACTCCTCTAGGGTGCTTTTACTCGGGATTCTACCTCACTATTAATGGACAGTAACATTGTACCGTTTAGTGAACAGACTCCTCTAGGGTGCTTTTACTTGGGATTCTACCTCACTATTAATGGACAGTAACATTGTACCGTTTAGTGAACAGACTCCTCTAGGGTGCTTTTACTTGGGATTCTACCTCACTATTAATGGACAGTAACATTGTACCGTTTAGTGAACAGACTCCTCTAGGGTGCTTTTACTTGGGATTCTACCTCACTATTTATGGACAGTAACATTGTACCGTTTAGTGAACAGACTCCTCTAGGGTGCTTTTACTTGGGATTCTACCTC
This sequence comes from Odontocerum albicorne, assembly GCA_949825065.1. Lineage (NCBI taxonomy): Eukaryota > Metazoa > Arthropoda > Insecta > Trichoptera > Odontoceridae > Odontocerum > Odontocerum albicorne. The sequence continues at coordinate 41,558,788 of OX463842.1, forward strand.
ACTATTAATGGACAGTAACATTGTACCGTTTAGTGAACAGACTCCTCTAGGGTGCTTTTACTTGGGATTCTACCTCACTATTAATGGACAGTAACATTGTACCGTTTAGTGAACAGACTCCTCTAGGGTGCTTTTACTTGGGATTCTACCTCACTATTAATGGACAGTAACATTGTACCGTTTAGTGAACAGACTCCTCTAGGGTGCTTTTACTTGGGATTCTACCTCACTATTAATGACCAATTAAAAATATTACAAATTAAATTTATATAAGTTGAGTATAAGAATAGAAAGGGGTGACTGCGGCCATTAGATAATGTATTTTTTCTGCATCTGTTTATCAAGGGACTTTTTAGTCGATGGTATCGATAATTTTTTAGTATTGATTTATTTCCTCATGCACCTTTCTGCACAGTGCGCACGTATGCCCTAAGAAAATCAGAATCCATATTAAAAAAGTTCAAGTTTCATGATTGGAATAAAAAAATCTTAAGTTTCCAAATATGTTCACTAACATAAAACAGTACAAAAAAATAAAAATATTTTTCTATTGTAATATGAAAACATAACGCCAAACATCTTGTACAATCAATACACATAATATATTTCTTTTTCGTAATAAATGAACTATCGTTAAAAATGAATGGTAAAACAAAACGTAAAGATGGTTGATAAATTGAAATATGCCCAGTCGGAACATGTGTAGAGACATATTCGGCACGATCACAATCAATTGTTGATCCAGCAACTGTCGTCGTCCATAGACAGCCACATAAAGCATAGTGGAATTCCTTCTTAGGAATGCAGACGGGATCTTGTAAGATTGCCCGAATATTTTTTGTCCCTTTACATATGACTAGTTGATGCCGAATAACATTATGTTGTTTAATATTTGAATATGTTTGTAGTATTTATTAATATTGTTTATGGGCTGATGGTAATTTTTAAAATACATTTCAAATAATAAATAAAAGTTGTAAATCAACGATATAGTATTCAACAGTTGAAAACAAAAAAAACATTGTTTTATAATTTGTTAACAAATTTCCTGTGTCTTTTTTGATTATTTTTTCTGGTCACAAAATTAATCTTATTTTTAATAAAGAAATCATTACGAAGCACTTAAAAAAGATTTATTAATTTAGATTCAAATATAATAGTATAGTTTGCATTTACATTTGGACTACCTACAATCTGTCAAATTTAAAAAAAAACATCCCTGAACGAAACCTGATTTTCTAATAAAAAAACTAGCTTTATATTGGTAAAATTGCTGGGCCACGCAGTCGAAAATTCCCTCACCATTCCAACGTCAATTCAGTCGGAAAGCAAAGCTATGCCGAGGAGTTTGTTTTTTAAGAGACTGAGCTGTTGAATACCAGCAAACTCCCCGGCCACACTGGTGTACTGGATCCGATGGCACACATGAAGTGAGACGATCGGAGCACACCTGCATGTTTTTTTTTCTTTTGAAAAAATATATATAACCGAAGTCATATGTATCCTTATACGCCCCGAATACAAGACGAAAAAAACTACCTATGTCATTCGAGGGCAGTAGTATAACGCGGGTTTCGATCTGGCGATCTTCCGCACGGAGGTCCAGTGCGTTACCGCGCGTCCATGCACCTCTAAAAAAAATATATATAGTACTTGTCATTGAATTTTGAAAATTGACTTTTATGGTTATAATCATTAAGCGGATTTCTCTGAGTCAGTTAGTGTAAGACTTGCATCTGATTTGGTTTGCTTCAAAAAACGACTTAAAATAATTTTATCTCTGTTTAATGGCAGTGTGTCTTTCCGTATTCAAAATTCTATTTTTCTTTCCCTATCCTAGTTGTTGGTAATGTCAAAAAATCTTTTTGTCCATATATTGCCATTTCTTCAATTTGTAATTTTATTCATGTAATTTATTTCTTAATTGCAATTGTATTTACTAACTCTACTTTTAATTTGTAATTTATTTATGTAAACTACTTTTAATTTGAAATTTCATTCATACACTCTGTTTTAAAATTGTAATTGTATTGTTATTAAATGTATTCGACCCCAAATTTGTAATTTTTACTCACACTTTTTCAAAAGTTTATTTTTTTATTTGTGTGAAATCTAAAAACTTTGTAGCTCCTCAATTAGCTATTGACCCACCTAGAGTGACTCCTGCCGGGTTGCGTTGAAGGGATCAACATTAGGTTATAAACCGACAGATTGTACATTGATGCAATGAAGTGCCAAAAAAAAATGTATTATATAAAATATTATTTCACACTGTGGTTTAAAAATGGGCTAAAAATAAAAACCTTTCCCAACCGCTGTAGTTAAAGCAAACATCATATAAATGCAAGAAACAAGAATTAATAAAAGGATTACGAAAGCTTTTTGAAAATGTTGAAGACCAATTGCTCCAGGAGTTGACGGAAACAGGTGGAGCGGTTGTGTTGGAAATGGCAAGACTGGACTGATGGAGGCGAATATTGTCCTCTGCGAAGGTTTGCTTTGACGAGACTGCAATATTCAACAGAAAGAAGCATGGGTCGAAGATTACAATATGAAAGATGATATGATTTCTCCTTTAAAGGGTCTTATTTATTAAGTGTCACCCCAATGAATCGTTGTTTTGACATATTAACAGACCGTATATAATTCAGCACCATACAGAAAATAAACTTGATTAGTCAAGCGCTAAATGAAATTTTTCGACAAGACGTAACAAGAACGAATTAACAGTGCATAAATCTGAGAAACTATTTTAAGTATTGAAGGAGATTTTCTTTTTTTGAAGTTAAACATTTCTTAAATTAATTGCTTTTTTATTTATAAAAATCTGTTTACTTAAAAAAATATTATTTAAAACGTAATTATTCATTTAATGTTTCTATAATATTTATAAGAAAGTCTTCCAAACAACATACTTTAATAATAATAATAAAACAACAATTTATATGGCGCTGTTTAAAGAATGGACTGTTCTTAAAAGCGTTCTGCTTCTGGATTCAAACCCACTATTATTGACAGATTAGAAATATTACAAAAAAAGTTTCTATAAGTAATTTTTGTTTGTTGTTACGCGGATCTTTTCCATTTTCTTATATGGATCGGAGACCTTGACATGCATACATCTTAATATATATTATATACCATCACGCTATTTTCCTGTCGGAGTAGGCAGAGAAGACTTTCCTATCCCGACACATATCCTTCGTCTTTTCTACATCCTTATACAACCTTCTCATACAACTCCTACGATTTATCTGACTTTTTTCGTTTCTTTCTGTCAAAATATCATTAAGTCTTCCTCTCTTATGCCTTCCACTTACATTTACACCATAAATTTGTTTTGTTAGTCTTTTTTCATTCATTTGTTCCACATGCCCAAACCATTTTCGAGTGTTCTTCTCCATCTTCCTCAACACATCAGCCTTAAGTTCACGGTAATCCCTAATAACTTAATTCCATATTCTGTTATCAAATGTACTATTTTCAGTGTACGCATTTCTACAGCATTTATTTAACTCCTTTCAGTCTTTTTCCACGTCCCCTTTTCATCCCGACACATCAAGAATGTCACCAAAATCGTATCAGTTTCAGATACTGCTAGATCCGAGTACATATGTTTTAGTGCCCCATTGACTGGTTCCTATCTCGACACGCCGTTCAATATCCCTCTTAACTCTTTCGTTAACTGAGAAATAACAACCCAAATAGCAAAATTTCTTGACTTGCTCTAATTGTAATTCATTCATAGGAGAGCAATCATTCCAGAAAAATACGCTTGATCCTACTGAAAACCCAATATTTCACGTATCACCTGCGATAACAAATTGAAAAAAATATTTTATATTAAATTTAAAAAATATATTTTACGTAAGTAAATAAATTATTAAGTAGGTACTTGTAACAACAAGTATTAAAAATATAAAAACTTGAAGGAGAGATTTCATCAACCATGACTTCTGAAAAAATTACTCAGGAATTTCCAACTGACATAATTTTCTCTGCCTTTATTAACCTTTTTCAAAAATTTGAACTCTCCTTTGGCGCTCGCAAAAGGTAAAGGTAAAAAATCACAAACGGTTTATTATCAGACTATTCAGCTTGCACCGAGTTTCCTACTCTTTCCAGAAATTGCTTTTTTCATCTCATGCATAATATATGAAATTAGGACATATTGTGAAGTTTCTGGTTTAAAGAGCGGAGAAAAAGTAGAACATTCTAGACAACGTGGACAAGAAAGAATACTTTTCTTGCAAAATACGACTCTTTGAAAAATAAGACGGTATATTAGAAAATGTCAGCGTGGAGAGTGGAGTTGGATTCTCGTCGCATCTCTGCGAACTGCACGGAATCATTATGAGGAAAAGTTTTACGTTATGGATGCTTTATATCAACAGAGTTGTTACTTTGTATTTTATCTGGGACTTGTTTAAAATCGGAATATTCAATACAGGAAAAAGATTTAACGAGTCAAATAACCTGTGAAATTCTTGAGAACAAGTTATAACATTTTTTGAAACGTGTTTATAGCGAAAAAGTGATCTTAGATTTTTTTTCACAAATATTGTTAGGTGGTTTTTGAATTTATGAGAAGTGTAAATGTTTATTGTATTTATGTATGTTATATTATACTTCCATTGTATTAACTAAAAATTAACAAGCTACTTGGTATTTGTCAATTTATTCCCACCTAGTAGAAAGATGTTAAGAGTCCTGTTGTCAATAACAGACTGAAACCAATATTTTTATTTTTTTTTGTAAAAAAAAACAGTACAATGAACCTTATAACAACAATAACAACAACAATGAGAATACATACATACAATCACGCCATTTATTTGTCAGGGTAGGCATAGAGGACATATCACCATACTTTCGTAACTCGGCGCACATCCTTAATCTCTTCCACATCCATACACCTTCTCATAAATCCTCTACGATTTCTCTGACCTTTTGCGTTTCTTTCTTTCAGATGTCTTTCATTTGATTTAACCATACTTCCCTTGGTCTTCCTCTCACACGCCTTTCACTCACATCTGCACTGTATTTTTCATTCATTCATTCATTCTACATGCCCAAACCCTCTCAACGCACTCTTCATCATCTTATTCAACACATAATGATCCGAATAATAATGATAATTATGATAAGAATAATATAATCATAATAATAATAAAACCAGTAGTGTATGCTACGCACATTACAAAAATAATAAATAAAAAGGATTGAGCGCAAGTAAGTATAGTACATACTCTAAAAATTAGTTTTAAGATACCATCGGGAATTGAACCCAATACGCCCCAGCTTTGAAGACATACATTCTATAAAGGAAATTAATCATAATTACTGTAAATAATAAAATCATGTTTTTATATTGCCCAACTGATTCCGAGATTGCACTATTTTTTATGAAGAAAGTTTGTAAGATATTTTAAAAGGAGAAATTCTAAGTATGAGAAAAAGTATGAGTTGTATGAGAAGGTGTATGGATGCAAAATAAGATATATTTGGATAAAATAAAAAACTTTTATTACAGAATCTAAATCAATACATATCCAGTGTTAAATTACTTCTCCTTTCATCCACACAGAAGTTTATCATGTGAATATGGAGAGAGAGAGAGAGAGAGAGAGAAAGAGAGAGAGAGAGAGATAGAGAGAGAGAGAGATAGAGAGAGAGAGAGAGAGAGAGAGAGAGAGAGAGAGAGAGAGACTGGCTAATGATGCAGTAGTAAATACAGAAAACGTTATATTTAGGTCACTTTGTTTGTGTATACATTAAGCTCAAATAATAAGGAAGTGAAAATATGCGCTTATTTGAATCTACATACGATTACACGTTTTCACACACATAAAATACAAAAATAGTACATTTATTAAATGTACCTATATCACACAAAAAAATTGAAATTCAAACAGCAATTAAACAAAATAAAAATTAACATAAATAATTAATTAAATTTATCCCTTTCACTACTTTTATTGCATTCCCCACAAGAGCGCAAACAACATTTGTATAGTTGCTTCTTACTCTATTTGTCTTTAGACCATAGACAGTGTAAGAAAAATGTAATTTAGTTTAATTTAACTCATCTGAGTAAGACACAGTGTGTTTAAATTCACATAGTGATAGGTATTCTTAAAATGTAACGGAAGTAAACAAAGTTTATTTAATGAAAGTATTAAGAAAATCAATTAAAAAATTAATTAGTTTTTTTCACATTTGCTACACTGTGTTTCAAAATATTCGACGTCAAACAATTTTATCCAAATCATATGTATGACATAGAGGAATGCGTTTAATAGAGTTCAATACTGCAAATCAAATCAGAAAAATAACTGGACCTCAAATTGAGTTGTTGGAACATATGTTTAATTAACTCCCAACACAACACTAAAGGAAGTCGATTCTACAATGTTCATTTATTATTTAATCATTAATAATAAAACTGGTATAGAACATTTGGCACATGAGCTCATATCTACTTTGAATAAAGTGTACCGATATACATATAATGTATAATACTCTTAGCTTAATTAATTAAAAGTACTCGTTTTTTAATGGTAAAAACATTATATTGAAGACAATACAATATATAGAAGCAGAACATAATACGTGTTAACTTTTTGTAGTTTTTTTTTGTTTTAAATTTAGAACATATTTTGCAACATTTACGAATTATTATTATTGTTTTTTGTTTTATCAAACACTGTTTATTCCACTTTTTGTAACGGTAATGCACTTTTTTATAACCCTACCGATGTCAAGGCTTTCGCTTCATCATCAGGGGAGCACAAACTAGACAGTTAATGCCTATAACAATGTTAATGCCTTAACTATAAATAATATACCATATAAATTAATATTAATTTCTCTTAGTCTTAAAGATTTTTTTTAATAGGATTCCAGTCTGGTTAACACTTAGGGCCTATAAAAACATCTTTCTGGTTGGTTGGAAGAGATTGCCACATGGCAATAAACTCGTCAGGTTTAAAAAAAAAGAAGGGAGAGGGAACATTTTACAATACTTATGAGATAGTTTGCATGATAAGGTTTATGCACATAACAGAAGTTCTCTCTGTCTATTCCAATAGTGACGATGAGTTCGACTTCATTGTCCGTGGCCTAGTTTATAAGACACCTGTCATACAGCCTGCGGGTTGAAGGTTGAATTCTAAAACATATTTTTTTATAAGTCGTTCACTCTGGTTTTCACTTTTCAGAGCTTTAACATCTCTCTTGTTGGTTGGAAGATATTGTTACATGGTAAAAATCCCCTTTGTGTTGGATTATATTGTTTTGTATATTTTTAAAGTATCTTATAGTATTTGTCATCCATTAGTTAAATAATATAAATAAAATATCAATTTTATAACTGAATATTATTTTAATGAAGTACTATGGTATAATACAACTTCCTTACCATAAAAAAAGGTTTGTGTCAGCTGTCAGATGTAATGAGGGCCAATAAGGTGGTATCAAAAGAGTGTTTAGTAGGATCATGGATGGCTCCAGCTAATTCTCATCACGACACCACTGTAGTTGGGTAGTTGAGTTGTTGGGCTGACGATCAGGTGTTAATTTTTGAGTGAAACGGTATATTTCAGGCGCATAGTCAACCACGGAGTACTTACAGAAAGAGGATATAAAACTAAAATGTTATTTTTAAGTGTATTATTTAATAATATTAAACAGCTTTATCAAAATATTGAAAAATAATTTAATTGTATCATATTTCTAAAAATCTTATAAAAATAAATCAGCAGAGTTAATCGATTTTCTCGATTTTTTTTAACCTGGTGAGTTTATTGCCATATGGCAATCTCTTCCAACCAACCAGAAAGATGTTTTTATAGACCCTAAGTGTTAACCAGACTGGAATCCTATTTTAAAAAATCTAGGTTCCAGCGGGGATCGAACCCGCAACCTCCGGATCGGCAGACAAGTGTCTTACCTCCAGGTCACGCAATAATTCAATAACTTGTTTGCTAACAGAATAATAAATCATATGCTTTGGTTTTCTTACAAAAAAAAAGCTGCGGATACAAATTTAAATGTTTAAAATAACATTTTACATATTGTATAATATTATAGAAGTAAATTATTTATTTTTCATGTTCTTTTTTCCTTCAGATAATTTAGATTATAGGTATTTATTAAAAAATCTCTTGAGTACATTATACAGATTTACATCAGCAAGGTACTCAATTACATATAAAAAAGTTCCTCCTTACAACAAAGGCTTAACTACATTTTTTCATTAACTACATATATGTTTTCTTTTGAAACATTAATATAAAATAATGATAAAGTAAATTATATAAATCTTGAACTCTGTTTTCATTTTTACTTAATATTGTCGAAATAAAAAATAATTATGAACACATAACTGACATCTTAGTTTATTTCTAGTATGTGAAAAAAATTTAATTACGTTCGTAAGTAATTAATATTTTTTTATTAAAGTTTAAATATCAATTAAATATACAATATAGTATTTAAATGCAGCATTTTGAATGCATCTTTGCATTCAAGGATTTTTTTAATAGGCAACCCATCCAAACTAGGATGATTTGTGGCACCAAATTAAAGACATTAAGAAATTATATGAATCAATATAATAAAAAAAATTACAATTGTAGATAATTCAAAGTTTCAACTGATTAAGCTTCAAAAAATTAACAATCGATCAATAAATGGAAAAGTCATTGGATGCGGCCAAGATATGACTTATGATATAGTAAATCAAATATATCTCGCAAAGGACCAACGAAAATACATGGTCTATAGTTTAATCATCCAGACCACACTCGCACCCGTCATTCTAGGGTTATTATTAAATAATAATTAAAATGTTTTTCGAGCGTAATTTTCTTTCTTAGTCTTTCTGAAACTCAAAGGCTCGATTATTAGGGCTGAAGAAAATATTGTCTCCTAGACACGCTATTAAAAATGTCCGAATCACCAATTTTGATATATTGAAGGTTACTATACGAATGGAAAAAACTGGTATAAATAACAGTAGAATAAATTTAAATTGTAAAAAAATATCTATAAAAAGGTGTTATATTTCCTCGGTAAAATATTTCATGGTTACAACATACATCTGTTCACAAAAGAGTGCAGCATTTGACAGGTAATTTGGAATCATATCCGCCTTTAAGAATTACACCAGCCCCTTAATAACTTGCTTGTCTGTCTACATACTGCATAGTTCGGTACCACCTCACCGAGTGTACAAGTGGATTGTAAAGAATACACTCGCGTTATTAGTTTTAAAACGTGATTTATGCTCTTGAATGTTTCACTCGCGCCCATCTAATATGGAGAAATAAATTGATAGAAGTTCAATAACTTGTTGGCTAACAAAATAATAAATCAGTTGGGAAATATTTATTCTTTAAGTTTAAGCCGACGTTTGAATTTTAATCAACATAGTATGAAAATAAGATCTAAAATAAAATTTATATTGAATTATACAACTTTTTACCATGACCAGAGTATCAAGGCATATTATCGTAATCAATCGATCCATATATCACACACGTTATTATGAGGGATACAATAAACCCCCATCCAGCACTATCTGTATCGAAATTTTATTATTTTTTATGAGCGTGACGTCACGTAGTGACGAAGAAGGAAGTGCTCAAAGCGACTCCATCTCTGGTGGTGACACACTTCAGTGTGAAATGAATAGTAGCTACGACGGACTTAAGGTCCAACGTCACGGGAGAAGAAAAATGACTCACAGTACAGTAAATATACTTATAAAGCGGCTTAAGGCTTGGAATTCAAATAGCCTATCTAGTTGCTAGTATTTTCACAGAAAACTTCGTACGCAGTAAAAATATCGTTTGACGCCACTAGATCGGAATAAAAGAAGAATCGACATAAGGTTGAATTGAGATCTCGTCCGAAATTATTGACTTAATTTTCATCGTTGTATCACAAAATGTGATATACGGATTGATCCAGATGGCCGCAAAAATTACAATTGGCCGAGGAGGCAAAATTGATGTTAAAAAGTTTGACATGAAAGCTCTCATGGCCTGAGAGAAATTGGGTAGTCTAAAAGCTTGGATACACCCACGGAAAGCCGAGGCACGCCCTGGTGTAAAGGAAAAATTTGAATGGTAGTCTTCTCACTGAGTATCGTGACCATCGACATTGCCAAGTTGATAACTGGGTAGGTTCAATCGACGTTCAGTAATACTTTGCTTAACGAAGTAGATATGTTCCAAAAAACTACTACGTTATGTGAAAGTTATTTTTCGGAAAAAGGATAAAAATAAAAAAGAACGTGTTCTTGTTCAAAAAAAAAATGCACTTATATGTCAATGAATAAAGAACTAAAATTTATTCTGAAGAAAATTATGATGATGCGAAAACTAGAATCTCTTTAGTATTAAAATATAAACCAAAACAAATAATAATTTTTTTCAAAGTTTATCTAGAGTTCATAGTTTACATTTGTTTTCTTTCATCTGATAGCAAACATATGGATTCATTGTATTCATACAGAAGCTGACAGGGCCGGATGGGGAGCATGTGTTGACACAGTGCGAACTGCGGGACTATCACTTTTCTACTCTACTTCCGAATATTGTGCACCCGTATGGAGCGGCAGTGCTCACGCCAAGAAAGAGGACATCCAGCTCAATACCACCATGAGAACGATAGCCAGTGTGTTGAAACCCACCCAATACCAATGGCTACCCGTACTGACCAACATAGCTCCTCCCCATATTCGTAGGAATGCATCTACAGTAAGATAACGGACAAGGGCAAAGAACAACACATCTCTTTCAAACTTGACCCTGAGGAATACCCCACATACTAGGCTTAAATCAAGAAAACTCTTCTTGGCCAAAGCACAGGCCTTAAAGAGCAATGGGTTCACGGTTGAACAGGCCTGGACAGAAGAATAGAGAAATGGGGACACAAGAAATAAATACCTAATTGCGGAACCATCTAAGAGGGTCGCCGGCTTAGAGCTGGACCACAAAGAGTGGGCAACACTAAACCGTGCTAGAACAGACTGCAGCAGAAGTGCAGCCGAACGCCACAAATGGAACTACATCGACTACCCCAGTTGTGACTGCGGTGCTGCGGCTCAGACCCTACACCACATTATAAAAGAATGCCCTTAACACAGGTTCCACGGAGTGATGGAGGATATATAACAAACTGACGACCGAAGCTAAAAGATGGCTGAGGGATTAAAATTTGATTTTATAAAGCGCCTGACTATGCCATACGCATATACATACGAGTATGTTATATATCGTATTTAACAAAGATCGCTGTAGCATATATAATACTTCGCTGCAAATCTAGGTCATATTAACGTTTAGCACATTCGCTGGCTGATTTAAACAGTTTCAAGGTCTTCTATTGTTAACAGCTTTTCTACGACTTCATCTTCCTCTCCTCCATGTCGCCGCGCCATAAAGTTTCAATCAGTATGAAGTAAGCTTCGTAGTACTGAAACTATGCAGGGAGAGTATCGTTAAACGAGATATTACTTTACAACCAACTTTAGAGGAGAACCGCAAAAACTTGTTTATAAACGAATGTTGTTAAATTTTTGTAAAATGATATCTAGAATAATGATTATAAGTTATGCATATAAACCATCACACCGTTTACCTGTCGGGGTAGGCCAAAAGTTTTCCACATCCATACAACTTCTTCGATTTCTCCGACTTTGAAATTAGTTTTTTTTATAATAACATTCACTTGATCCAACCATTGTTAAATTGGTCTTCTTCTTCTACCAAACCTTCCATTCACATTATTACCACTGTTTATTTGTTTTGTTAGCCTTTCTTCATAAATTCGTTCTCGATCCCCAAACCATCTCAGAATACTCTTTTTGATCTTACTTAATACATCCACTTTAATATCACATTTTATCCCTTATCACTTCATTCAGCATTCAGATTTTTTTTATTTGAAAATTGTACGTTTTTCCAGGATTTCCCCAACTTTTCGAACTTTATGTTCTATTGTTGCAATGCTTGTATGATATGAGCTCTTTTTGTGACTCTCCATAAACATAAATGACTAGTTAATAGTGTTTTCATTGTGATATAGACTAATAAAAATATTTTGTTTTTTGATAAAAAATAATTTATACAAAGAAAAGTTTGCTATAAACAACAATTTTATTTGATTATATTTCGCTTATGAAGGGTGGCCACTGACAGACTGTTTCACTGAAAAAAAAATCTCGCTGGAGGTCCATCGTCGCCCTTGCAGTGTGGATCAGTTGGCGATCTTCCCAGAAGATCGCCATCTGATCCAGGTCTTACAAACCGGGCGATTAGTTCCGAATCATGTTATCGCTAGGAGATAGTCTGACCTATTATACAAAACATGGAGAAACGTTTCGTCCAAAAGTGAAATGATTCTTTAGCAACAAAACAAATTATCTCGTATTGTCGAATATTAAATTTTTTTACAATTCTTCGACTTTCTACGATTTTTCCAAAGAATATAAAAATAAGTATTTTAAAAAATTGTTAGAAAATAGCATTAATGGAACCCAAAAGCACGTGCAGTATCTTCACGTTGCGAAAATGTTTCTTTCATCATCCTCAATTAATAACGTAAATCCCTAGTAATTATGTTTCACACCAACAGCCCTCAGGGTGAGGGCACCAGAGCCCCTATTTTAACGAAGAGAGGGCAGAAAATTTTTCCAGACATTTTGTTAAATAGGGGAGGTAGACGTATGGCGGAGGCTGAATATATATACATATTATTCTTACGGTAGGAAATTTCCCTGGTCCCTTGAAGGTGCTAGTGATTTAAATGCTTTGTAAATACGACTAATTGTTTCCACTTTGAATGCAAAGTGAAAAATTAGAAAAATAGGACTCAAAAATTTTTCGGTCTTTTCGGGCACCATTAAATTTTTTTTGTATGATTATGATGCATCTACAAGTGTTATATTGTATTAAAAAATATACATAAACTTTTTTTTTTCACTTTGATCGCTTATATTCTTACTTATATCACATAATAATATGTATTTAAGATCAATTGTTATTTACTGTCTCGCATTTCATTAGGTTGGTACATAATAAACACGCTTTAAATCTAACAAATTTGTAGTTTTTATAAAAATTTACTAATTTATTCGTCACTATTTAGGTAGTAAAAATGCGTGTTGATATATTCATCATACCATGATTTATGACTTCGAATTGTAGGATGAATTGTAGCACTTTTTTCCTCATCTTTTAAGCTTGTGTCAACGGTTGAACCATTTTCGAACTTGACTTTGACCAATCGTTCCTTCATCAATGAGTACGTTGAAATCCCGAAATGAGTGTGCTGCAGTCCATTCTTTTTCGAAGCGATATAACGAATATGAAGGTGGTTATAGACACTCATGTTTACTTCCTAAATAGTAAGAAATATATAAGCAAATAATATTAAATAAAATGACAAATTTGACAGGTTTGAGGGGCATCAATAAAACGATCGTTAATTATGCGTCAACCTAATATATAAAAGTATTTTAATATATGATAGATGTCTTCAAGATGGGGTGCTGGAGGCGGATGCTCTATATTCCATGAATTGCAAGACGCACTAAGGTTTCTATCCTCCAAAAATTACAGATAACCGAAAGACTGTCGGTTACATACAGAAAGAGAATTCTAACGTGCTTTGGATGAGTTGCTAGAAAAAAAATTCAAGTCTGGAGAAGCTGGTGATCGTTTCTCCAGACTTCATAATTTTTCGACAGTTGAGGCGAAGATGACTAAGAAAAATATTTCCTATAAAATAGACGCACCAAATAAAGGAGTTGACATAATCCTTTTTAAGCGCTGTATTCAACATGGAACAGGACCGGGAGAGATGGACTTAGGTAGTGCGCCATGTTCGAGCACGTGAACATTGAGCACGTGATGAGGAAAGGTTTCCTATATGCTCATTTCAGATATGACTAAACTCTATCATAACTTTTAAGTTAGTGAGACTTTTTTTATTATTTACGAACTTCTGATTAAAATAAATAATACAAACTTTGTTTTTTTAGTCTAAATTAACCAACTTGAGATTTTTTCATAAAAAAAATGTCTATAGTAAAACGACTGAAAATTTTAAGTGAAACGAGAGACGGATTTGGTAGTTGTTTTGTGAATTAGTTTTAATATTGTAAAATTCTATTTTGTCTAAATAATTTTCAACGAAATTTCGAAAAAAAAAAAAAACTCAGAGTAAGTAATATGCCAGTTTCCCTCTGCTGAAACATTTTAGAACTGTATTTAATTTTATAGGCAATCCCTTGTGATCGAGTATGATTGTCAGCCGTCTTGTGGATGGAAGTCGCCTTTGCGTGATTTGGTTTATTGTGTGCAAACTGTTGCACCTACACATAGTCTTGACAGACCAAATCTAAAGTTTCGATGCCAAGCAGATCAAAGTTGCAAAACAATCGGATGGTTTAATCTGCTGCAGTCTTTCGTTAGACAGATTTTTTATATAGCGCTGTTTTGCGTTGCTTAGTAGCAATATAAACATTTATAATAAACAGCATATAAGCTACAGAGAAAATATAAATTAATATATAAAACGGTCTAAGAACATAACCAGGGCGAAAGTGAATCCACCTGGAATCAAATCGGGGACGCTGGCTATATTTACATACATAAATGCTAACCGTTAGACCACGGCCGCATACAGGTTAATAGGCATAGAGCTGTGGAAAACGAAGTATTCAACCCAATTTCAAAATGCTTTTAAGGAGCGAAAAGGCATTTTTTTTTCATTTAAGTTTTTTTTTAAAGGAAAGAGGAGGTGTGCGAAGGTTTCTAAAACAAATAGTTTTACTTAATCACATTTATTATATTTTTGTTTCAAATTTCATTTCAATGAATAAAACAAGGATAGTCTTATTTATTCAATTTAATTAAATATTTTTTTTCATTAATTTCATATTAATAAGCTTGAAATGTGATAAGAAGTTGAATTATTTGGAGAAGCTAATAAATAATCATACATTTCAAGTGTTATTATAATGAATATTTTGTTAACTTTTGATTAAAAAACCTATATTTTCTGGCTCACGATTATAACATATAATATACTAAACTAAGATTATTTTATTACCTAAATACATACCATCATTTCGTTTCTCTGTTGACATACGCAGAGAGGACAGAGTTCCAGACTTTTCTCGCTTCTCTCATAATATTCATCCTTAATTTTAAATACAATTTTAAGATTTTTTACACGTATATTAACTCTTCATAACATTACTATACTGTTTCTATATTATTTACAGTTAAGGCATTAACATTGTGGAGGTTTAAAGACGTAATTTATTTTTTTTATCAAACACTGTTTATTCCATAAAGAATAAACAGTGTTTGATAAAACAAATTAAAATATACTGTTTCTCTTACTATATATTCTTTAAGATATCTTAACTCTCTTTTTTTCATCAACTCTATTTTTTTACCGGCACTGCATTAATAAGTCGCCCCACTATACATTCCCTCAGCTTGTGTAATAGTTTGGCGTTCTATAATAGGTATTATATCTATGCGTCATTCATTATTGAACAAGGTAATCAGTTTTTCATGTAGCTTTCATCCTTAAAATTACCTTTTTTCAAAAGGTGATATTTTAGATTACTCGAATATTTATTATTATTCTTTACATATTTATCAATCACGAGTTAAAGAAATGTTTCCTGCAAACTTTTTATTTTATGTAAATAATTTTTTTACGCCAGCCTGTATGTACGTATTAACTGCAGAAACCATTATAGAGTTCACAATAGCGAAATATAAAGATACCGGATGGTCCGAGAAGTACAGCTCAGCCATATTTAAAATACCTCTTAAAGTGACCTTATTTTTTTACCAAACGTATAGTTATATTGATGAATTATTTTGCGTCATGGATGACGGCATGCTTCTCGTTATATTACTAAACTGCAATATATAATCGTAACCTACATATTGTAAAAACATTTGAATGTATATTACAATAAGCATTCAAAACCACAACAATATAAACCTTATATATCTGACAATGGTGATGTCTAACAATATATTGAACACAGCTAAGCAATATAACGTATATCCGGGGTCCACATACGAATTTAGACTTTTGAAACAATAGTTCTCACCTTTCACAGAGGGTCACGACTAGCTTTAATTATTTAAAGATATATGGGCTACTAAGGCCGGAGATATACAGCGTGTTTTATGGAGATTAAGCGGATATAAATTGTGCGGCAACTCCGCCAAGGGGAGATCGGTGATTAATGTCGCATAGCTTTAATGTTTCAGTATTTATATTAAAATTTTGCGAGATCACGGGGTGAATAGAGGTTTAGTGGCATATTACGCTTGTTAAGTGTGTAAAATATATGCGTACGAAACTAGTTGCTCATCAGTGTACAACTCAATTGAACCGTTATAATATACAACTATACATATATTTATTTACAAAAATAAACTCAGAAGGTATATCGAGAAAAAAATATTTAGGATTTTGAAACAGAAACGGTTTGTTTTGTCATTAAAATTAATTAACAAAAGATTGTGTCATCTTAGCGAAATTTCAATTATTTACACCATTAACATTGTAAAAAGTATTGTATAACTGGGAAAACAAAAAGTTTAAAAAAGAGGTAAAAAGCCATGATAATGCGTTTGAAAAGTATAATTTAGTTTTGATTAAGATCTTTACAGTTGTAAAGTCAATATTAGATACAGTGTTTATACAGCTTAGAAATAATATTTTTACATAATGTAATTTCATCAACGTTTTATATGTTTTTATTATGAAATTAAATATTTTTAATTCATAGGTTCTCTGTAGATTAGAGATTATATGGAAACATAAAGGAATTCAAAATTCCTTGATAGTTAAGCGAGAACAAAACAGACTTCTGCGACACATTTATTGCAGAGTATGGATTTTGCCCATGGCTCTATCCAACATTTTTAATGGGTACGAGAATAGTATACTTGGATATTGCTTAAGCGTAGAAGATATATACTCATCTGTTTCTGCATATTCAAATTTGAACACTTCTTAGAATTGTAGTAGTTAATTTAACAATGTTTATTTAATCTTATAAGGGTGAAGACTTCAAATGCTAGATGACTTAATGTACAATTAACTGACTGAAATACTTGTTTAACTATTCAATCTGGTATTTTAACGAGAAGTTTAAGTACTTTTTGTTTTTCATCGGATGTTTTTAAGTATTTCATTTATCGAATTAAAAACAGAATTTGGGTGGAAAACAAAGGGTTTTCAATATAACAAAGAGTTTTAAAAAAAAAAACACATTTTTATCATTTTTTATCTAAGCTATGTGGCTAAATGATCAATGGGACCAGTCTCAAGCGAACAAATTAAGAATGATGATGGAATGAAGCTGCTTCTTTAAAATGCAGTATCATTTGCAACAAACATTTCAATCTTGAATTACGCCTTTGATTTTTTTTATACATATTCTCCGTACTTTTTTACGGTGTTGAAGCATGGACACTAACTAAGGCAATCACAAAGAAATTAGAAGCATTTGTAACGCAATCACAAAGAAATTAGAAGCATTTGAAGCATGGCACTATCAAAAGATGCTGATTGCTTCATGGGTTGACCAAGTCCGTATTGATGACATCTTGAAACGGACGAATAAAAATAGAGAAGTATTTATGCAACTGTACTCTTCTGTCTTAAATATGTGCAAGAAAATGAAGTGTAAATGGGCAGGACATGTAGCCAGAATGTCAGATTCCCGATGGACATTCGAAATAATCCAATGGTACCCATGAGGCATAAATAGGCCCAAAAAAATACCGAATGTACGCTGCATGGATGAAATCAAGAAGCATGACAGTATCATATGACACCAACGAGCAAAATACCGAACTATTTGGAATCAACTTGGAGAGACCTTCATCCAGCAGTGGATCGACTCAGGTTGACAATGATGATGTTGATGACTCTTCGGCCCACTTGAATATTAAGAGTGGCGCTCGTTGTGATATAAAAGAAATCGAATTAATTAACTTTGTATTCAGACCAAAATAAAGATTCAAATGTTAGTTAATTTTGAAATTCGATTACATAATTGTTTGTGTAATAAAAGGTATTATTGGGACTGAAATGGACACTCATGGGACACCCAAATAATATGTTAAGTATGTTGATCGCCTTTGTATTATATGAACACACTTCTGTAATATATTATTAGAAGGACAATTTACGGATCGGACACGTCGGAATGTATAATATAGATATCATTATATCTATATTGAATCATCTAGCATTCACAATCCCTATACGAGTATGTATGGGTTCATGCTAGATTCATTGAAATCAATTTTGATTCTATGAATGAAGTAATTTTATTTTCAACCATCGTTTCGTTTTTTATAAGAATCAAAACTTATTTGAATCTGATCTGAGGTTATGTATTAATAACACGAATTGTTTTATCCTGCATGATATATATAGTAGTCAGAGACATGGTATTAAGAAATTACATCTCTCTACATATATGGAATAGATACTTTAAATTCTTGTCAATAGTTTAAACTTTGTAAAATTCAACCATTGATTTTATTGTACTATGTGACTCAATCTGACGACATCTATGGACTTGTTGGTAAACGCTTGACTACCACCTGGAGTTTTGGAGTTCGATACCCGATGAGTTCCAGTCTAGAAAAAGGAACTTGCTCAATTGAAGAAAGTAGAAGAAATGGTATTTTACTGTCATGTTTTGTATTATTTATGTAATAAACAATATACATTTTGTAACTTTACATAAATTAGAATAAACGACCACCGTGGACTAATTGGCAAGACGCTTGTTTCCCAGCCCGGAGGTTGTGGATTCAAATCCCGCTGGAACCCAGATTTTTTTAAAAGGATTCGAATCTAGTTTTTACTTTAGGCCTCTTTAACATCTTTCTGGTTGGTTGGAAGAGTTTGCCCTGTGGCAATTAGTCCTCCAAGTTGTACTGTATACAACGAAAGTATAATAGAAAATATTTTTTTGTCTGTTGATAATGTGACAATGATGCTTAACCTAATAAAAAAATTGTTGAAAAAAATATAAATCCTCTCTTCATTTTTGGTCGTGCAAAGCGCGAACCAAAGTGTCTTAGTTTTAGCCTCTTTTTATAAGATCGACCGATTCGATCTCTTTGATTAACCGACGCAAAAAAATGTAATTGAATGAATCTAATTTTTCATAATGAAAGATTAAAAACTTAATTAGAAGTAAGTTTTTCAAATAATTAAGTTTTAACCCTTTTCCTAAGTAAGGTATAATCCCTTTAATTTTTCATAAATGGAAAAGTGATAATATTTGACAGATTTCCTTTAGTGGTAATATAATCTCAATTTCGGCAATATCGAAAATAGTAATAACTCATTTTCGTCCGAAACTGAAATTACATCGTTTATACTTTGGACGACGATATATGTTGGTAATAATTTAAACTTTTACTCTAATAAATGAACAAAATCCATCATACAGTTATGAGGACGTACCAGCAAAAGGACAATGCGAGTCCGGGTTTATATTGCAATCACGTACCCGACAAAAAGTACAATAATGTCCTCCAACGCGCGGCGGCTAACTTGTAATCTGACATTTCATAGGACCTATTGTCCTCCGAAGGATGAGGTATGAATGATCATCGTTGCCGGATTTGTAATTCGAGTTTACAAATAAACATTACAAACAATTATAAAACGCGAACAAATTTAACTTTAATTTAAAAACAAACTAACAAGGTTTTTTATACCTACATCACTAAATTTGATTTGTGTATTGATGTTTTTTCGTTTATTTTAAATTTTAACTACTTAATTAATACATTTTTTTGTTCTTTTAGCTTCAATCGGAAAGCTGCTTATTCTTAATATTAGGTGTTAACATAAGTTGTGTCCGTATTTTTCCAATTTAAAAATGAGCACTAAAAGTAAAACCAAATGGTAAAGGTTATACGTCATTCGAAAGAAAATTTTCTGCTCTACAAGATATTGTATTTGCTTTTACGTTACATATAGTATACTGTTTTATTTGATTACAAGCCTTCAAAATGGAATGGCAAGCAGACGAAAGTGAGCATTTTCGACACCTCCTTCGAAAATGATGAATAATATGGTTTATGCGGTCCTCACCGAAGTCCACTGGTCGTCCGGAACGCTCCATGTCTTTCAAGTTGAAATTACCGTCATTGAAACGCAAAAACCATCGACGAGCTGTCCTTTCATTCATAGTATCTTCACCGTACACTTCACAAATATCGCGAGCAGCTTTATTCTCTCGATTGAACGCGAGCAGAAGGATGCGTCGAAAATGCTCACTTACGTCTGCTTGACATTCCATTTTTAAAGCTTGTAATCAAATAAAATAATATATGTAACGTAGAGCAGAAAATTTTCTTTTGAATGACGTACAACATTTACCATTTTGTTTTACTTTTTGTGCTCATTTTTTAATTGGAAAAAAAACGGACACAACTTATGTTAACACCCAATGTTTCGAAATCATAGATTTTTTTACTAAAAGTATAAATAATGCGCTCTTTACTTTTCTTTTGTATTTTTCAAGTTCTTTCCAATGTTTTTTATCAATCTTATGTTTTAGTAAATATTTTTATTCCTTTATTTTCATATAATTTTTTTCTTGATATATCTATTAAATATTAAATACCCCAACATGTATATTTTTTTATAGCTTTTTTTAAAAAAATATTCATGTAATTTTTCATTCATGTTTATGTTTTCCCCCTTCGTTCTAGTGGAACGTCGTGATGATTATGATTATTTGGTATTTAAAATAATATACGTCGATTAGGAATGCGGAAAGTGAGAGTGAACAATCAATGAATAGTAAACAGCAATGAATGGTCAAGTGAATAATAATCTTTATTTATCGATAAGTAGGTATTTATAGATGTGCGTGAATGCGCCCGCAATATATACTTTATATCACTCCTGCGCGTGCAGAGGTGTTTGCGGACGTTGCGAATAATATAGTGGGTAGGTAATTTGTTGACGAAAACGGTGAGACAACGCGATGCGTTCTCTTTCTCTGTGGAATGTAACGTAAATAGTATTTGCGGGTAAACAATATTAATGTTCTGGTATGCGACCTTTGGACATGTCCGAAGGTTGGTTCGTCGGTCGTTGACCGTGCGTGTTGACAATATTTAGGGACGACGGTATTCCCTACACTATCATAATTCTCTATATTTAGGTCTATTATATGTAGTAAAATCTAAAAGTTTCCAGTCAAAGTATATAAGAAAGGTGGAAGAATGAAACGCAAAATGTTATCTTTCAATATAGTCATCCTGTTGTTTAAATTATTCTTTTGGATCGATGAAGTTATTTTTCAATTTCACCGAAAATACATTCTCAAGTATCTGAAATGAGTGCTTCTGCTGGTCAACCTAGTCTAAGGTAATTTTCAATAGACTACCTGCATAAGTGATACTGTTGAGCTCAACCTTTCACTGTAGAATATGATGAACAAATGTATTCGTACGTAGGATCTAAATGTCGTTTTATTTGTGCCGGGCATTTCTTTGCTTTTGAAAAACCTTGTTATTAAATTTGTAACATCTTAGAATATAACGATACAACACGTCTTATATCAGCTATATCTTTATCAAATTTTAACTGGTATTCGTACTAACATCGTGTGACTATGCGTAGGTATCTGTCCATATACGTTCTAATTTGTTCAGAGTGGAACCGTTTAGATCTTATTACGTATTTACATTCTTGTCACATTTTTCTATGGTTGTGTTCAATACATGTTCACGTAATTTCTTACATTAAGGAACAAACGTTAATTTTTATTTTCCATGTTATTTTTTTTTTCATTTTCTTGTTTGTAATACTTTTTTTAACTTCTGTAGTAAATTTTTTTGTCCCTTTTAATTCATTTTCATCGTATTATAAATATATATCTAAGTAAGTTTTTTTATTGTATATTATTTTTATTCCCATTAAGTTACATAAGTTATTTTTGTGACGTCTGTATTTTGTGTTTTATGTGTTTGCTAAAAAAAATTTATTAATTTCCTTTATTTTTTTGTTAAAGTTACGCCGTATCAAAAAAAAATATTAAGATTGATAAATAATTTCAAGGTTTTTATTCCAAAAAAATATTTACTCACTAACCACGTTAAATCAACAGTTGACTACTAACAAAAAATATTTTTAGAAATATTTTTCAAATATATAAAAAGCTAAGAAAGTTTCTATATATATATATATATTTTATTCGTAATTACAAAATAATTAATTACCATCCACATTCACATTGGGAACAAATCAAGCTACCATATGGCGTAATCAACAAACTTTATTTAATTCTGATTAAATGTTAAATCTAACTAAATAGAAAAAAAATATTCTAAAGTAATTTTCAGAAATTTTAAAGAAATACCTTTACATTCTTGGTCACGGCAAAAAGAATTATTTATCAAAAACCAATTGAAAATCTTGTCCTCAAAACAGAAAATGCACTGGTCACGGAATACCATTGTCTCCGGCGAGGATTGAATCATCAAAGATCATACCTTCAGTCCGCAGTCACACCTGTGTTCCATGGTGTGCAATCATTCACATAATAATACCCCACAATTGCCGCTTGCTGAGCTTGTGAAATTATTTTTATTTCTACACCGCTGATGTCCTTTGATCCTGGATACAATTCGTGAAATAGTTTTAAAACTATATTTAATGACCGGAAATTTCATAGTAACCAAAACTTTATTTTTATGATGTTTTACATTACTAGACAATGTTTTTTTTCTTTCGCTACCTTAAAGCTTTCGTTACAATAAATATTTTATGAAATAAGTCCAAATACCCTTTTAAAGTTTTCTGTTCTTAACTATTATTTTTGATACAATATTTTGTAATAAAAACCTCGATACTATCGCATTTAATCAGCTAATTTCTTTCCATGTTTCATTGTGTCATACCCTGTTGTGACACTTTGTTTTGGTAGATCTTGACATTGTTTGGTTCGATTATATTTATTTTAATGTTCCACTGACTTGCATACATTTTTTGTTCTTAGACCTTTTATATCATATTTATCGTACAAGCTTCTTAGCATCCACTATGATTCATACCCACTCTCTGCTAACACAACCGTGTCACCAGCATTAAACAGTTTGTATACCCGTTTTATATAACTAATTTATTTTGAATTAAAAAAATATTATTTAAATTTTAACCGTCAATATCTATAATAAATAAAAGAAACAATGTTATACTTATATCCAATGAGTTCTAAATTCAAATTCATTGTTGAATTAATGACAGAAATAAGGAATGCTCATTTAAAAACCGGACAAATATATACCAGCAACAAAAATAATTAATTGATCAATTCAACGAAAAATCAAACATAAATGGATTAAGCTAAGAAATGGTCACATTAATCAACTGTTGAACAAAAACAAGAACATGTCGAGCACCAGCGTAGACAGCAGCATTCACATTCATACCATTAGAAGAAATATCACGAAAGCTCCGAGAGCTGGTGAGAAATTTGACAGTTTCGACAACGTGGTCGACATCGACCATTTCCTGACTAATGACCACTCCTCAATCCTCGATCGCGGTGGTCGTGACTCCACATCCCCTGAATACTAATGCCGCCATAGCTGTCTGCATGTACAGGATCTTTAAATTAATTTATCCGCTTACAGCTGCTTGTGGGTGGTTGGTTTGTTGTTCCATTTTTTTCCTCAAGCTTCTTAAAAGCTCAATTAGTGACTTGTTTTAGATTTTGATTGTTGCTTTTGTATTTTCTTCAAAAATTTCTTCGAACTGAAATTAATTTAATTTCTGAACACAGAATAAATTTAGAAATACATATTTTTTTATAAGCGATTTGAGATTATTCATCATGGTAATTTATAAACAAATAAAAACTTAGAAATTTTGGAGAGTAAAAAAAGCAATAAATTAAGTCTCAACATTATAAACAATCAAGTTAATTTCAATAATAGTCCTTTGCTAAATGTTTCCCGTTCAAAAGCTAATGTTTCCCGTTCAAAAGCCATTTTTTTGACGCCTATCTACCCCCTCCCCTTATTAGCCACTTCTCCCTTCTCCCTCTTCTGTAGGTATTACGATTAGAAAAAAAAATTACACATAATTTAGTTCAACTTCACCTGAGAGGGAAGACGGAGGTCATTGAAACCGTTAGTGAACTCAAATAAAACAGTGGTGAATACAAAATAAAAAATGAGTGTTTTATTTATTTAATTAAAAAAATTACACATAATTTAGTTCAACTTCACCTGAGAGGGAAGACGGAGGTCATTGAAACCGTTAGTGAACTCAAATAAAACAGTGGGGAATACAAAATAAAAAATGAGTGTTTTATTTATTTAATTAAAAAAATTACACATAATTTAGTTCAACTTCACCTGAGAGGGAAGACGGAGGTCATTGAAACCGTTAGTGAACTCAAATAAAACAGTGGTGAATACAAAATAAAAAATGAGTGTTTTATTTATTTAATTAAAAATTTATAAACATGACACCATAAAGTGAAACAGACGTCTTTCCTAAGATTCAACAAATAAAATTGATTAACCTTATTTTTTATACATAATAAATTTATAATTTACATAGTTTTAATGAAAAGTCAGACTAAAGAGTGTAACTATGATATGTTATATAACATACCAATGCAAATAAGAAATCCATTTTGTAGATACAGAGAAAGCAAATTTCATATATTTGTCCTTAATACATTAATGCATTCTGCTGAAAAATTAACACTCGGAGCTCCATCCTAAATAAAACAAATTTGACGACATTATGATATTTTATTTAAAACTATATAAAGATGCTAAAAAAATGTCCTTCCAGCACAGGGGACAAAAATTAAGTAGATTTCGTCTGCGTGTGAAAGGAAAATATATTTTCCGTTTTATGGTACAATGTAGGTACTTGACCATTCTCTAGAACAAATGGCACCTATCTATTGGAAACATTCCATTGTATGTAAGTAATAATAAATATATATTCTCCTTATTTAACGGTAAGTACTCGTAGTGTGAGTGTCTCCTAGTCATGATAGAAGAAAGTGCCTTGAAATTTTCTGGAAATTACGTGAGACCTTCCAACAGGTAGTATTTCCATAATAATCTGTCCAAACGAGCGAAACGCATTGGCGGTTAATAAAACATAGTTGAATAGAATTGTTACTATTGCAAAAGGGCGAAACGCATTGGCGGTTAATAAAACATAGTTGAATAGAATTGTTACTATTGCAAAAGGGCGAAACGCATTGGTTGTCAATAAAACATAGTTGAATAGAATTGTTACTATTGCAAAAGGGCGAAACGCATTGGCTGTCAATAAAACATAGTTGAATAGAATTGTTGCTATTTCAAATTCCATTTAAATATATTAGTTCTTGTGGAATGTTACATCACTTCGCTATAATACAACTAAAGTGGTTTTTATATTTAAACCAAAAGCATAATATTTCCCTTCAGTGACGAAGCGTGCTTCCTGGTTAGCTCCAGTTATCCTTATTTCCAATATCCTCCACTTTATCCTAGCCGTAGATGAATATGTCATATTTTTTATATTGTAATCGTTTAAGGATTCATATATTTCTGTAATTTTACAGTTCATTTTCATTATACCTATATTAGCTCAAATTTTAATATTTCACTTAACACTGAAAACCAAATTCTTAATGATATTTGCGATTGGCATGAATCCGCCAAATTGTACACTCTTCGTTGAAGTGTTTAAGTAAATAAATATATAAAGCTAGTTGGACATACGAGTATTACCACTTTTATTTTAAAATCAATATATAAAAATGCACACAGTTACACTATAAAAATATATTTTTAAATTATTTTCTATCTTAATATCGATATAAAACCTATGTTTTCCCACACCACCCACGCATTAAATTTATTCGAGCCTTCGTCTAAGAATTTAATTTTTTAATTCTCGTTTCCTAAGCAATTCTTTTAATGAGGTTTCCAAGACGGAACATAAACACTTTACGACCGCAATTTATTACTCACAAACTTTCCAAATCGTGATTGAATTCAAATACGTTGATTGTTTTAATGTCGTGTCATTTTAATATAAGTAAAGATAATATGTTAACTCGGTTCCGGGAACACTTCATCGTGTGTGCATGTATGTCTTTTGAATTTAAATGGAAGAGCGATATAAAGAAATTGATATAAATAAATAAATCATTTTATAGTGTCAAAACCTATAGGTTGTCGCTGTTTTATGTTAGTTTTAATATTTTGAAATTATCCATCATAGTCAATTACAAATTAATCAAAGGTACATATTAATTTTTATTCACAGCACATTTACAATAAACGCCATATTAATGGAGAAATGAACCGTCGAGTATATGTAACCAATCCAAAAAAGACTTAATTTTGTAAATATAGAGAATCCCTTCACTAGGCAAGACCTGAGACAAAGTAGTCTTATTCCTTAATCACAAATGTCATGTTTTTTTATCTCAAATACTGAAACATTCACAGCCTGAACACCACACTAAAGATGTTTGTTTTCATATTTAAGCAGCGTTATGGTATTTTGTTATATAGCATAACCATGGTTTAAGGATAATTTTCAAATATAATTTGAAACCATATTAACCTCATCAGACCTGGCATCCATTGTAATGGACTCAGAGTTCATATGCCCTTTGTAAACAACTTCGTGGTGAAGTATAGGATACTATATTATTGACTTGAAATGTTTTGGGCGCCATCTTTCTAAACTATTACGACATAATGTTACATTTAGTATAAATAATACACTCTTTTTTTTTTAAACCATAGATTAAATTCAGGTCTGAAGAGGTTAAGATGTTAAAATAAGAACCTAAATAAATAACGATTAATAAAAAAGAGCACAATACAATTAGTTTTGATTGTAAATTCCACTAACATATACTTATGTTTTATGGAATGTTCTATCCATTCCACGATATCACTAAAGCCATTTTTATATAATATTTATTGATGCCAACGTACCCTCTAAATGTACATGGCAAAATTTTTATTAAGACGTATATGTGATGTGTTGAAAAAACAATGTACACCGTACGAAGTAAACAAAAAACATCAAAGAAATATGTTAAGTGTTACTTTGTAAATACAAAAGTGAAGAAATTATTGATAAAATAGTTTAGTACCAAAACACATTAAAAGCGTTTTAAATATGCTCTCCGCTTCAAAGAGTTACCGACTGCTAAATATTGTCTATCAGAGCTGCCTTTATTTAACGTTGAATGAACGATAATTCTAGGCGTACTTTTTTAAAATTTCTTGTAATGCATCAAATGTAATATTATTTAATTTAATAATTAAAAAAATCACTTTTGACACAAGTGAAAATGAAACCCAAAAGTGGAAACTAAATACTTCATTACAAGAGCACTGACTACTTACTCGTGTATAAATAATTTATCATTTATTTTCTAACGATGCTGAAAAGATATATGTTAAAATAAACTAATTTATTTTCATTTTACCAGTATTTCAAACGATTGAATGTTTTAAATTATTCTAAACAACTTTATTACTTCAGTTGGTCTAAGAATGAAACGTTTGAGCATCTTAGAGGTGGAGCTAAAATAAAGTAAAATATGTTTCTTGGCGAGCCATCGCTAAACAATAAAAATGCTTTTTCAAAATATAGTATGGTATTTGCTTATAGAATATGTTAAAATAGACAAAATAACAGGGTTAGTGTACGATTCAAATTTATTAAAAGGAATGATAGAATGGTGGTGTATGCGCAAAATAAATCTTCTTTAGACAGATTAGAGGCCCTAGAAATTTCTCAGTACATCGATCTAAACATCTGGTGAACAGTTATATCCCAAAAATATCTCCGCTCTTGGCCAAAATCGTCCCATACCTCTCTCACCCCTCAGCCCCCAACCGTTGAAACGTGTATATCGGTACCAGTTCGAACAAAATTTAGTCTTGTTTGTGCTCCCCTGAAGATGAGGTGCAAGCCTTGAAACCGGTAGGGTTATACCGTTACAAAAAAGTGGAATAAACAGTGTTTTATAAAAATAAATTACAAAATCTTCTTTGGTTGGGTAATGCATTCAACTTGACTTTAGTTAATCCTAAAATTTGTAGAATTGAAATTTAAAAAAAATCATAACTTAAAATTCAAAAATTAAAACCGTAATAAAGTATAATAATACATTTACAAAATATTTGTTTTACCTTCCTTTTTATTTATTAATGTTTAACGACCGAAGCTTTCATTAAAAAAATATTCAATTTAAACACTTTTTTATGGTTCCTTTGACATATCGTACATATTTAGAAAAAAAAACGTAGATTTTTTACAATATATACACGTATGTTTAAAATATCAAACCAAGAAGAGTAAGATTATTTTAATAGTTAGATGTGTAAAAAATATTACATTCAAACCCATAAAAAGAAGTTAGCTATTTCCTCAATTATCTTAGAACAACCAAATTGTAGGTTTCGTTTTTTTTATAGCTGTATATGTATGCCCATTCCAAGGAACTCTTGACTCTTAACAAAAATCACTCTTTTATAGCTGTATATGTATAGCCCATTCCAAGGAACTCTTGACTCTTAACAAAAATCACTCTTTTATAGCTGTATATGTATAGCCCATTCCAAGGAACTCTTGACTCTTAACAAAAATCACTCTTTTATAGCTGTATATGTATAGCCCATTCCAAGGAACTCTTGACTCTTAACAAAAATCACTCTTTTATAGCTGTATATGTATAGCCCATTCCAAGGAACTCTTGACTCTTAACAAAAATCACTCTTTTATAGCTGTATATGTATGCCCATTTCAAGGAACTCTTGACTCTTGACAAAAATCACTCTTTTATAGCTGTATATGTATAGCCCATTCCAAGGAACTCTTGACTCTTAGCAAAAATCAGTCTTTTATAGCTGTATATGTATAGCCCATTCCAAAGAACTCTTGACTCTTCACAAAAATCAGTATTTTATAGCTGTATATGTATAGCCCATTCCAAGGAACTCTTGACTCTTAACAAAAATCACTCTTTTATAGCTGTATATGTATAGCTCATTCCAAAGAACTCTTGACTCTTAACAAAAATCACTCTTTTATAGCTGTATATGTATAGCCCATTCCAAGGAACTCTTGACTCTTAACAAAAATCACTCTTTTAATAAAAAATATAGGAATCCATGGTTCGATTTCTGAGGGATTTACTTCTAGATTTGTTTTACTCGTAGCCCGTTTGACATATGATTTTTTTTGCTGCTTATATGTTATACTGTTCATCATAAATTCTTATGTCGCTATTAATCAACTTAAAAATAGCGTTATATAAATATCAGCCTAGTAAAAGTCTGTTGCAGTTTTAACCTATCGATTCTCTTGGAACTTGGATGTCCTACAATTGAAACTAAATGTTTGATCTGTCAAGACTGTATTTGCTGAAGTGCAAAAACTTGCACATAATAAATCCATACACGCACAGACGTTGTTCACCCGCAGGAAGGCTGAAACTCATACTTGACCACGAGGAATTGCGTATATATTATATCTCTATTGGAATCCAGCAAAGTTATTTAATTTCATTATTTTATGTAACTAGTACATGATTACACATGATACATCTGGCGGGCTTATTACTTTACACCAATTGTAAAGTTCAGTCAATAACAGCAATCAAAAAAATTAAAAATGTAGTCAGCTTTTTCCTACCAAATGCCAATGTGACAAATGATATTCCGTTACAATCCACTTGCATTGAATACCACCAATTCCGTTTACCTTACGTATGTATGATAACTACAACAATTCTTTTGACTCACCTGCAAATTATTTCCTTAAGGAAAATGCCTATTTTGATGACCTGGCGAGAGATCCTTGTGGTTTTCAATGATGAAACTAAATACATTATTTATTAGCAATTATCATTGTCAATTGTAGTTATAGTTTGTGTCATCTGTCGATGATTCACAATAGTTTCTTTTGTATTCATAATATTTTGCAAATTTTAAACAACGATTTTGAGAAAATCTAGTATGACACGATATTTTGTTAGTAAGTTTTCCTGCTAAATGTCAAATTCATAAATAATTCATTGTATTTCTCTACGATTGTAATATGAATATGATATATGCAAAAATTAAGCACACAAAATCATTTTTACTAATTTGCGCACAGAATCATGTTTGACTGGCATGGTATTGTAATGGTTCAGATATGTTTTTTCAGGTCGTCTGTTTGGTGTTGATGTACTTCTGAGGCAACGTGTAAGATCTGAGGCAACATGAGTGTAAAACGCGAACTGAAAGCTTAGTAATTAGAATTAATATGTATCATCAATTTATACTACACATCTGAAGAATGCTATTAGAAAATAAATAAAGGATCGTTGCAACAAAAAATTATTAATCAGAAAAAAAAAATATTTGTTTTGATTAGAAGATAATTTATACATTTTTTTAATAATTGTTATATTCTATATATATTTTATTTTAGTTTTTTATAAATCTACTGCACTATTTATTGCTTAATATATTTTGGTATGACTTGTGTTGCATGACACACCCTAGCATACTTACTGGAATAAATTATTGAGTGTAGTACTGAACCGAATGTGTTACTATCACGAATCAGAAGATCTACAAAAGTTTTCTTGTTGTGCGTCTTCCTTAGGTAAGATTTCTGCAATTTTGTAACCAAACATGTTTTTGTAAACACATGCAGATGCGGTGAAGTACCTCATCTAATGATCGCAGCCACCATCTTCCTATTATCATACTCAACTTATATTTATTACATTGCAAACTTATTTAGAAAAGCGTGTTTGAATCCCCAGAGTTTGAGTGCCCTTAAGAAGTATCTGCTCTCTGAACGGCGATATTAAAATTCTCCTTTTATCATTAAATTTGAATGTATTTACGAAAAAAAAAATTAACAAATTCAAACATTTTTTTGTAACAATACTAAATTTAAAACGAAATTTAAAATACAAAAGTGATTAAATCAGCAAATCACTTTATTTAATTTAATAAAAAATTCAACCTGTATATCTCAATTCTGTATATTCACAAATATCAAACAGGAAAAAATTTAATTTTTTTCTTGAATTTCATTTAAAAATACGAGTATATATTCGGCACTAGCACATAAAAAAGCAACGACATTTTTCCTTAAATATCTCTCAATAGGCAAAAACTAGTTTGAATCCTTTTTGTACAGGTGTATACACCCATTCAAAGAAACTGTTAACCATGTATAAAAATCTTTCTTTTTACAAAAAAAAATCGGAATCCAGCAAAGTGATTTAAAAATTTCCTAAAGATCGAGTTTAAAATAGACGCCTTTTATAGTGAAATAAAAAAAAAACAGGAGTAAGCCACGAATATATAGTATGGTGAAGAAATAGGACTGCTGAAGTCCTATTTCTTCACCATGCTATATTCAATGCTGCATCAATGACTTTCATATGAAAATATGAAAGTAATTGATGAAAATGTGAACGTTTTATATTTTCATAACATAACATTTTTTCTAAAAAAGTTAACAATTAAAATACAGACAATAATAAACAAAAATATTAAAAAATAACTAAGAAAATATATCGCCACTTTGAATTGGCTTATATGGAACAAAAAACTTGATAATATAATTTAACTATGAAATACCCATTAAATGTGCATAATAACCCTTTAACGGGTGTACATGTTTATAATTTTTTTCTCAATCATATCTACACATCTCCTCATACATGTTATTTTATATAATATATCATACTTGGAACTTTTCTTTCAGTTAATTGTTTTCCAAATATATCTTTTTATTCTGTACTCATTCTCTATTAGTTTTAAACAAATTTAATCAATACGCAATTCTATGTCTCAATATTACCTTACTATTTCCAATTCTATGTCTCAATATTACCTTACTATTTCCAATTCTATGTCTCAATATTACCTTACTTTTTCCAATTCTATGTCTCAATATTACCTTACTATTTCCAATTCTGTCTCAATATTACCTTACTATTTCCAGATTAATTTCTTAATTCTATAATCTAAAATAATTAATATAAATCATCATTGTATAGGATTAATTTCTATACTGAAATGAAGTAATCACACTTAAATTCAAACCGTCACAGAAACAATCCATTACATACTATATTGTTGATATATGATGAAACAATCAATGTATTAATTATATGGTTGTGTGATTGCAGGATATGCTGATATATATTATATTTGCATATTTTTTTTTATCGATGAACCTATTATTGTATTAACTGAATTGATGGCTTTGACTGCTTATTTAATGACATTATTTTTTTGTTTTTAAATTACGTATGTGGGTAGAAAAACATTTGATGTCTTCATGGCCGAACTAACTCTTTATTGGTGAGGGTGTATCTCGACCGGGGGAATGTTATGAGATGAGCCCAGTCCTTTTGATAGCTCCTGTATTAAATGTATTTTCATCGCCATTATCTTGAAATATGTTTGCAATTTTAAGATATATGTTTATATGTTCATACTATGTTACGATCAATAAACCTATATTTATTTATTTATTATTTTGGTACTTAAAATAGATTAGTCTAATTCTGCTTCAAAACTTCATTTTAATTGAAGAAAATGAAGCAAATCATTTGAAGAAATAAGGATACGTTTACAGTTTCTGTACTTTGAAGCTAGGATACAAACTGCTATGAATAAAGCTTTCTTATTTCCCTCGAGAGGTCTTATTATCCTTGTCATTCATTTGTTTTCAAAACAATACTAAAACTAGGTAACAATATATTTTTTTAAGACACGATGAACTGAAAGGGTATAAATAATTGAAAAAGTGTATTTATGTAACTTAAACACGATGATTTTAGTATGTTTAACTAAAGTGATTTTGTTAGTTTGTAAAATGTATAATACACTAATAAATACTTGGATTAAATACAATATAACTGTTTGTTAGAGATGAATTTAAAAGGAAAAATTAAGAGAAACAATCATGAGATGGTTTGAATGCATTGAGAAAAACAGTTCCGATAAACATTTATAAGAAATACTTGTATACAATAGAGGTCAAGTAATATTAAGGAAACGGAGAAATTGCAAGAGA
The DNA here is from genome assembly GCA_949825065.1 of Odontocerum albicorne. NCBI lineage: Eukaryota > Metazoa > Arthropoda > Insecta > Trichoptera > Odontoceridae > Odontocerum > Odontocerum albicorne. Next base: position 41,591,974 of record OX463842.1, read on the forward strand.
GGAAGGTCCACAGTATGAGAAAAAGAAGATCATTTATGACGAGATGAATGTATGAGGACGATGTAAATTTTATGTGCGAATAATTAACAGCGTACAAATCTATTTTCACTGCCTTCTACAAAAGGTACATTGCGTGATGGTGTATATGTAGGTAATAAGGAAATAGGAATACCTTTGGAATAATTTTGTAACTTTTGTATAAATATTAATCGAAATCAAACTTTTCAAATAGGATAGAAGAACTAGAATAAAAGGCAAGAAAATATGTATTTATTTACTATTAAAATAATAAAAAAATGGAAGTGAGCGCTTAATAAATTACGGAAGTTACAATATAAAATATAATATTAAACAATTACAATAAAATTAAATGTAATTAAACAATAATAATAATAAATCTCGCAATACATATAAAGCATGCAAGTATGTACTACCATAGCACTCACACAACAATGTAAAAATTCAACAATTTTAGTCACCAGCGCAATACGGGGTCCTGCGAAGGCGGACAGCCTGCACCGCACCAAACGGGGTGTTACTTTGAAAATCAATGCAAAGAGGTGTTTAGATGGGTACAAACCAAAATCAACATGTGCATACCACACACGCAACCAAAAGGCCAAATCGGTCCCATGACAATCAATGTCTCAAAATATCAATACCAAACTTTGAAACAGAATGGATAAACATTTAATTTCGAAAAAAATCTGTACAGTACACTAAATTTGAAGTGACAGACCTGTTTCGTTTTACAAAAAACATTGTTAAACTGTTAATTTGACAATGCTTTTGTAAAGCGAAACAGGCCTGTCACTTAAATTTAAGTTTACTGTGTAGATTTTTTCACATTTAAGTATTAAATGATTGTGTTAAAAAATGGCGTTCAACAATATAAATACCAAATCAATAAATAATATAACTTTTAATCAAGTTGGAAAAAAAAATACAGACGCTAACGATGGATTACTGAAACCCAAATTGAAGTCAAAATACTCGTATAAAGAACGGAATCAGATAGTTGCCAATTTACAAAACTGTTCCAGTAATGAGAAAAATACAAGAATAGATAAAAAATAATCATAATTAAAAAGCAGTTCAAAAAAGTTTTTTAAAAGATGAATTAAGAAACTTTTTCGTGTTGAACTGAATAAGCGTAGAAACTATTATCCATTGCAAAAAGGCCATTCGGTGTGTTTGAAAACGTTGAAGTGTTCGGCAAGCATCCTTGTCAAACTTTTATCTTCATCCAAGACAATCTGACCATCCAAATCAGTCGGACGACCTCTTCCTTCTTCATCTTGTGTAGCCGGATTTGAAACGATTCAACCGTTTTGGAACTTGACTTTCACCGATCGTTCCTTCGCCAAATATAATAGTTTGTTGAGATCCCTGACTGACTGTGCTGCAGTTCATCATCATTCCGAAGTGATAAAGCATGATGTGACAAATATAAAGGTGGTTATCGACACACATTTTTAAAACCTTAATAGTAAAGAATATATTGGTAAAAAAATAATTTAAACAAAATTATAAATTTGACAGATTCAAAGGCCACCGGTAAAACGATCGTTAATTATGCACCAACCTTATATTTCGCATCAGTTGAACGCATGTAAAAGTTGTGGCATCGGCCAGGTCAGAGAAGAGGAACCTAACAATGTTTAAGCTATGACCTGAAATGAGATGGTGCTAAGAGAGAATATAAGTTAACTTATCAAGAACAATATATTCTAAACACAAAAATTATGCATCAACCTTATATTTCATAATTGAACGCATGTAAAGGTTGTGGCGTCGGACAGGTCAGAGAAGAGGAACCTGGCAGTGTTTAAGCTACGACCTGAAATGAGATGGAGCTAAGAGAGAATGTAAGTAAGCTTATCAAGAACAATATATTCTAAACACAAAAATTATGCATGAGCCTTATATTTCACAATTGAACGCATGTAAAGGTTGTGGCGTCGGACAGGTCAGAGAAGAGGAATCTGGCAGTGTTTAAGCTACGACCTGAAATGAGATGGAGCTAAGAGAGAATGTAAGTAAACTTATCAAGAACACAAAAAAAAGGTTTTTCTCCATACTTTGAAATGATCTTGACAGGGCATCACTTATCTATGGACGATATGAATGATGATATTGACAGGAAATCATTTACCTATGGATATTCCTAGCGAGATTTTTTACTATATTTCTTTTTGTCAACTATAAATGAAGGTCTTATGTGCAATCCTGACTAAGAAACTTCTCAGTTAATATCGGGAATCAAAATCGTCACCCATGGTTAGAATACGATTGATTTTCACAACCAAGCCATGAAGATCATCGTTTATGAATTAAGTCTCTTAATTTGCGAATTAAACAAGATTATGAATTTTATTTTAAGGAAGTGATTTATTTTAAGGATATTTTTACAATTTAATCATTAATTGAGATAAATTTGAAAATGTTATAATTAAATTAATAAACTATCTTCAGTAGGATTGCCAAACCAAATCATAAACACGAAAAGTATTCCAAACAGTAATAAGAACCGTTTAAAGATTGAATAAAGGTTCATTTATGAAGTTATGGTTTCCGAATCCGTCCAAAAATTTCGCATGAAAAGAGGGGGAGGAGGGAAAACAAATTCTTAATAACGCAAAATATTTTTATTAATTATAAACCCGCCCTTATCCTCGACGAAAGCGGCGAAATCTTCATTAATCCAGTTTGTGAGAAGTGTTTAAATTTTAATTACTTTAATATTACTTTGAATCCGATATTATTTAATGAATTTTATTACGTCAACTTGCCAAGCCAAAATGCCTTAACGAGGTACTATTCATAAATTCTCTTTAACCCATTTAATGTTTCAACTTGAACTTATATTTCAGCATTTTTTTTAATATGGCTGAACAAGAAATTTTCAGCGGTAGCTAAAGTTAAATTAGAGGAAACGCCGTGAGAAAAATTTAATGAGGTGCTTTTTATTTTTTTGAAAAGATCAAATGTTCATATTATTTCGTGTTGAGAGAAATCACTCTGAATCGTGAATTAAGAATTATGTTAATTTATTTATGCATCTCAATACGCCGTTTATTTTGAAGGTTTATTCAAATGAGCGATTTTAATTGACCCGGCTATGAAAAAATAAAATATTCAGAAGAAATTTTTGTCGAATGTTTTAAATTTCAATAAAATTAATATCAAACATGATTAATTGTACAGAATATTTTTATAAAACGTAAAGTAACAAAAAAATAAAACATTACAGTATCGTTGCTAATAAACATTTTTCGAAAATGAAGATAAATTCAAAAAAGTTTTATTTTGATACTAAAGAAAAATAGAAATATTCCTAAAACGAGCAAGAATGAAAAAAAAATGAAAACTGGCATTGTGGAAAAAAAATCAAGCATTTGGCCACCTTAAGTTTTTATTTATTTATTTACTATTTCTTTTTATGGAAATATGAACTATAAAGTACAATTATTATACATAACAAAGTATGAAACCATTACTTTATAACAATTAAATTTAAGTAACAAAATTAAATCATTTAACCTTCGATTAAAAAACACGTTAGAAACATTGTTTGGATGCAGATGAGAAAAATTATCTTTATTGCCTTGAATATTATGGCTTAGTGGAACTGAATACAATATTATCTCCATGCCATCCTCTTCTTTATATGTTATTTGAAATACGAATTCCCATGTATTGAACGACAGTAAAAATATGAGTGCAACCGGGAATCGAACCCGCAACTTTCCAATCGGAAAAAGGTGTCTTATAAACTAGGCCACTAAGGTATATCAAGGGTTTCATAAAGGGAACTAAATCAATGTTCTAGTGTGTTTGAATTTATCTAGTTTACTTCTATTTTATTGTGGGAAGAGAAAACTCTTCAAAAAAAGTATGTATAATATGTTATGGCGTACTATTTCTTAGTAAATGTATATGTTATGGCGAATTATTTCTTAGCCAATGAAAATATATGTTTCTATAAGCTTGCGGTTTTAATATAATAATAAACAGTAATCGTTTAATTTACAGAATGAAACAACTCAAACATGTTAGTTTGTAGAAATAACTAATCTATGATTTGTTAAAGATGAAATCATAAAAATGTTAATCGGAACATGTCAGAATAAATGTGCACAATAATCGTGCATCATCGATAATGGAAGATCTAATGGTGCGAAGAAAATCTCAATTGATATTTATCAAATGAACAAGAGATGAAATAATGCGTTTTTTATTCTAACTAAAGAGAAAGCTTTCATTAAAAAGATGTTGTGACTCATTTTAATTTGGAATATGTATGACGTCATTTATTTTATTAGATACACACTAACAGGAAATTTATCAATGAGTACATAAAAAACGAACCATTTTTAAACAATGCCAATAAATAAAATCCTAATGAGCAATGTTCATCTCATGAACCGTTCCGTCATGTTAACAGGCTAGTAAAAATGATTTTATTATATAGGGGAAGAGAAAAAAAAAACAAGAATTCTTCCGTCAGTTCAACCATTCTCCTAAACCAAATCATATAAAAAGTTTCTTTTCAAATGACTCCATAGGAGTTTTTGATTTCCAGTAGCTTTGAGGATGCATAGACTTGAAGTTGGAAATAAGGCAAATTAAATTATGAAATTACATTTACTAGCCCAAATAATTAAAAATTAAAGGTTTTTTTTCTTTACAAACATTTTTTCATCACTGCTTTCATAGACTATTATTGCTGAAACTATTTGAATGTTTGAGTTCCTACATATGTTATTTAAATTACAACTAACGTAAATATGTTAATTTAGACCTCCTCTAGCAACCTGAAAAAACTTTATTAATATAATACATCTAACTGTGAAAACACTGAAAAAAACATTAAGTTATTTTTCATTAAATATGTAATATTTTGTCCACTTTTCAGACATCCAACATCTCCGATATTTTCAAATAACGAATTCACAGTTTTTTCAAAACTATTTCGTGACGTCGTTTTGCATTTATGTTTATGTCACTGTTACGATATTAATTTTACTTTTCTGAATATTTAATACGCCTTTTTTGATCTACAAGCTTTTAAAAGAACGTATTTTTGCAAGCTTTTAAATTCTTCTTGTTTCTGTATTATTTTTTTTCACAGATGGATGTTAAGTTGTTCAGCTGAGTCCTCGCTTAGTTTTAAAATAAATTTACAAAGTGACTTATTTTACATTTATAACTCTATTATAAAATGCGATATTGTGTCAATAATGAATATTGTGTATAATTTTGTGAAACTTAATAGAATAAATAAGACATTCATCTATTTGATAAAAAAAAAACTTTAAACCATTTTAAAGGCTCGTTGTGTGTTATAATTTGGAATAGTTTAAGAAAAGATTTTTAAGAACATTGAATAGTCAAAGGGAAGATTTATTTACACCATTAATGTGAATTTTGATTAGGTTTGAAAATAATATCTTCCTTCCCTAAATCAGAGCAAACAACACTTATATGTTTACTGTCAAAACCTAACAAATAAGGTTAACTGTATGGTATGGTCTGAAACAGATAAAGTTGAATCGGAAAAAAGTAAGTCATGCGGCTTGTATGCTTCAGTAGGAAGGCTAAAAATATATGAGTTTTTAAAGTGCTTCTTAAGTGGACACTTGGAGACAGACCACACATGTCACATAACTAGCAACGGAAAAAAAGCCGTCATAATATTCCACCCTACTGAATTGATTCGAAACAATTCATTCATTCGATTAAGACAAAATTGAACTCCAAATTTTAATCCCCTTCAATATACCTATAATATCTCAAAGACGATGATTTGAAAAAAATACAAAGGAAACATTACATTCAGGGATTTGAATACAAAGAGACAAAGTTTAAAATAAATTAAAGTAAGGAAATAACTGTAGTACATACTTATTTCAAATTAGTTACATCTCTAACCAAATTATAATTAGCAAGGGTTTGTGTACATGTATCCTTCGCTTTATGCGATTAATAGGTTAAAGGAAAGATCACGTAACTTCAAAAATGTAATTGGTGAATTTATTTTAATCTGGGTGAGATACGGACTCGCTTCATACTAAAAAGACATAAAAATGAAAAAAAAACAACTATTTTTATTAACAATTAAAAAACTTATACAGTATACACCTTTCAATCGGATGACGAATCAATTGTGTCTGGCGGATTTGGTTCATTCTTCTGCTGTTTTGAAGGCTTTGGATCGGTAGATAGACGATTTTCAGTTTTTTTTCCAATAAATTATCAAAAGTTAGTTGCATACATACAATATAATATATACGATCGTACCATTTTCCTGTCGAGGTAGGCAAAAATGACAGAACGTAAAACTTTCTTATCTTGACACATACCTTCCGCCTGTTCTACACCCATACACATTATTACACAACTCCCATGACTTCTTAAATTTCCTTCCTTCAAAATTTCGTCCCCTAGATTCAACCACACTTCTCTTGATCTTCCTCTACCATGCTTTTCACTCAAATTTGCACTTTACATGTATCTTGTTAGTCTGTTTTCATCCATTTATTCATAAAGTGAGTTGATGATTTGCATTTTCTGAATTTTATAAAATTCTTTATACTATGCTTAGAAACTCTGAATTTTTCTGATAAGTTGGTAGCTTGAGAAATTTCAATTGTCTTAATATATTCTTAATATCATTTAAATCACGTGATATGGAAATAGAGTTAAGTGGAATCGTGTATAACGAGAGATACCTGTATTACAAAAAGGAACAGTTTCAGTTACGGAAGTGTTATATCTATTACCAAAAATGACTTCAACGAGGATAATTATTATTTCATCTAACGGCAATTTGTGAAACATCGTAATTTCAAAATTTGACAGCAACATATTAATTTAGCATACACATGTACCTCGTACCAAGGTGTCGGGCATGCTGTCGAGTTTTCGCTGCAAACTCGGTCGTATTTCATAATTCAAAGAGACGGTGCTCCACTGCGTCGCATCCGTGGGGTATATGCCCCGTAATAAATATGTCGCCGAGATATGTTACATGGCTCATAAACAAGGAGTGGAACCCATCCACACACTGGGGCTATCAACGAGTTGTTACTTTCCCTGGAACAAGTTATAGCTTTAAAACCTTTTAGCATAGCAACAATTTTTCCAACAGTTTCCACACAATCGTTGTGCTTTGTCACCGGTTATTTTTGAATGAATTGTTAATTTTTTGTGTAGTTTTTTTCTATTTATAAACTATTTTTTTGTAATTCGCGGGCGATTCTACATTTATTTGAAATTTTCTCCAAGTCACGAAACAATTTATGTTGTTTTATTTAATATACATATCGCATATGGAAATGTGTTTATATATTTAACACTTCATTGTAAAAACACTCTGGTGGGCTTATTGCTAGGTGGCAATCCGTTTCAACCGACCAGACAAAAGTAAATAAAGGAACATGGTCGCAAAAAGTGTAATTATTCACAGTTACAAAATTTATGGACAATATACATAGCAAAAGTAAATGTGAGTTATCATCAATCAAAATAATAGTGGAGAGAAAAAACAAACAAGAATGAAACGCGTTATATCGCCTGTTGAGAATCATAGTGGCGAAACTACAAAAAATAATTTTTCGAGTTAAGACTTCCAAATTGCACTAAAATGACTCATTTTTTATGTGCGTAATTGGCGAAAGTATAACAGGCGATATTACCGACTTGAAATTGAAAGTTTTTCAGCTGTTTCTTAAAGCATAACAAAGATATCATCAAATCATAGGTATGAAAATATCTTACCCTTACAATGGAAATTTGATAAATATATTCCATCTTAAAAAAATAACTCCAAACAAAGCTATACAATCGATGTCATGTTTTCTCGATTATCTCAAAGCAGATAACATGTAGGTTGGATCCTGTTTACACTCCAAATTGGGACAGGATTTACTTCAGGTTATTTATTTTATTGTTAAAAATTGTTTAGATCAGGGGCTAGGAAACTTTGTTTGAATTGTATCACCTAATTAATATATGAAGAGTGGCGTATTACCAGGACCCCTCTCGTCCACGAACTGCCCCTCTATAAGCAAATTTATATAATTTAGGTACATATATCTAACCTCTTGATACATTATATAATCAATTTACCTTATAATATGAGTTCAGAAAGTTTATGTTTCTAACAAAAATGAATGAATAATGCGACTCATTTTATTCATTTACTAGGTGGCTCTAGGTTACGTCCATAATTATTTAGTAGACTGAACTTGTTGAACATTATTTACAAGTTTAAGAAAATTATTTACATTTAAGTTACATGGAACTTCTATTAGACCGAAGCTAGTGTACCACTAGTTGTACGCGTCCCATAGTTTGTGAACCGTTGGTGTAGATTGTTAAATAAGATTTCACAATTTCTCTGTTGAGGAAGGCAGAGGATATATTGTGCCGAAATTTCCAACCACAATATACTTGGTAAAACTTCTCCACATTCATGCTGCTTATCGTATTGTTTTTCTGTTTCTTTTTATTGTTCTTTTTTTCAAAATTGAATTAACTTGGTCCAACTATACTTTTCTCAGTCTTCCTCCACAACAACTCTTAATCATAAATTCACCTTTATAAAATTTAAGCGTATGAATCAACTTGAAACACGAATAATGCTTACAATGCCAATTTAATAATAAAAAATCACTCAAAATTATTTATAATTTAATAAAATATTTTAGATTCAAGACAACATGTACAGGATTTTTAAAACGTATCGTGTATTCGATATAATATAATAAAGTCTCAAAATTCAATTCAAAACTATAATAATCATCTTAACAAGTAATTTTCACTATGGATTTTGGTTTCCTAAGATATTTTAAAAGGATTTGTAAAATTTGATGGTGCTGTCTTACGAAAAAGCTTTATTTTAAATTCTCAAATGACAAAAAACGACGAAGAGTTTAAATTTTCTTCTTATTTAAAAAGTGCCGAACTATCAACAAGATTTTTGTTTGAAGATTTTAATTTTTTAAAAATACAGAACAGAGAATGATAAACACGTTAAGGTAAGCTTTCGTGCTGTAAATATAAAAATAATAAAAAAAAACAAAGTGTCGTTTACCGGCGCGCAATGACGAGGTTAGTCTAGTAAACTCAGCTTTATGAATGGGTGCAGGTTGCCTCTTGGCAAGGTGCGCGATTCACGACAATCATTTATCAAACTCGGCAAAGACTTAATCTCGAGAATAAAACTTTGTTTGAGCTTCAATTCTTGATTTAAAAACCGTTGGAAACACGCTTTGATAAAGAAATGCCATTTTAAGGTGCATTTTGTTTGTTGAAATTTGCAAATGCACATTATAAAATGTATTACATTTTAGATAATAATGGTTTAAATATATAATTTTTCATAATCAGAAATTTAAAAAAAATTACTTGATTAATTTGAAAGTAATTAGTTTAAGATTTTAATCAAGTAAACTTTATAAACCAAATCCATAATAAGTTTATTCATTATTTTTTTGGATTAATTCGTATTGCACTTATTCAATATTGAAGTGATATTTGGATTTAGCAGAAAGATAAAGTGCTGTGAGATGCGTGACTTAAGGGGGTCTTCTCATTTGGAATTTTCAAAAAATCGTTTATTTTTTTTTATGATTTTTTTTATAATCCTTTCTAAATAATTTATAGTAAGAAATGTTCAAAAATCCTGAAAGTTCGAAGAAAAGTTATGAGGGTTTATAGTCGAACGCGCGCCGGTCGAAAAATGACCTGAACTTGGCAGCTGTCAGAACGTCGTTTGTTATGGCAGTAGCCTTATTTTCCAAGAATTCTCGTCCAATAGGCTTTTTTGGAATGATGAATTGATATTTAGTTTGTCGTATAGAAGTGTAAAAATGGAATTTTTAAACAAGTTTATATGGCCCTGGAATAGCTGATTAACAGTAAGTTGAAAATATTTGCTTTAATTCGTGTAAAAATCGCACTTGAAACTTTAAACTCGTTTCCTGAAAAAAAAAACTTTTTTAAACTATTCCCCGTAATAACTCCAAAACTAATTAAACGATTTTAATAAATAAGTACTTATTATCTTTGTTATACTTATCTCTATAGCCAGTGCTAGAATTATTTCAATCGATTAATTTTTTCGATTTTTTTCACTCCCCCAAAGACAAAAAAATGAAAAAAAATATTTTTTATTTCAACAAGCCGCCATTTTTTTCTAATTATTATATTTTAATTATTCTAGTACCGGCTATAGTAATATGCTTTTTGAGTAAAACGGCTTTTTTTTTTAATTTTCAGACGTGTGCAACAACCACAATTACGTGCATAATGGACCCCTTCGATTTACGGGCGACCTTACTTCCGACTTAATAACAACAAAAATATATATATTTTTTTATTATGAAATTTAATGAAAATGTTCATAAAATATAAATAAATATGTCTAAAACACAATTTTAAAAAAGAATACGTTCACTGAAAAAAAAATTTAAAATTGTCGATTGTTTGGCCCATGAAATGAGAATACCCCCATAAGAAAAATTGTGAAGTGTCAATGTATGAAAGAAGGCGGAACAAGGATATTAGAAATAAATGCATGGACAAATGAATAGTATAAATGAGATAAAGAAAGGAGCTTTAAGATGGTTTGGAAATATGGAGAGAATATCCCACGAAATAATGACTCGGTGAGAAGTGCAAGATGTGCGTGTAAGAGGTAAGGAGATCGAGAAAAACACAATTGGAATGACTAGATCAGCATTTAAAAAAATAGTATTGTGAATAATAGAACATTATGCATGATTTATGAATTACGTACGAATATGGAGGACGCGATATTGTGTGCTAAGATAGAAAAGTTTGGATATCTGTTCTCTCTGTCAACCCCACAAAGGAACGTGGCGTGATGATATATATGCATGTAAATTTGAACAATAAATAAGTATATGTAAGTTATTCAAATGAAATTAACTTAGACACGAGTAGAACTTTATAAAGGTAAATTTGAGCTGATAATATTCCCAAGTATTTTTCTCACAACAATGTCGTCACGATGTGGCAAATGGCTTCTCAGAGTAAACTCGTTTTTAGTTTTGTTTGTCAAAGAACGACTTAGACTCCACATTACTCTTTGAGTTATTTTAAAGATTGTTACAGAAAATGGTTCTCATTTATAATTCCCAGAAGAATGTCGGGTGGATGTATAAGAAATGTTTGTAACAAATATAACCATTAAAAAACTACATTTTTTTCCACCTTGAGTTATTGCAATGGTTCGTTTTTACAAATACTTTGTTATTTTTTAAACAATTATCAAGATAATTGTAATATTCCATATTACAACAAAATAAAAAAAAACATTTTAATCAATTTAAATTTTATATTTTTTGAAAATATGAAATATTGGTAATTTAAAAACGATGATTATTAAAAATTGGATTTTACACATCTTATCAAAAACTTGTATAAACATATATTCTTCTTCATATTTACACGACAACTTCGGTGACTTAGTTGATCAAATGCCTATTTTTTGAGGTTATTGAGGGTTGCGAATTCTATTTCCGCTTTTATTTATTCTGTAAAGGGTTCCTCTCTGGTTTTCTTTTAAGGGCTATTTGATATATTTCTGGTTAGTTCGATGAGATTATAACACGACGATATACCTGGAAAATTTTTTTTTTTTTTTTTTCAAAACAGGCTTGGCCCAATTACTTTGAAAAATACAAGACATTAAAAAAGAAGAAAAATTACATAGAGAGAAAGAAAAAATAAGTTAAAAAATTATATAAAATAAAAAATAATGCATATGCATACAAACGAGTATATACACACAAACATATTATACACATACTCGTATATTCACAGTCATTTAGGTATGTTGATGAGTGCTTTCTAACGCGCTCAATCTAAGAAGAAAATTTACTTTTGCTTTTGGTAATGTGATATGAAATATGTCAATATCCGAAGCAGTCCCGTTCAGAAGAGTTAAGGCCCTTCCAACAGGCATAGCGGCTGGAAGACCCGTTCTTGCGTATGTTATTGAGAACAGTTCTTGCCGACGCAGTCTAGTGTAATTGTTAGGAACATTTAACGCTAATCTTTGTAGTAATGCTGGACAGCTCACAACTCCTCGAACGAGTTTGACAACGTATACCAGGAGACGCATATATAATAATATATGATAAAAGTGTAATACAAAAGTACAATGTGTTAATTCACTTGAAAGTTCACGAATATTGATAATTAACTATACAAGACGTGATTCTAAACCAGTCTATGTACATGTAAGTTACTCTAGATTGAGATACGTTGAGGCCTATGGAATGAAGATTGTTCGATCGTATATATTCAAAGTGTCAAAGCCAAAAACGGGATATTTAAAAAGTACCTTAATCGAATCAAAAAATTGATCTTTAGTAAAGTGAACTTGTTGGGGGGAAAGTAAATGTTCTAATGTTATTTAATTACAATATTATACAACAAAATTCATTCAATATGTACATACTGTTCAAGAAGTATCATTGGGATCAATGTATCGTTATAGGGACTCTCTCTCTCTCTCTCTCTCTTTGAATAATGGCCGTGAACTCCTATATATGAAGGAGTATACGCCAGTGTCCAGTGATGTTAGCTTCATAGTATCTAGGTAGTTCTATTCATATGGGCGACACGGCACATCAAGCAACTCGGCCCAGGACTACTGTTAACATATCTAGTGAGATACTATGGAGTTAAACTATTTTACAACTAAACTACATAGTTTACAACTAAATGAATATTTACAATAAGATGATAGTTAAATGTATGTGAGCGAGCGAATGATTTAAATTTAATTTCCTATCGATATTTATCATATATATTATACTCGTACATATATTTTATTACAGGTTAATTTTGTTTTTGTTAATAAAATGAGTGATGCTATTCAATCTGGAAATTTTATTGAGGCTCAACAGGTGGGGAAGATTTGCGGGGAGTAATATTTTTGTTTGTTTTTTAAATGTCAAAGGGAAAGTATTCAGAGAACAGGAGAAGAAGATGTGTTCAAGATCTCCCTCCTCCTGGCCACACTCACATAAAGAAGAGTTCCTTATATGTAGTCTGGCCAGGTGGACAGGGGAACAGCAATGTCCAAAGCGTATTCGGCTTATAGTTGTCGCTTCACGCCGAGTGAGTTATAGGGACTCACAAAGTGATTATTTTTTAGCTGAAAATAGGGAAAAAACCTAATCCAGTTCATTGTTAAAGTTGGGTGGTTTACTCCATCGCATACCAAAGTCTTTTATGAAGGGAGACCCATAACTTAAAATCTACGTTAAGGTTTTGATATGATATCCGTAATCTGGAAGTTTGACTTCCATCCGGAGCTTTTTGGATTCGTTTCCTGTTGGTACTCGAAAAAAGTCTATTAAAATAGTTCATTTAGCTTGTGTTGTTCCTTCACATGTCCGAATCCCTAATACGGATACTATACGAATAAATAAAACATATTTTAAGTAGATAATACTGAGCGTGTGATAGGTAACTATAGCGTTCCGGGTGTAATTTCATACATTAAACTAAATATTTAATAAAAAAACTAAATATAAGGTTGTGTTTTAAAGAATGTCGGTTACAAATTAGGGATACAAGTGTTGTATTATATGATGGATATTATCAACAAAAAAATGTGTATGACTAAAACAGCTACAACGTGTTTCACATTCGACGAGAAATGATTCTGCACATTTCTGATTGAAACGAAATTTTATCAAGTCACTATTTATGAAGTCACCTTTTCATTTCTCGAAATCTGATAAGCTCTATATTAAATCAATCATCCGGTATATAATTACATATTTTATAAATCTATAAAACGGAAATGAGTGGATCTTATTAAAAAATATTTATAATCCTTATTTATTCTACTCGTATTTTCCTCTTTGACCACTTACATGAGGCATGAATGATAAAAAATTTGAACTTGGTATTTATCAAAATAAATTAGTAATTTTTAATTTTGATTTCCTAGTGGCGTATATTTAATAAGACTTTGCGTGATCGTGTAAGGAACACTACAATCCGAGAGGTCTGCGAGGTCCAAGATGTGGTCTGATGGGGACGACAGCGTCGACGATACTAGTACCAACATGTACAGAGAATGAATTCCACAAGAATTCCATACATAGCTCTGCATGGGGTGCCGGATGGACGGCGTCCACCAGGGAGACCCCCGAAACGATGGAGAGATAGCTGGAGCTCAGCATCACAGGACAATCCTGCAGTAACAGACTCTTGAGAGTCTACAGAAAGTTTAAGAAGAAGAAGAAGTATATTTAATTATGATAAGTACATAAATGTTATTTTTCAGTTTTCATCAATGATGTCATGATGATAGAAGTGTGTGAAAAGAAAAGTCAATGTGATATATGGGTGAACTATTAATAATAGGAGCAAGTTGAGAAAATCTACGATTCGGGTAGTATTTGTATCGGTATTTATTTAGTAAAACACTGTTTTATTTTCTACGTGTAAGTGATAAGGGATGAATATGAAGTTAGGGTTGATGTGTTAAGTAATATAAACAACAGTACGTTTAGATAGTTTGGGCATGTAGAACGAATGAATGAATAAATACTGACAAAATACATATACAGTGCAGCTGTGAGTGGAAGGCGTATGAGGTGAAGACCAAAAAAATAGGGTTGGGTCAAGTGAATGATATTCTGAAAGAAGGACAAGCAGAAAGTCAGAGAAATCGTAAAATTTGTCTGAGAAGGTGTATGCATGTGAAAGAGGCCAAGGATTTGGGGCGGGTTGTGAAAGTGTGGCATTCTTTCCCATCTGCCTATACCGATAGGGAAATGACGTGATAGTGCGTGTGAATGTGCATATAATTTTAATTTTTGATAAGTTTAATTTCCTCACTAATATATGTATTTCATAGTAAAATTTCCGTTATAAAACATAATTTCTTACAGCTGTATTATGTTTTGCATAAAATTCCAATACACATGGGTTGGATATTTATTGCGTACATACATTCTAAAAGTCCTCTCCAGTGTTAATTGTGAAATGGTAAGCATATTTCATAACGTTACAGCATAAATTTAACACAGTTGGTACATAATATTAATAAAATCGAGTGCAATGCTTTTTGAATAGATAGTGACATTGATAATGCCCCTCCACATTTACTTTAATTTTATATTCATTGTTTATGACAGATGAAATTTCCGCTGTAGTAATTTGTAATAAGTTAATTTTAATTGAAAAAAAAAAATTTACTTACCAACTTTGCTGACATATTTTCCAATATGTTTGCTGTCAATTTTCAGTGGATAAAGAAATGATAGCAGGCATATTTTTGTGTTTATCTCCTCTAAGGCCGTCTTCAAAACTTCCTTATATTTTCACTACGAAAGCCGCAAATATTAACTTTTTATATTGTTCTTGGAAATTGAAATTACTTGTCATCGAAAATTATGGATAATTCAGAAAATAAGAAGTTTTTGTGTTTAGTAATATTATTTTAATTGCGTGCGAAATAACTTGGCTCAAACTTGACTGCACGAACATATTTGATTACTCGTAGCTGGAAAAATTATAAAGAATTTGGTTCAATACTTTAGTTATTTGTAATAAATTGGTTTATTGTTGTAAAAGTTTGATCGTGAAAAAGAAATACACTTAAAAATATATTTTTGTATTAAGCTTTTTATTCATAAAACAACTTGATTTCATGTGACAAATTCTACCAACCAATCAGAAAAATGCCTTAAGTGAATACAAGACTGAAACCAATTTTTCTTAAAAAAAATGAGGATCAACCAGAAATATATCAAACACTGTTTATTCCACTTTTTGTAACGGTATAACCCTATCGATTTCACGGCTTTCATTTCATCATCAGGGGAGCACAAACAAGTCTTGTGTGTGCTCAACCTGATGATGAGGTGAAAGCCTTGAAACCGGTAGGGTTATACCGTTACAAAAAATAGAATTAACAGTGTTTGATAAAACATATTACAATGTTTCTAAACATCCACAATGTTAATGTTTTAATTATAAATATATATTTAGTTTTTTTTTTTGTTACAGCTGTTAGCAAATTACAATCCATTCCCAAATAATTCTTATTTTTTTGTAATGCCCGGGCTTCAAGTCATATATTTATTTTATTCACGGTCGATTTCGATCTTAAAATAATATCCAGTATTTTAATACACTCATCCAATGGGATTAAAACTGTCAAATATATACATTTTATTGAGTATAATGTCATGTCTATCAGACATAAATTATAAAAAACTTACACTATCACGATTTTGAGAATGTTTTTTTTTTTGTGATATGAAAGGAAAAATTCTGCTGTATATATAGTATTTACTGTTTTAACATCGTCATCACAAAAAAAAATGCTGATTTTAGGATGACCTCGAAGGCCTATTCAGTAAGCCGTGTATTTTAAACCCGGAGGTCGAGGAGTCGATTCCTGTTAGTCTATTTTTTTTCCGTTTTGAGTATAATGTCAGGTTTCGAACCCTAATCCCTTAGGTAAAAGACAAGCGTTCTATCAACTAAGTAACGGGGGTCGTCGCAATACTGAAATACGTGTTTACACTGTCACAGAAATGGGATTTCTGTAAAAAAAAAAACATTTTTGCAAATAATGAGAACAGACGGAATGACTTTGTGTCGGCAGAGGCTATGGACAATGGAAAGCAATCACATCACAGAGCACAATACGACGCAATGGAGATGTTCAGGAGACTCTTGTTTAGATGCGAGGATAATGGAAATCGATTTTTTTTTCTTTTTCGAATGACGCGAGTTATTTGTGCTTGAAATACAAACAAATTTATTTGAAATGGAGCGATGTGCTCATGTAGTAATAAAAATATGTATTGAAAAACCACTAATGTAACATTTATCATTAAAACTTATAGTATAAAAGTTTATTTATTTAACACTTCATTGTTAAAACAATAAAGGGTATTGCGGGTTTGATTCAAAGATTTAAAAACATGGATTCCAATCTTCTTATCCTTCAAGGCATCGCATATTTATGGTCGGTTGAAAGAGATTTATATATGGCAATAATTCCACCTGGTTATACTATATACAAATAGGTATAATGCAATACAATACGATACAATATATCTCTGGTTTGAAAAGATTGCCATATACCAAAAAAAAATCATGTCTGGTTTTCATTTAATTCCTCTTTAAAAATTATATGGTTGGTTGATAGAGATTGCCAAATGGCAATTAACCTTATTAAAACGTTTAAACAATCTGGCATTTCTATTGCCGAGAAGAAATCTTTTCCAACCAACTAGACAAAAGTAAGTAAGGAAGATACATACATGGTTGCAAAAAAATATTCCAATGATTATACATCTTTATGAAATTTATGAGCATATACGAGTACATAATTAAAGTAAAAGTGAGATATCACCAATCAAAGGTAAAGAAAGGGGTGGCGAAGAGGAAAGAAAAATCAAGAATGAAATAGGTTATACTACTGACTAGAAATTAAGAGTTTTTTGGAAATGTGTGGAAAAACAATGTGATAGGAGTGAGGATATTAAGAAAAAATACGGATTGAAAAATGATACAAGACATGAGATGAAAAAAGGCACATTAAGATGGGTTGACCATGTTGAAATAATGAATAATGAAAGATTTACAAAACTTAGCTCTGTGATTAGTATAAAAGTAGGAGAAATTTGGATAAACCTAGAAAAACATGACAAACATACATAAATACTATCACGCATTCCACCTGTCGGGGTAGGCAGAGAGGAGAGACTGATACACTTTTTTTTATAGCGACACACACACACACATCTTTCGCCTCTTCTACATCCATATACCTTTCACTGACTTTTTACATTTCCTTCTTTCAAAATATAATACACTTGATCCAACCATACTTCCTTGGTCTTCCTCTACCACGCCTTCCACTCACATTTGCACAAAATATTTGTTTTAAAATATTGTTTCGGATTATCATCTTGTCAGATTTTGATGCTGTCCAGTTCGAGTATCTATATATGTTTTGGTCCCCCATTGGCTAAACGTATTAAAAACATAACACTGCTAAAGAAATCCAATTCCGAAAAAGGTAAGAATAAAAAATCTTTTTAATAGGAGAGTGTGCTTGACGAGATATACAAAATAATAATAATATAGGTTTATTGATAGCAACATAGTATACATATTCTCTTATAAAGATACGAGTATATCATGAGATTTCATATATAGTATCTTAAAATAATGTCAAAGAAAATATGTTTAAGAAATACGTAGACGTGGCAGCAGCGAAAGGTTTGTGCCAGGATATAATGAAGTAGATATATGTTCTCTCTGTCTACTCCGATAGGTAAATGCCCATTTAAACACGGGTTCACCCAGAAAAATTGAATATATTTATTTGAAAGAGATAAATAACGTTAAATAGTAAATAACGTTAGATAAATAAATAACGTTAGATAAATAACGTTAAGAGTTAAATAATCTTTAAAATACACGATTAAATAAATAATGTTATCTTCAATAATGTACCTGTATTAAACGCACGCATTAAAACAAACATATTACTGCGAAGTCCCTTGATGTTGTTGCGCGTCATTTTATTGCAAAAAACTAAATAATCTTAAAAATACAAGATTTAATTAGATCGTTTTCTTGAATAATGTACCTGTATTAAAAAAATACGCATTAAAATATATTACTGCAATATCCCTTTACGGTGTTAAATGTTACTTTTAAAATGAAGCTAAAAGAGCTTAACAAAAGCTTGGAAGGTCCGGAGGTTGTAGGCCTAGGGATACGTCATTTTCTCTCAAATGGCTCACATTTAAGCTGAATAATTAGGATAATTAATTTTTAACGCCTCATAAGCTTTTTAAATTTACGCTGACGATCTGGATTTTGATACTCTTTTTAATGGCAGCACTTAAAGTTTTCTTGTTAGCATGTTAATTTTATATACTTGCGTATTGTGTACACAAATGGACAGCTATAAACCTCGCGTTTGTTTTAAAAAAATACGCTACAATGAAAAAAGAAGTGTTTTACAGTAGTGGATATATAAAGCTTTGTGTATATCAACCACAGTAAAAAAATATGCTAGAATAAATACAAAAAAAATGTTTCTGAAATATTAATGGTAAAGAACAGGGTGGTTAAACACTGCATTGAACTTTTGACGATATGTTATTATAGATGTCTCGAAACATGAAGATAAAAGTACCTCTTTCTCACAAATAAAAGTAATGTATACAAAATTATTTTTTATGTGCCCGACAATTAAAATTATCCCCTTATCCACGTAACAGCTTGCAGAGTATATGTGATGACTTGAACATTCAGTGAAGCTCGGCTTAGTGATATTAAACTCATTGAGAAACATCTTATTTTTGTATAAATTAATACATGGTATTGCGTCCTTATACACCGAAAGTATACCATGTGTTTAGAGTGAACTGTGTTTCGATTGAGTATTTTGGTGTTTGGAAAGATTTTAAGCAAGGATGGTAGTTCACAAGAGTATTTTAGTACCAAATTTGATACATTGGAGTGAAACGTGGACATATGGGTGCACTGAGAGGGGTACATGCAGCGACAATGTATCATATAATAGGTTAAGGCTGATTGTATTTAGTAAGATGAAGATGAGCACTTTGAGGGGGTTTGATCATGTGGAACGAATTAATACAGACTAAAAAACCGAATATACAGTACAAATATGAGTGTAAATGGTAGAATAAGATTAAGGAAAGTATGGTTAACTCAAGCGAATGAAAAGAAATGTAAAGATAGAGACATCGGAGTTTTATGATAAGGTGTATGGATGTAGAAGAAGCAATAGACGTATGTCAAGATATAAAAAATTGGCACAGTATCATTTCGTCGTATCCTAACAGGGGAAGAGCGTGAGGGTGTATATGTGTGAGTAACATTGTGGATATATTCACAGCAACGCCCAGTATGAGAAGAATAATAATAAATTAATAATATTTACATTTTACAATAAAATAAAAGAAATCTGTGTAATGCATTATATATATTTATCTTTTTTTATTACGAGATAAGTAAAAAATAAAACTTTTTTTCATATCATAAATAAACGATTTCGTTTATTTGAAAACCTAAAACGTGATATTTCATTTAAAACAATTCTATGTCGTTTTGGTAAAGAGGTACAAGTCATCAATTACTTGTCAGTTTGAAGTTTTGCAGCACTTTTTTTCCTGAAATACAGAGCTCAGGTAAATTTTAAAGGTAAACTTTGAATACATAAATTATTTATGCATTCAGAAAAAAGCCATAGAATTACAATCAATCATTCAATCATCAGCACTATGACTGAGGATGACTCTTGGCTGCCATTAGGATCTGTCGCCACACCCGTGTGTCTTCGGCATTTTTTCTCCAGCTCCTCACTCCATTTTCACCCCATCGAACCATATTATTTCAGTCTACCCACTCAAATACGATGTATTGGATCACTGAGCAGAACTTTTTTGACGGACTCCTGGTTTATTTAGATGGAAAAGCAGAAACCTGGATAAATTATGCGTACTTATAAAAATACAAAACTTATTTTGATTTATTTAAGTAAACACTTTTCGACGACAACTTTCGTGGTCTAGTTGATAAGACGGTTATTTCCCAACCTGTAACATACGGGTTCGATTCCCGTTGGAACTCAGATACTTTTAAAAAGGATTCCAGTCTGGTTTTTATGGTACTTAAGTAAGATTGTAAGATATTGTCACATGGCAATAAGGCATTGAACTGGTTGAATGTTAGAAGTAGATGCCAAATTCCCATACTTTTTCTATTGTATAATATCCTTAGCTATCCTGTCGCCCCCTCTTATCTCGACGAAAAATTTCGGCGTCTTTCTAATCATGGATCAGTGCTACGCTCAAACAGAGATTGTTTATTGGCCTTTGCAGTTCACCGCTCTTCTTTTTTTTCATCGTTCTTTACTGTCCATGCAGTGAGACTCGAAATCAGTTACAAACCAATATAAGACTCGTTCCGTCCTTGGCATGCTTTAAGAAGCGACTGAAAAAACTCTTAATTTCTAGTCAGTAAAATAAAGTGTTTCATTTCCGATTTTTCCTTTCCTCTTCACCATCCCTTCCTTTTCTTTTGATTGATGATATCTCACTTTATGTGAAAATGAATGTTGAATGATGTGTTAAATAAATAAAAATAAATAAATAAGCCCGCCAGGTTTTACTGTATACAACGAAAGTATAATACAATATGATGCAATACAATGCAACTTTTTGGTGATACCGAGATCTAAATAAATCATTCGTATGATACTCTTCGCCTACTTTAACTGGTGATGTTCATATGACGAAGAGCGTCGCCGGAATAAAAAATGCTTTCGGCCTTATTAATCGGGCTTTTATGTCTAACCACCGCTATATTAGTCTTTAATATTTCAGCCTTCAAATACGTGCTAGTATTCTTTACTATCAGAGGAAGTCTTCCAGCAGACTGGAACCCTTTTATACTTTTTAAAAATATTTTGGGATATAAAAAAGAATTGAACCTAAAACCCGTAGACAAGCAAGTGTCATACTAACTAAGCTACGGAGGTTAGTAAGATATTTTTTGAAAACGGGTCCAGTCCTGTTTCAATTGAGGCTTTTATAACATGTTTCTGATTCTAAAAGATTGCCAATAAGCCCGTCATGTTGTTCTGTTTGCAAGTAAAGTGTAATATCAATACTATAATATGTATATTCTAAAAAATATGAAATACGCCGAAAATTAAAGATATGTTGTAAAAATATTTACTTTCGACATAAAAAAAATATTTTTCAATGACACCTGGTTGTAACGGCTGTAATTTATACACATTTCTTAGACATGCTGTCAAGGTACAATAAAGTATTATTAATTTTTATTTCACATTGTAGCACAAGAACAAAAAAAAAATAGAAGATAATGCATTTGATTAAGTTAAATGGAACATGCATTTCAACTATTTCTTATCGTTAAGTTTAATATAATTGAAAGAGTTTTTTTTTCTATTTTTTACAGGTAAGTGAACCTAAGATTAATCTATGGCCGCACGCCATCCTCGATGAAGCCAACAACTTGGGGCGAGTTTCTGATAAGGGTGGCTCACGAATACACGGACATTAACATTTTTATTGGAACTTATTGAAACCTGAAAACATCTTTAGGAATAACAAATATATTTTTTATATTAATACAGAAATAATGTTGGAAAATTGACTGAATGTGTGTCTGAAAATTAATTTAAAAGATACATTAAAATACTTAACTTCTTAAAATCGGGTAAGATGGTACCACAAAACTATTATTTAGTACCGACTTGGATGGTATGGTGAGTGTGATCGCCTTTAGAGTAACCGGTGTTACAAAAAGCTCCACACTATAATTTTTTAAACAAGTCTTAACTGGGTTAAATAAAACTCGGAAAAACTGACCATATTGATTTTCACGTTGAATCGCTTTCCTCACGAAACTGGACAATTAATGTTATTAACCCATAAGATATGGCGTTCTGATAACAATCCGATACTTTTTCTATGAGAAACCCAATGATGAAATAACCTTTACACATTTTGAGCAGGTTCGTGTTTATTCATCGGCAAATATTTTTATTTAATGTAAGAGGAAGAACTTTGCGGCGTAGCAAAATGCAGCGCATTTTACCGATAAGAAAATGATTGTCAGGTCGTAAATTACATGTGAAACTATTATTTTCCATTTTAGTTTATTTAAGACTAGTTGAATTATTCCATTTCATATTATGAACCTGGTCTTATTGGACAAACTGATAAGGAGAATAAACGAATACGAAAAGAAGTGATAAGGGGTGAATGTGAATTTAAACTGATGTGTTGAGTAGATGAAAAACAGCCCTTTGAGATGGATTGAGCAAGTGGAAAGACTGAATTCAGAAAGACTAACAAAACAAATGCCCTGTACAAATTCGAGTTTTCGGCGTGGTAAAGGAAAAACATAAAGTAAATGATTGGATCAAATGGATAATATTTTGAAAAAAGTAAACGTACAATGTTAGAGAATTTGTATAAGCTGTATGATAAGGTGTATGGCTGTAAATGAGGCGAAATATATGTGCTGCAATAGGAAAGTCAAACGCCCTATCCTCTTTTCATTCCCTGAAAGGAAACACAGTGTATTTAATATGAAGTATGGCATTCGTATTTTAGCTGGTTTGACTTATTTCAAGATATTATATTAGTTTTGTCAAAAGTTTTCTTTTATTTTGTTTGAAAAAGTTTGCCTATTCATGAGGCTGTACGAACAAATTTATTTAATATTCTTGTTTCTTTCTCCTTTCGGATTGGGACTGAAAAATTGGCATAGCCTTACCAACCAATCAAATACCACTACCATTACACTAGCACACTTCATTCGAAGCCTCTGCTTGCACAGATCTTCCGCTTTTCAACTCCACATTCTACTTGGTCTTCTTACTGGAGTTCTTTCACATGGGATCGAGTCGAAGATCTTCTTTGACAATCCCACGCCATTAAAATTTCGATTAGGTGTAAATATGCCCAGCTTTTGGGTGTTTGAATCTAATGTGGCGATGTCGTTTTTTGTTGCGTAGTGTCAAATTTCACTAGTAACTGCAGCTTTGACTTTTTTTATTGTTTATGCATGAATTTCACTGGTGTTAGTCGGCGGTCTCAGAACAGGTAATAAGGCAGAACTATAAATATCGTTTGTTTTGTGTAGAATTATATCATCATTTAAATTATTATTATTATTATTATTATTATTACACATGACAAGAAATATACACAAATTGAGAAAAAACAACAGGTAATTTGATTTGGACATATAATTTTAATGGATCTGGGTTTGTTGCCTTTCATTTGTCGTATCCCCAGTAAACTAGGTTTTTGCCTGTATCTCACTGAGGATATTTAGCATGAAAAAATAAATCGATACTTCTTTCCGATTTTTGATAACACAAAAAACCCCATAAATAAACTAATAAAATTTAAAATAAAAACTGTATTCTTACTAGATTAACTCCGAGTAAGGGGGAATAAATGCAAGTGCAAAGGTGGAATTGTGGGAATAAACAAACCTCACATATCACCTGGTTTATCCGAACATCGAGACTACATGGTCTAGGCCGGACCTGATTGATGCGAATGATGGGGTAATCTCTGTGATTTCCTTCTAGAAATATAGTACGTGACATAGTTTATAAAGTCCGGGTACAAAAATGAATAAAAAACTTACTAAATTTAAGAACTTCTGCTGATTTGATGAAATCGGAATTTATTACATGTTCTACTGACTGGTTATTTTTTGTATTTCTAAATAAATGAGGTATTTTTACTTGGCATTTCACTGGATCGTTTGTATTTTAACTGCCTGGGTTATTTCTTCCGAAAAAGCCTAGTGCAATTGATTTCCATGTGGACAAGGGCGCAACGCTAATCCGGTGCTTAGATGGTGATTTTAAATTGTCCCATTACATTTGCAGCGAGGATAAGTACTTAAGAAACTGTATATCTTTCAGTTAGATACGATGGACTGGCTAATATACCTAATCGCAATGATATAAAAAATATTTCAACATTTCAAATGAACTAAAAAAAATGATTTTTCATTGATTTTGCAAATGCGGCTCTAATTTATACATTTTTTAAATAAATAACTCAATGTATTGACAAGTAAACTCAATGTATGATAAGTAAACTCAATGTAATGGCGGCATTGTGTAAAAAGTGACCAACTCACAAAACACTTTTTTTTTATTTATTTAAAATATTGAAAAGGCATAGAACAACCTTATTTTTTTTTCATAAATATACCTAAATGTTTCATGAATATACATAAATGTTTCATAAATATACCTAAATGTTTCATAAATAAACCTAAATGTACCTAAATGTTTCATAAATATACCTAAATGAAGGGACATGGGTATTTTTTTGGAAAAATTACGTATTACAGTTAGAGCGTTTTTGAGGTGAGTCTGCTCTCTAAACGACGCTATATAAATTGTCTTTTGATTATTATTCTTACAGTTTTTTTTGCTATATAATGCAGTGAAGTACTCCTTCTATCTTCAAAATATGGGTTGGGCCATAATTATTTTTTTTAAAGAACCAAAAAAATAAAACCATGGTCTAAACCGAGAACACCAAATTAAGAACTAAAGGAAATATTGAAAAGAATATAATTCATTAAGCATTAAACTACAATAAAAAATAACTCTTCAAAACATCGTTTAATTCATATTGGATTTATTTAAGGGTATTTTGTGAAATTGTGTAACTGCTTACGAAGCATTCTGAAATGTCAGGGTGGGAATTTATCTTCGGCTTTAGATTGGCCCCTCCCGGGATATAAAATTTACAGATAGATTTTCCGCACGCCACTGACCAATAAATCTACATGGTGGAAGGGGAAAATGCTTTCGTTTTGTTATTCGTGTGTAATCGCTAATTAAAAGATTCCTTCCTCGGAGTGGAATACTACGCTAATCAGCTCAGACTCAAATTATCGACTATCATGCAGGTTGAAGTACTCTATTTGGTTAAACGTATAGGTTAACCGGTCAAAAGAGGTAAATTTAAATACTTTAATAAACTCATGTTTTCGACATTTGAAAAGAAAAAATCGTAATATTTGACAAAAATTTTAGAACTTTTAACGATGTGTTAATTATACGATTTTGATGTTTCATAAAAATGAGAATTGGTTTAGCAAAATGATACCGCTCTTCTTTTTTTTATATACCTATACTGTCCATGATGTGAGTCTTTGAAACTAGTTAGCAAATACATAACGTAAGACTCGCTTCATCATTGGTATTTTTTTTAAATGAGTGCAAAAAGTCTTAATTTTAAGTCGTAATGTGTTTCATTCACGATTTTCCTTTTATTTACACCTACCCTTCCTCTTTTCTTTGGTTGATGATATCTCTCTTATATTTTTACCGTGTATATTGTTCATGAATTTTGTATACATAAAAAAATATTTCTAAAATGTTAACGACCTTATAACTTTTTATTTGCCTTTATTTTGATGGCTGGAAAAAATTGTCACCTGGCAATCAGTCCGCTAAATTGTTATATAAAAAAAGTGCAAAAATTAACAAATTTTCCGTGCGGCGAAGCCGCAGGACAAGGAAAAAAACACGACTGGTGTATGTATTTTCGAAATTAAATCTTATTCGCAAATGGCGGTTTAAACTTAAATCTTATTCGCAAATAAGATTTAAATTTGAACCACCCTTTAAATTTTCCAATACCTTGAGGATGTACCGACAATTCTTCAACGCCCTTAAAAAATATTACAATAGCCATATATCGCTTCAGAGCTGGTTCTGCCATAGTTTGAGGAACCTGGAGCACCAGGCTGTTGACCGACCTGGATGAAGACGTCTCATGGTATCACTTTGTACCTGATGGAACGAATTGAGTAAAAGAAGAAAAAAATTATTGAAAATACTGCGAGTATTAAACAATATAAAATCGGTTGTATTTCAAATAAGTAAATTATTATCATACAGTTTAATTAAATAAATATGCGCAACTATCGAAGGCAATAGTATGAGAGACAAACAACTATAAGAGACAACTATGAGAGGCAACTGTGACAGACAACTACGAGTATGTGAGAGAGAAACAGCAAAAAACTAATGAAATCAGCAAATGCGAAAGTTTCAACATGTGTTACACCAGCAAGATATTGAAAAGGAAGCCAATAAGCCTTGCAGAATCTCAACGAAAGCAGAATTTACGACAAGTGCAACAACAGCAATATACTAAATAGAAAGCCGTACTTAAGAAGCACAGTTTGCATTCATGACAATAAAAATTTATAATTTTGGCTCGATAAATACTGTATGCAAATTGTACCATTCTCTTAATTTTACAGCTTAGAGATCTCGAACAAAATATTTAAATATTGGTACCATAGAGGAATGGTTTTGAAGATTAAAATAAACCACGGTGTCAGTTTCCTCAACTTTTGATGGAGCTGTTAAGCAATTTAGATTTTCCGGGCAACCAAAACTTTCAAACAAACATTTTTGTTCTCATAACGTTTTCAGCAGTTTTTATTTTTCAACCTTTCAGCTTAGCAAGTCTATTTGCGTCCCGTGATTTTTCAAAGGTTGAGGTAGTATTTATATAAAACTCGGGATGAACCCTTTTAAACAAAGGAGAGTTATTGTGTCAAGAGATGAGCCTTAAACCAACAAAGGGAATAATAATAATGTAGGTGGTATACGAGTCTACAAAAACTATACGTCCTATGAACCGTCAAAAACTCTATCCAATTTGGTCACCAAGGACTATTTTTCTTGCCAATTTCTCGGTAACATACCAAATACAATACCCAACTCAAATATTTTTTAAAGTTTTTTTTTTCTCCGACATATTCATATTTCATACTGAGGATCACATAATTCTTATTATATTGTTTATAGTTAGGGCATTAACATTGTGGAGGTTTGGAGACACTGTAATTTGTTTTATCAAACACTGTTTATTCCACTTTTTGTAATAGTATAACTCTACTGGTTTTAAGGCTTTCACCTCATCATCAGGGGAGCACAAACAAGGAAGTGATGATTGAAAGTTTATTATATAAATAAAAAAAATATGTAGATTAAAAAAACTGGACATGTTTTTCATCGTGATCATCATTGGGTAAGTAGAGAGAACAGATCTCCACTTCTTTCTATATTTAGCCAGATATTTTGCTCTGCTACGTCCATATAACTTCTCATACATACTCTCCTATTATCAAGACTTAACATTCTTCTCTCTTGCAGAATTGGATAAATTTGAACGTATCATGTTTTTCTATTTCTTATTAAACCTGTCGTATTTTCTATAGTACTAATAATAAATATTAGTCTTCCATCATACGAGCACATCTTTTTCATGACGCCGAATCATCTTATTGCTCATGTCGTCATCTTTAGCACTACATATTTCTTCAATCCACATTCTTTCATAATTTATTTTTTTATTATTCTACGCCACACTCATTTCTACTACATTTATCTTAATTTCGTAACTATTTTGCCACGTCCGAACAAAAGTGTAATACAATACGGTACAATATTTTTCAAGATATGGTGTTCAAATGTACCAATACACAATAAAAGTAACTAACAATATAAGACAAGCTTAAAAATTAAAAAAAAAATATGGAACCTCTTTCAATGGGATACTATAAGACATATTACTATTAAAATATGTACTTTGGTTAAAAAACAGTACAATGACATATCTCCAATCAAAGCCTTAGATTGAAAAAATGTTAGAGAAGGATCCTCCTGCGCTCGACAACATCAACAATACATTAAAAATATGCACCAAACCATATATGAATTTACCTCATTGTATTTTCACTGTTGATAAATTACAACTGCAACGTTGGTTAAAAAAATGCTATTGAATTATTAAAGGTTTCGTGGATATCTAGCAGGATTGTGAAAACTAACAATAAATTATTATATTTTTCAAGAAATACGAGTATTTAAATTTCTGAACGTTCTGTAAAAATCTCAATTAGGAAAAAACTTCACAAAACTGATATCTCTTAAGTAGTTCCATCTAATTTAGTTTCCATTACAGAAGTGGACATGTCTGAACCACCTTCGTGATTCCTATCTTCTCCCTATCGCACCAGCACGGATGGATTTGGCCACAGCGCTCAGCTGTACTCTGATTGAAATACGGTGATACTTTGTCAACGGAATTCCGATAACCCTTCAGTCTACCTTGGGGCATTAGTTATTCTTTTATCTCTCGTAACCCGTTGTCACTGTAGAAGCTATTTATTTTGGCTCTATCTTTCTTTGGATAATATATTAAAAAAATACTAAAATATCTTCTTCATCATCATTTCTAGTTTTTATAAGTTCATTGCTAAACATAGTCCTCTCCCCAAACTTTCCAAAATCGTCTGTCCATTAACGTTTTCAATCACATTTTGCATTCCATTTAACGTATATGCGTGCTCTTCATGCATGCTTCCTCAATGCGTGCTCAATGTTCATCGGTGTAGTCTTCTGCTATGTCTGGAACTCGGTATGACGTCTTCCTATATATTTTACGGTCCTAGATAATATTGAAAGCAGCACATAAAGATGATCTAATTTACTACTTTCTTTGATCTGTTCCTCTCATTGGACACACTTATCTTATTCCGTCTTTTTTCAAGTGTCCTCGTGATAACCAACATCTCCAGGGTTTAATTTTTCTTTCTGGCATAATACCCAAAAAAAGGACCTCAAAAGCATTCTTAAGTGCACACTATTCGAGAGGTGTTACGTAGAAAAATAGGCACCCTTATAGTGATATTTGGTCACTAAATGGCACCAAAAAATAAATAAATGAAAATGTAAAATCACTAAATCCAGCATGCTTGAGGTTTCCATTCATCACTGAATGAGTCTTTACGTAAAACAGTTGTCCGTTGTTTTTATGCTTTGCTAAATTAAAACCGCTCTACGGTATCAAATTTGTCTTTGGTCTTTGTTTAAGGGAGAAATTAATCACTGTGCTTGTTGTAATTTCTCGTGTTGCCCTATAAGAATCTTTCCAAATAGCTTAAAGCTTTTATACAGTTTTGGATGATAGTATCCACGTTTCTTACCCGAATAAATAACTGAGAGTATATATATATATATATATATATATATATATATATATATATATATATATATATATATATATATATATATATATATATATATATATATATATATATATATATATATATATATATATATATATATATATATATATATATATATATATATATATATATATATATATATGTTATTCTAAGACATTTTGCTTAAGTCAGACACGTTATGTTTCAATTGGTAAAATGTACATCAAGTTTCAGTACCCGGCGGTAAGTAATACACATCGGGCTTAAGAAAGAGTATGTCGACCATAATCGGCTAGCTTCGGTTTTGTAGAGCGTCGTCTCTGTTATTCATATACGTCAAGCGTTCTAGAGACGGAGACGACTCTCTACAAAGCGACAGTCTCTTTCTTAAGCCCGATGTGTATTACTTACCGCTGGGTACTGTAACTTTGTTTTTCTTCGAGTTGTACTCATCTGTATCTAGTAAAATTAGTAGCACTTATAAATTCATATTTACTTCTTTAGTGTTAGTTAAATATCTTTATAATAAATGTAAAATAGTCGAGAACAAAAAAAAATGTCACATATCATACACGCGAGTAGATAGAAGTAGTTTAAAGGGTACGAAAAGTTTGATAAGACTGAAGTAATCAAAAAAGGAAAAGTGATTACCCTTTACCATTGAAGAGCACATAAAACGTACAGTTGTAGCCGAAGCAAAAAATGTGCACCACGATGGAATGAAGAGATTTGATATTTCTGTCTACGTCAATAGATACATGGCGTAATGATAAAGATTATGACTGTATATACAGCGCTGGAAGTCATTTTACTTATTCTGTTACGTCGCACCTTAAGTCCGTCGTTGGTACTATTATTGTCATACGCAGGATGAGGAGTTCTTTCGGGTAGTTCCTTCTTCATCCCTACGTGACATCGCGTTCTCAAAAATCAAAGAAAATGTTAATCTTATAGCGGTGGATGGGAACTTATTTTCTCTCCCATAAAAGCGTGGTTAGTGGTGGGATTGAATTGAACCGAACTGATTATGATGATGATCACATACATAACATATACAATAAAATCTTATATAAACTTAACATTTTTTATTTTTATAAAGGCTTACCATAACATGAAACGAAGTATGATGATTTAAAGCGTTGATAAAATATTTTTTTTTGCAAAAATTTAAAAACAAATAATAGGGTCAATTTATGATACCTAATTACAGCTAAAAAACTCGTTGAGCTTCAAATAATTATGGCTTGATTTTATTAGCACGCAATACCTACTGATATAATTATTCTAGGCTAACATTTTAATGGCGACTAAAGTTTGTAGTTGGAAGTATAATAATTTTTTTAATTAACTTTCATTCCAGATAAAGAAAGAAATAAATTCAAATCACATAAAACAGTTTTTT
The DNA here is from genome assembly GCA_949825065.1 of Odontocerum albicorne. Classification (NCBI taxonomy): domain Eukaryota; kingdom Metazoa; phylum Arthropoda; class Insecta; order Trichoptera; family Odontoceridae; genus Odontocerum; species Odontocerum albicorne. The sequence goes on from OX463842.1 coordinate 41,623,043, forward strand.
GCTTGTATTCGTAAAACTCAGTATAAGTTAAATCTATAGACTTGAATCAATAAAATTTCAAACTGAGTAATAAGAATTTCAAAATTTTTCATAAGCTTTATTAAAGAAAGAATATTATTTCTTCTAACAATTTGATAGAATCTTCCGTTCGAGAGGCGTAAAAGAGAGATTTAATCACTTTTCTGAAATGACAGGCGTAAGAGACTATTTTGAGCTTTACTCCTCAGTAAATTGTTACAGTAATAAGCTGAGAAAAATCGAAGAGGCTTTTCGTTTGCCAAACTAAGGAACATCTGTTCGAGCTAATCAGATTGGAAGTGCTAATATGCTCCAGAGAAGAAACAACATCTTTCCTATATTGATTCTTCTCTTGACAGCAGATAGAAATGTGTTGTTTGCTTAGGATTCCCCGTTATCTTTCTTGAAAAAATAATGTACATTTTTGGGACAGAGGGCATTTTCTAAGGACTCAAACCTAGTCTCTTATGTCCTTAAAAAGAAAACGACAGCGTCTAAAAAATTATATACCTACATTTTTTTAGTTTGTGACATTTTTTATTATTTTACGTTTTTTCATTCAAATAATTTCGTGTTATTCGATCAATCCTAACGTAATTTTATTAAAAGCAAATAAAACTATTATTTATAGTTAAAGTATTCCTACCGTGGAGGTTTAAAGATATTTTTAATAGTTTTGTAAAAAACTGTTTTTTTTTATCTTTACATAATGGTAAAAACCTTCCGGTTTCAAGGTTGTCACCTCATTATTAGGAAAACACAAAGTCTTGATTGTGCTCCCAGGATGGTGAGGTGAAAACGTTGAAACCGGTAGGTTTATGCCGTTATGTTAAGTAGAAAAAAATAGTGTTTGACTTAACAAATTTCAATAAGTAAAACTATTATTTTGATCGTGTCGAAATAAATTATTTACGACTAAAATTTGAACATTTGGACATTACTGGGCTTTTTACAAATCAAGGTGAAACCCAAGACCTTGAAAAATACTTGATATTTTCTATCGATTGATTTTAAACTTTCTCGTGAGATCGAATATAATTGTCAATCATCCTGTGGATGGAAGACACTTGTGCGTTTTTTGTTCATTGTGTACAAAATTTTGCACTCCAGCAAGCGTACAATCTAGGCAGATCAAACGCATAGTTTCGATAGCAAAAAGATTAAATTTCATGACAATCGGCAGGTTAAATCTGCTGCAGCATTTAGGTAAGCAGTTTTATATAGCACTTTTTGTGCACAATAACACTAAGAATTTAAAATAAGCTGCATATATGTTATGTGTAAGTTACAGAACAACATTTATTCAGATGTAAAATGGTCTAAGAGTAAAATCAGTTCTAAATTGAATCGGTCAAGAATCGAACCTTGAGCGCCCACTTGCTTAGCATGAATTATTGTGCTCAGTTTCAAAATGCTATATCTGCAAACTTTTACACTTTAGCAAGCACACAATTTTGACAGATCAACTCCAAAATTCTGATAACAAGACGATCAAAGGTCCAAGACTATTGAAAGTTTGATATCTTGCTATGATAAGGTCTACTGTAGTATTTCGTTACGTAGATTTTTGTTTTGAATATCAGAATTTATGATAATCACAGAAAAACTTAAAATCAGATGTATTATGGTCAATGAGTAAAACAAGTCCGGAAAGGATCCACCAAGGACGAAATCTGGGATACCCGCTTGCTTACCGCGAATGCTAACCATTAGACTATGGGTGCAGGCTAAAAATGAATAAATCATATGACCTCGAAATTATTTGTAACATTTTTTGTAGACAAGAAAAATATTTAGGGAAAATAAATGGTATTTTTAACCGCGTTGGAAACATCAATTAAAAGTAATTTTGACGGCGTTAAAAAAATAATATAAAGTATTATTAACCCCATCGAAATTTATAAACAAAAGTCTTTAATTTTTGTTAAGAATATAATCAATTTGTTATAATATAAACTGAAATTCTTATAATATTTTTGATACCTTCGAGCATACTCAAAAAATTATCGTGCTTGCGAAGTATAAAAATATAGAATACAAACACAACGTGATTATTACACTGCTTACAGAAAAAAGAACCTTTTACAAAATTCCACTGATATCATCACGACGTGCTTATTTGAATTGATTATTTATCGGCGGTCGTAATCTAACAATTTCGATTCCTGGCGGATTCACTTCCGGACTAGTTTTACTCTTATGCCATTTTACAACAGGATTTATTTTATTTTGTAGCGTGTATGCTAGATAACTAGATGATGCTTTGATTAGTGACACTAGTGTCATTCAACCTTTCTTATTTTCTATTGACCTAAGTAGGAAGTCCTATTGAGGTGACCGTGATGATCGGGAAACAGCGCGATATCAAATTAATTTCAAAAAGTATATGCTATAATATAAAAATAATTTCTCCAATATCACTTATATATTTTATGAAAACCCTATAAATGTTGTTTTAAGGTTAATTAGTAAAAAATAAATACGTTTTATTTGGCTCCATCTAGGTTAAAAATGTTAACACTGAGTAAACTTGTTTGTCACTCAGAGTAAATATTATTTTACAGCCTTCAAATTTAACTAATCTGTCACATTCCGTGATTATTTTTACAGACTTCATTTTTAATTTGTCTGTCACTTACAGTAAGTATTTAATTTTCCGTTTTTACACATTTTATTATTCTATTTTGTGAAATTACAGCTAATGATAATTATCTAACACAAATTGAAGTTTTTATTTTTGGTAAAAAAAAATCATTTACAAAATCAACAGCTTTTTATCGTTCTTCAAGCTCCGTTGGTTTTAAGTAAAGCAATGTAGTTATTAAACAAATCGAATTACTAAAAATATCGAAGGCGTGTTATTTGCTTAATAAATACGCATTTCCTTTTTTTATATAAGTGAATATAATGTTTCATGATATCCTCGAGATGGATAGAAACACGTGTCGTGATGATATCAAGTATTATAATTTTTTTTTTTACTTTTATTAGATTTCCATATTTGCTTATTTGTTTTCACTCAAATATTCCACCAACTGTGACCTCGGTGACGCCTATTTGGTAAGATGCCGTCTACTAACCCGGGAGTAACTATTTGGTAAGATGCCGTCTACTAGCCCGGGAGTAGCGGGCTAGATCCGTTGGTATTCAAAGAATTTAAAAAAGGTATTTTATCTGGTTTTCACTTAAGGCTTATTCAACACCTTTATGATTGTTTAGAAGATATTGTTGCATGACAAAAAGCCCACCAGGTTCAAATGTACACAATATCATTCAAAACAACTGTACATATATTATAATATTGTCTTAAAAACATCCCACGACCATTAACTACACCAACGTCACACAAGTTCTCATTAACACAATTCTACGGGAAATATTTTTACCGGTGAAGAAGAATGGCTATTAGTTTATCTGCATAAATGCTGTACTGTACAATATGTATCGGCATCCCATCCGGCATCACTAAAACTGAGAAAACTAGTAGACAGGTCATGTTGCTAGGTGAAGTGGTCCCAAAAAGACTAATGTACGCTATACTAAAAGTGAAAAGATTCTTGGGGCGCTCCAGATTAAGATGAATGGGTGGTGTCCACATGATGCAGCAAGTAACAACTGGAGAGAAGCGGTTCAAAACAAACCAACTGGAAGGCGATAGGTAAGTTGTATTAAGACATTCAAGGTATGTAACGTCAACAAATCTAGTGAATGAGTGAAAGTACAAAAAAGTTCATGTATAATTTTTTCAGGCAAAATTAGTTACTACTGTGTTAGCAATCATTGTGTAGATTTTATTCTACAAATAAATCTTGGAATTGAAAATATTTTCCGATTTATGAATAAAACTGTAAAACCTCATACGGAAGATTAAAAAAACCTTAAGTTGACGTTCTTATTATCCTTAAAAGTAACAAAAATAAATATTTCTCAACGAGACTTCTTTAAATTTACAGAAAATCTTCAAAACGCTCTCATGTAAATACTCTCAACTGAAAAGAACTATGTTTGCTTTGTAGGACGATATGGATAACTGATATTTTCAATAATATTTTAAGACTTGGGTCAATACAAAAAATTTTCTTCTTTTAAATATTCCTTTTATTATTTTTTACTTTAGCTGCATATTTTTTTTAACATACACACACGCACATATTTGTCCTTTTTGGGGTAGGCAGAAAAGACAGTTATCCACGTCTTTCTATCCATGTGTACAGCTTGCACCTCGTTCACATTCATATATACTGTCCTGTTTCTCCAACTTCTCACTTTTCCTTTAGTTAAAATTTCTCCAATTATATTTTGTCTACCTCTTCCTCACTCTTTATTAATTGCATATATATATATATATATATATATATATATATATATATATATATATATATATATATATATATATATATATATATATATATATATATATATATATATATATATATATATATATATATATCTTTATCTTTATCTGCCCTTTTTTCTACACATTGCTGAGTGAGGGCACCCCTATGACCCACTTCGTGGTCTTCTTATCTGTTCACCGGTGTATTAGTGAAAACCGACAAGTTTTGTCATATAAGGGTAGTGGCTACCTCCGGTTTCTGTCCGCCGTACAGCTTTGGAGGACACCTAGTGATTTTGTCTCAGCACGAAATGCTTCGATTTTAACCATATTGGTACACTTGGTGTGGTATTAAAATGCTGGAAAGAAAGAATTATTAGTTCACACAATAGTAGCCTCAGTAATTGAGAGCTTATATAGTAATTTAAAATAGTAATTTAACTTTGGATGAATTAGCTTAAAAATTTATGAATACGTCGGGTTCAGGTTTAGATAGAATTGTTGGTCGTTTTGCTTGGTTCTAATCTTCATTGTTCTTCTGTTTCTTGATTTGGTCGCTGCTGGGTAAAGGCTTTTTTCAAGGATTTCCATATCTTGCGGTCTCTCGCCTCTCTTTGCCAGGTCACGCCTGCGAATTTTACGAAGGGTCTGTCCCATCTGTTTTGAGGTCTTCTCCTCGGTCTGATTGTTTCTCGTGGTATCCAATCTGTGCTCCTTTTAGTCCATCTATTGTCTTCCATCCTTGCCACGTGTCCTGCCCATTCCCATTGACTTTTGAGTATTCTTTCCATTATGTCTGAGACCTTCGTTTGGCTTCTTATCCACGTAATTGTCTTTCTATCTCTTTTTGTTATCCCCAGCATACTTCTTTCCATGCTTCTTTGTGTAGTGGCGAGGCGCTGTATTATTTTTGAGTTAAGGGTCCACGTTTCACATCCGTATGTGAGTACCGGGAGGATGCATTGATCGAAGACTTTGCTCTTTAGACATAACGGGAGATTTTCTCTGAAAACTCTGCTATTCCTTCCGAATGCGCTCCAGCCCATTTTTATTCTTCTGTTTATTTCATTGATCATATTCCCGTCTGCTGATATTTGTTGTCCTAGATATATATAGTGGGGGACTTCTTCTAAGGCTATGTCGCCAATCTTAATTTGCCTCGTTGATGCACGTGTATATTGGTTGTACATTACTTTGGTTTTAGCGAGGTTCATTTTTAAGCCGACTCGATTGCTGGCAAAGTTAAGCTCTTGTATCATTTTCTCCAGTTCTTCTCTTGTTTCGCTTAGTAGTGTGATATCATCTGCGAATCTCAGGTTAGAGAGATACTCGCCATCGATCTTTATGCCCATACTTTCCCAGTTTAAGGTTTTAAATATTTCTTCTAGTATAGCTGTAAAGAGTTTGGGTGACATCGCGTCTCCTTGTCTTACTCCCTTTTATATATATATATATATATATATATATATATATATATATATATATATATATATATATATATATATATATATATATATATATATATATATATATATATATATATATATATATATATATATATATATATATATATATATATATATATATATATATATATAATATATATATATTTGGTTCGTAAGTCTTTCGCAACTCATTGCGTCAATATAACCAAACCATTTCAAGGTTTTCTTTTTTCTATATATAACACCCAGCTCTAACAAAAATATATATTTTATCCGATCATTTTTCACTAAGGTTTGCCTCCTAGTGTCAGAGCTGTGGGTGGTATATGCAGCTTAGGAAGGACTTAAAGACATTTATTTTATGAGATCTTATCAAAGTTTATGAGTGGGTTCAATTCTTGAGTTAAGGCGCCCTTGAGGAGAGTTTGTTCTCTAAACGGCGCTTTAAAAATTGTCCTTATATTATTATTATTATTATTATTGTTCTATCAAATACCGTAATACCAAATAGTTTTAGCAAGTTACTTATTTATTCTGCTCTTGTAACTTCTATTCAATGCCCACTTCACGTTCATACATTAAGGATGGCACCCGTACATCAATGTGTACAGCGTTTTTTTTTTTAAGAATTTGCGACTGCTGCTTGTTTTTTGTTTGACAAAATTCATAATTTGCGGTAAGAAAACTTGGAGCGAGCGACCTCACGTCAAATATTAACAAACTCTTTTTCTTCCAATTTAATTTGATTAGAAGTAATCATGTGTGCGAAGTAGCGAGCTACTCAACAACCAAATGAGAATTTTCTCCGAAATTCTACGCGAATTTTATCGCGAAGCGTGTCACCTACACATATTTGTTTTTGGTAATGTGTTTTCGCTGTCATTTCATTTAAGCGTAATGTCTAATAACTTTCTAAGATATCTCCATTTCTCCTCAGCTTTCTTCCACATATTCTCTGTTGTAAATAATAAAAGCTTAGAAAAAGAAACATTATGTTACAATAAAGCAATTCAACTTTATTTACGACCTAAATAAGTACGTACTATATATTCGACATGGCTGAAAAAGGAAATTTTTCATATAGACGATGTACACTTCAACATGCTTTTAAGTTTTCAGTTTTTTAAGCTTTTGTTGTTGATGTTGTATTTTTCAATTTTCTTTTTTTATTTTGCGGCCTGTTTTTAAGGCCAAGTGAACTCAATTATAGTTTAAACGTTATGCCAAGAGGCGGGATAAGTGATAAATTATGTTGGTTCAATGTTTCTTAAAAATTAAGGTGTTTTTTAATCTTTACGTAAACTACGCTAATAGTTTTTATTCTATTTAAAATACCGACTTCTTTTATTTTTAAGAAAAGCAGTGTTATTTTTTGAGGGAAACAAAAAATACATGTGAATATGTTATATTAAGTTAAACAAAATTTGTCAACTTAGATTATAAAAAAAAACTTTTTTTTAAATTAAAAATTTAGTTTATTTCGTTCATCCTACATAACTTATAGTTAACTATTCTTCTTCTTCAGTATGTGGTTTGCGTGCGTAATTTATTGTTTCCAACCAGATCATATTATGCGATGTCAGTCTGTGCTACTATTAACTATTAAAATAAATATAATATTAGTTGTATTACCTATATTAGTTAAAATTGGGGATAGTTGGTACTCTTTGTGACTGGTTGTAGAGTTATTTGTTGGATATAATACTAAGTGTTATTGTTAGTTCTCATCATTTTGTTGCATTTAAAGCTACGAGTGGTGTACCTCAAGGATCTTACGTCAGTATTTTGCTATTCATTATGTGTATTTATGGTACTGTTGATATTTTTAATGATGTTGATGTGATGCTTTTTGCAGAGGATTTAAAAACGTGTGGTATTGTTCAGTGTTTTGATGATGTGACGTTTTAGAGTGAAATATTGACAGGTTACACAGTTCATGTGAGATCAATAGATTAAGGTTGAACATCAGTAAGTTTCAGTTACCTACCTTTTCTAAGGTAAAATCCTCCATTCATTATGGTTATATAATAAACAATTCTTTGTTTTTGCGTGTATCGCAAATTGGTGACCTGAAGATTGTGTTTGATGACCAGTAGTTCTTTGTTACCGATATTCATGAGAATGTTTGGATTTATTTTGAGGATATCTAAGATTTAATCTTTAATAAAGACATTTACACTGTTGTATACTTCACTGGTACGTAGTTAGCTTGAATATAACTTCACCGTTTGGTCCCCCTTGATATATCTGTATAAGCTCGGTTCAAAGGGTGCAACACAAATTACAATTAACATTAATTATAACTATCTCAAACGAAGATTAAATTTAAAACTCTGAACAAAAAGATAATATAATGGTTGGCTTATTTTGCATAAAATCATCAATTCTCAATTAAATTATCCTGAATATCTTGGACGTTTCAATATAAGAGTTCTTTCTGCGCATACTTACAATAGGGTTATATTGTTTTGTAAATAAACAACCTTTAATTACCAATGAAATTCCACAATAAACAGAATGCATCTTTTGGAAATTCAATTTATTGAAATCTTTCCATAGTCTGTTGAGCTATAAAAGTAGGCTGATTGCAGAGGTGATGAAGTATTGAATTTGTACTGTACTATTTTTCTCGCATTAATTTCAAATTTATATGGTGAGGTGTGGGCAGCTGACTAGGGATGCCCCAGTGTCATGTGATCAGCTATCCGTATTATTTTTCATCTCGACTCGTGTTCTTCCTTATTTATGTTTTGTTGGGGTGTCTTTTTATTTGGTATTATCGAAGATAATAAATACTATATATATTTTTTAATTTTAAGTTTATTTTGTAATATTGTAAATTAAGCACAAACAAATTTTCGTCTAAAACAATTTATAAGGTACATTGTACATTGATGAAAAATAAAATCAATTGATAGTTTTAAATGTCTTTGTTTCCTGCTATATTTGAGTAAATTGGGAAGTATCTTAAAAGTGATGAAAATAACCCAACTGAAACAAACTTTAGAGAACCTAACTGATTACCTCCATTGCCTAGTTAGGAGGATGCTGGACTTCTATCCAGAGGGTTCAGGTTCAATTTTCGATGGTTCCCAAAAACGAAAAAAAACATGGGGTCTAAATCTGGTTAAGAGTTGTTCGGGTAACAATACTCATACACGTGTTAGACGTGTGTAAGTGTTGCTGCCTGTTAATATAGAGTAATATTTCCAACACTTGATATTTCAAACTGTGCGTTAGTAGCCTCCCCCAGTGGTTCTTAACCTAATGGATTTATAACTGGGGCAGACGATTATATTGTATCCGAGCCACGCTCTTCAAAATGTCTGCATTGTTAATATTCTGAAGAGTACTATAAAAATAAAAAAAGAGAACTAAAATCTGATCCAGTATTTAGTAGACTTTGCCTTTAGTTTACAACATCAACTGGGAATGGCGATAATATTTAAGTCTAAAAACAGGCGCATTTTGTTTCCTAAGAAAAAGAAAACATTGTTAAAGAAGGTGTTCTTATTTTTGTATGTTATCCCGCAATCTTCTAAGATATACGTCAGTTCATCAGGATAAGCAAACAGAACGGACCTGGCTCCTTCAAGTACTCCTCACAATGGACGAACAACGACCGTCCACTGTATGTTTGTTCCGAAGGAAGGCGCGGTGCTGCCTGCCAGACCGGTTGTCAGTTAGCTAAACACAAACAGTATACAAATAATGTTCACACGTCTTCATAGACACACCATAATGTGTACATATGTTCAAATAATACTCACGACAATGAGGAAACTGATTGATGCACTTTGATAGTTATTCAATATTGTTTATATTACGAGATATCCTTGAAATTATTCATTCATTCATTCGTTAGTGCTTCTCGACATATCGAAATCGCCGATGTGGACATATCGAAGAGCTTAGCCGGGAGATATTGTATTACATACACATATATGCCATCACGTCATTTTGCTATCGGGGTAGGCAGATAAGCGAAAGCGCCATACTTTTCTATCGCGGTACGCATATTTCGCCTTTTCTATTGTATATCTATAAAGCTTCTCATATAGCTCCTTCGATTTCTCTGAGCTTTGACATTTTCTTTCTTTCAAAATATCATTTACTTGATTCAACCATGCTTTCCTTGGTTTTCTTCTACCACACTTTCACTCACATTTGCACTGTATATTTGTTGTATTACTCTTTCTTCATTTACTTCTTCCACATATCCAAACCATCTTCAAATGCTTTTTTCCCCGTTAACTTACTCATGTTAGCGTAAAGTTCAAATTCATCCTTAATAACTTCATTTTGTATTCCCCCATACATTGCAGCCCCATATAATAATTTCTATAGTATTTTTTTGGCTCCAATCAGTTTTTTTTCACGTCCACGTTTCGTTCCCAAATATATCAATGCTGGTACAAAAATACTGTTGAGGTCTTTTATATTTTACAAATTTTGATACTGCTCGCTTCGAGTTTAAAAGTTCGATATCCCTTACAACTCTTCCACCATATGAGAAAATACTACCTAAATAGTAGATTTTCTTAACTTGCTCCAATCTTTCATTGTTCGCCCATATATCACATTTAATATAGTAGTATCATTTCAATTTTTGTATCATCATGAATTCCCAGACCTTTCTCTTCAAACATCTATTGAAATGAAAGATTTTTAAGAAAGATCACTCTCAAGAAAATTCATGCTTATTTATATATTTATTTTATTTAACACTGTTATTGCAAATACAATCTGACGGGCTTATTGCAAGGTGGCAATCTCTTCCAACCAACCAGACAAAAGTAAATGAAGCAAGTTACGTGGTCGCATAAATCATTCAAATGACTATCCATCCCCACGGAATCCATAAACATATACATGAAAACACGCCCACGAACCCCACAAAGACGGACAATCACCCGAACATTCTTTTTCATATAAAGTGAGATATCATCAATCAAAAGGAAAGGAAGGGATGGTGGAGAGGAAAGGAAAAGAAAAATCAGGAATGAAAGACGTTATTTTACTGACTAGAAATTTAAAAAAATTTCAGTCCTTCTTAAAGGATGCCAAGGACGGAGCGAGTCTTATATTGGTTTGTAATTTATTCTAGAGTCTCACTGCATGGACAGTTAAGTACGACGTAAAGAAAGAGGAGCGGTGAACCGGAAAGTCCAATAAACAATCTCAGTTTGAGCGTAGCGCTAATCCATGATTGGAAAGACACTGAAATTTTTCGGCAAGATAAGAGGGGGTGACGGGACAGTTAATGATATTATACAATAGATACAGTATGTGAATTTGGCGTCTATTTCTAGCATTCAACCAGTTCAATGCCTTCTGGTATGAAGTTATATGATCGTACTTACGTAGGTTGAAAATGAACCATAGACACACATTTAGAAGACGCTGTAATTTTTCCAGCTGTTCCTCTGTAACATTCTTAGATCTTTCTCTTCGTACATCTCATACAATTTACTTATCAAACTCTGTGATTCATCCTCATTGCCCATTAATACTACTACTCGTATGCCATTAGCATACAGCAATCCATATATATCATCATTCTCCATTAATGCTACTATGTCATTAGCATACAGCAATCCATATACATTCTCATTCCCCATTAATACTACTATGCCATTAGCATACAGCAATCCATATACATCCTCATTCTCCATTAATGCTACTATGTCATTAGCATACAGCAATCCATATACATCCTCATTCTCCATTAATGCTACTATGTCATTAGCATACAGCAATCCATATACATCCTCATTCTCCATTAGTGCTACTATGTCATTAGCATACAGCAATCCATATACATTCTCATTCGACATTAATACTTCTATGTCATTAGCATACATCAATCCATATACATCTTCATTCTCCATTAGTGCTACTATGTCATTAGCATACAGCAATCCATATACATTCTCATTCCCCATTAATACTACTATGCCATTAGCATACAGCAATCCATATACATCCTCATTCTCCATTAATGCTACTATGTCATTAGCATACAGCAATCCATATTCATTCTCATTCGATATTTATATACCACTAACATAGTTAACCTCGGTAGTTCTTTCACACATTAATACTATTAAATACACAACTCAAGAAACTCTTAAACTTGTAATTTGCTTACCAACTTATTTTAATACTAAAGTAATACCCTGTATGGCATTACTTATCGGTAATATATGAAGTTTTCCGTATCTTGTAAAATCAAGGCTATATGAGATGCGAGGAAGGCCATACTATCGTTTAGCCTCGGATACGAGAAATTGTTTTATCATGATCAATATGTATTTCAAAAATTATACATTAATTAAGAATACATTTCAATTATTCAATTACACAATCCAAAATATATACACTGTTGCTAAATACAGTGCAATCTGGCCAGTTTATTTTCAAGTGGCAATTTTTCCAACTATATAGAAATATAATTACGAGATTTTAAGTAAAAACCAGAGTAGAATCTTTTGTAAAAAAAAAAGGGGAACGGGAATCGAACACGTAACCCCCAAGTGGCAAGCCAGACATCATATCAACTAGACTAAATAGATCGTCATATATAAAGGTAACTTTAAATACTAATTTTGAAATGTAAAAAAAATATCCACTCTTCCCATGACGACTTCCTTGGCATAGTTGGTAAGACGCTTCACTTACATTCGGGTTCTATTTCCGATGATATCCAAAAAAATAAATTAGATACCTATTCTGATAAACGAGTTCGCCTAGGAACAATATTTGTACGCGCTTAGTGTTGGCGTCTCTTCACATGCGATAGAGTTGCCAACACGAGCAATAACGAACCGCGAGATTTGTTCCTTCTCCAGAGATTCTATATCCGAAGTATCGATTAATAGTGTCGAAGAAGATGTTGTTTTGCAGACTCATGTTTTTCATATGTGCGAATTACTAGTTCGGATATCTTGAATTATCCGAATTACCAATTTGGATATGTTGAATGGTTCGAATTATCAATTAAGATATCTTGATCTGTCCTAATTACCAATTTGGATATCTTGAATTATCCGAATTATCAATTGAGATATCTTGAATTATCCTAATTACTAATTTGAATATCTGGAATCATCCAAATTACCAATATGGATACCTTGAATTGTCCAAATTACCAATTTGGATATTTTGAATTAACCGAATTACCAATTTGGATATCTTAAATTGTCCGAACTACCAACTTTTTCGTAGGACCTAACAAAAAAAGGAGAATTTTGTGTCCACCAATTCTGGATACGTCTGATGAGTTAAGTTCAAAAAACTTCCGTGCATTTTTAAGAACCCTTGCCTTTATTTAGGTTAATTGTAATATTGTTGGTTAAGTGTTCTAATTGTCATCATTAATGCTAAGAAAACGGATGCTCCTGGTTCGATTCCCAGCGGACCATTTCCAAACTAAACGACCTAATGTGGCCTAGTTAATAAGATACTTGATCTACTCTAAGGTTTCGGGGTTCAATTACCGATGGTACCAGAAAAATATTAAAAAGCATTCTCAGACTGGTAAAATATTTCATCTGGTAACAATACTCATATGCGTTAGACTTGATCTTTGTGTGAGTATTGTTGCCTTTACACGCGTGAAGAAATATTGTTAACACGAGTGATGGTGCATCGTGAGTTTCGTGCCTACTCCAGTGGTTCTTTATCAAAAAGTTATCTCCTGGCTACGTTTTTCCAAATTTACCAAAAAAACTTGTTTGGATATACTGACTATAAGAATGAAAAAAAAACTCCTGTACTGGATTAACTAAGTCTATGTTATATGTAATAATTTCTTATAAGCTATTTACATACCTCCGTGGCGATCTCCGTGGCCCAATTGGTAAGACGTTGACTCCCAGCTCGAAGGTTGCGGGTTCGATTCCCGATGGAACCCAGAATTTTTAAAAAAGAATTCCAGCCTGGTTTTCACATAATGCCTCTTTAACACCTTTCTGGTACGTTGGAAGATAGTGCCACATGGCAATAAGCCCGCCAGGTTGTTCAGTATACAACGAAAGTGCAATACAATACATACACTGTAAAATCACTATTCATTAACAAAATTTAGTGTTATGTCAATCGATGCAGCAGTACATACTGCTGCATCGATTGACTATCGATCTACCGATCCCTTTCAAACGTTTATTAACATCGACATCTTCCTATCCTTATACAAAAAAATGCAGTAGTTTTAATATTTCAATAACAGTGAATTTGATTGCCGACTTAGAGCGTTCTTGAAGATATGCTGTTGACTAAACGGCGCTATATAAAATGACAATTTATTATTATATTCTTCCAATTGGACTTCAGCTTCGAGTTGTTTTTCAAGACTTTTTAAGTGCAATAACTTACACAAAATAAAGTAATATGCATGGGCATCATCCTTTTATAAAATTGCTAGCGAACCTATGAATGGATAAGGTATAGATGATAAACGCATATGCATTTTTTCCCAACGTATGCATCCTTACATATACGAAACGGATGATATAAAACACGTATTTTTCCATGTTTACACTTCCTTGCACATATGAAATAGATGATCGTATACATTTATTTTTCAATGCTTACATTTCATTGATTGTAAGAAAAAATATGCATGTGTATGTATGTTTCTACATATTTTTTCTTACACATACGGAATAGATGTTCAGATGCATGTAGTTTTCCACACTTATATTCTTTAAAAATACGGAATAGATGATCATACACATGTGTTTTTCCATATTTATAGTTTATCATACACAGGGAACGGATGTACATATACCGTACATGTAGTTTTCCACACTTATATTCTTTACAAATACGGAATAGATGATCATACACGTGTATTTTTCCATATTTATAGTTTATCATACACAGGGAACGGATGTACATATACCATACATGTAGTTTTCCACACTTATATTCTTTACAAATACGGAATAGATGATCATACACGTGTATTTTTCCATATTTATAGTTTATCATACACAGGGAACGGATGTACATATACCATACATGTAGTTTTCCACACTTACATTCTTTACAAATACGGAATAGATGATCATAAACATGTATTTTTCCATATTTATAGTTTATCATACACAGGGAACGGATGTACATATATTATACCATACATGTATTTTATCACACTCATAAAATCCTCTAAATAGGATTTTAAACAAGTTTAACTTCTTATCATAGTTGTTTAACTAACTCTTGAGTCACTTTGTGGGACTCCATAATTAATATAAAATTCTAACACGGTTACTTTGGTTTATTCCACTTTATTTATTACCAATCACAATGCATTACAACACTTGTTGTGTCATGCAAATCACAATGCATTTCAACACTTGTGTCATGCAAATCACAATGCATTTCAACACTTGTGTCATGTTGTTTTATTCGCTTTATTTATTGCAAATCACAATGCATTTCAACACTTGTTGTGTCATGACACAACAGGTGTTGAAATGCATTATGATTTGCAATAAATAAAGTGGAGTAAAGCAGAGTAAGCGTATTTTAATTTTATATTCTCTTCTATCGCTCAACTTCTTCTCTTTTTAACAACTGAAATATCAGCATTGTTTTATGGGGTCTTTAAATTATTTTTCGTAATCGAAAAAGGTGGAAAAAATATAAAATTCATACGGTAACCTAAAATCATAATATCTTCCTTGTTACACCGATGATTGCGTAGAAAGTTACGGCCCCATAAAGTTTGTCGTATAATTTCACATTACGCTTTGTTTATTTTAACTCGCTTGTAGTAGCATACATCCCGCCTTAGGCCCGACGCACTCCTCCTCACCTTAACATACTTTCCTGTTCTAATCTCATACTCGTACCGCAGTGTGATCTGTGACTTTCAACATTTTTATTCTATTTTATTATCTTTCCGACTGTTTAATTCTCCCTATAGAGGGACGTCAACACTGAACAAAGTACGACCTTCGTGACCTGTTATATTACGCTTTGTTGTACGAGTATACACGAGCAGTACAATTTTGTTACATAATGTTTTATCAAACATTGTTTTTTCCACTTTATGTAACGGTATAACCCTATGAGGGGAAAACCTTGAAACCGGTAGGGTTATACTGTTACATAGAGTGGAATAATCAGTGTTTGATGAAACAAATTACAATGTCTTTAAACCTCCACAATGTTAATGCTTTAACTATAAATAATATATTTACTGTATAAGTTCACATATTTTTCACACGATATCTCACATTTACTTTTATTGTGTATATCTTCATAAATTTTATAAATATGAACAATCATTTGAATATTTTTTTCGCGACCGCGGTAAACTTCCTTTATTTACTTATTTATGGCTGGTTTGTTGGACGAGATTACTGCCTGGCAAAACCCCCCCCATTTTTTTACAACTAATTTTTAAATAAGTAAATAGTAAAAACTGACGAGTTCATTGTCATAAGGCAAACTCTTTCAACCAACCATAAAAATGTTTAAGGTGCTTTAAGTGAAAACCAGACATGATTTTTTTTGGCATGCAGCTTTCTTTTCCAGCCAACCAGAAATATATATCGTATTGTATTGAATTAAACTTTCGTTGAATTTCCGATGAATTGGGTCGAAGGTAATGTTGTATTCCGGTCAAGCTATTCTACATTGAAATCCAGGTACAGTTTCAATAAGGTCGCTAATGCTCGAATCACTCACCTTCTGTTGCTAGTATGAGAGAGTAGATATGAACATCAACCTTCTGCGGCCTGTAGATACATTACTACCTTACTTCAACTGAGCTGGAAGACCTGGAAAGTCTAGACACTGGAGTGGGCAGGAAAAAACCAAGGATAACATTTCTAAATGGAAATTACTACGCGATGGAACGACTCTCTGTATCTGCAGAGAGAGCCAACATCTGCTGCAGTGCCCGTGTTTTCATCTGACTTAATTTGTGGAACTTCTAGTGCAGTCCATGTGGTTATGCTGGGTAGAAATAATTAAGTATGTCAACACGATAAGAAGAAAAATGGGTATTATTTGGTGAAAAAGAGGGTTTCTATATCTATCTTGAAGCTTTCATATTTCTCTAACAACTATAACTTAAGAAATATACATTCATATGTTGAAAATATTTTCATTAAATAAAAATGTGAACTTTTGAAACCTTGTTAAATGTTTTTTTGCCTTCTTAGTTTGATGGAATAATCCTGATACTGCAGAGGAAGTTAGCTAATAGATTATGCGGCAGACCATCACGACAGATCGATCAAGTTAGCGTGGTGTTTTAGCTCGACCCACTCCAGCGATCATTTTAAACGATTCTGAAAACCGACTTATTTTAGTATACTGCGCGTTCCAGAGGCAATGTTATGTAATAAAACACTCTGCTATAAAAGTGATAAATCTTCAAGATTTAGTTGCCGAAGAGCGCGCTAAATTTAAGGACGAAAAATATACAGTTTTTTACCGATTTTTTTTATAAAGATATATTATATTTCTTACTTTTCGTCTCTGAATAACTTGTATAAAGAATTTTACTGTATAATATTAAGTTTTCATTGTATATAGTACAAATAAGCGAGTTTAATGCTATGTGGAAATTGTATACAATCTGCTAGAAAGATGTTAGCGAAGTGTGAAGTGAAAACCAGTTTAACATCCCTTTTAAAAATAATGTGTACTAATGGGAATCGAACATACAACCTCCCAGTTGGAACATAGGTGTATTACCAACTAGATTTCGGAGGTTTTTATTCACAATTGTTGAATGTCCATTATCCGTGATGGGTATAATAAAAGGCACGATACATAACGTGGAATTAGGGTACTTATCGTTGATGCTACCAGTAATGTCCGACTATGTATGCCAATCTGGGATATCCTGTTGCATACATGGCAAAGAGCTTTAGTAAATGAACCTGGTAACGTTTTCTTTCTCCTTTGGGTTCTGGGTAACTAGCAACAGTTCTAAACCATTTGACTCTGTTTGCTGCTGTTTGCTCCCAATTGATTTTATTTATGTTCAAAGCGTGTCATACATTTCCTTTTTATATGTCTTGCTCTATCCACCGTGCTTTTTCTATCCTTCATCAGTTGTCAACGTGACATCAGAATATCGATGCTACATCAGATTTGTATACTCTACTTAATTGTATTGTAAAATATTCCGTTGTAGCATTCAATCACTATTATTTGCATGACGTGCCGCTGCTTACATTTTTCGAGCGTGTTAAGGTGTCGTCTGTAGGGAACCCACTATTTATTTATTTATTTATTTATTATTACACATGACAAGAAATATACACAATTTGCGAAAAAATAACAGGTTATTTGATTTGGACATACAATTTTAATGTATCTGGGTTTGTTGCCTTTCATTTGTCGTATCCCCAGTAAACTAGGCTTTTGCCTGTATCTCACTGAGGATAAGTATCACTATTATCCTGTATCACTATTCACATCCATATTTACATCACAATTGTTAAATGAAGAAAAAAGCATTTCATTTTTTGAAAAACAGTTTTCAAACAGTTTAAAAATAATTTTCATTAAAAATTTATTTAAATTGTCTTTATATTTAATTTAAAATATTTATTATGCTGGCTGTATCACAATTTTCTCTACCTGAATCAATCGGTCGCTTGGCGTGTTCTTGTATGTTTAATTTTTTTTAGTGTAATTTAAAATTATTTAATCATACAATTATATATAAATTGTTCCTTTCAATATAAATAGTTAAATAAAATAAATAAATAATGTTGTCCTTTCTAACAATTAGGCCTATGCACATCTATAGATTAAATGGTTTATATAAAACTTAATCAACAGAAAATGTTGATTCATGAATATGTAAAGGGTCTTTTAAGTTGAGCGGTTTTTTTAATTCTATTTTGTTTTTAATTTTTGAATACAACACACAATTTGCTTTGATTTAAAAAAACTTTTTATTGGTCATTGAAGTATAATGTATGACATTTAAACACATAAAACAATATCCGCCAAATATCCACCTCTTGCAGCTCCACAGATTTCCACTCTTTTGTCAAAATTTTCCATGACATTTTGGCATAATTGCGATTCTAACTCACCAATAATGCGAATAATTTCGTCCTTCAATTCAGGAATTAATTGGGGGTCATTGTTATATACTTGGCTTTTCACGTAACCGTAGAAAAAATAGTCCAACGGTGTCAGATCACATGATCTTGGTGGCCAATTAACATCAACGTTTCCCGAGATTACAATACATAAAAAAAATCTCAATTTGAACGCGTTGTTGTATTGTAAACCAGTAAACAAATACTTTTTGTCTTCCCATTAAGAGTGTTAAGGGCCGAGTGATATATATGGCAACCTTTGTGATATTGTATCGCTGGTTATTATTGATTGTCTTGTTCATTTTCGAATTTATTCAATTGATTTAATTTTTTTATTTGCACTCTCCTGCAGCCTCCGCCTGATTCAACAATAATTCGATTTTGAAAAAATCTTTCAAAATATTACAGTTTGAAAACCAGTGCACAAGTTAACAGTTTTATTTGCAATAATATTTTTATGGTGTACATAACACCTGCATTGGCATGACTGAGTTTTAAAGCGTTTTCCACCCATTCCTACTTTTTTCTCTTTTCTTACAATAGAGCTTCGACAAAGTAACAAGTCTTACAACTTATCAAGTTAACGAGGTTTTTTTTACCAATGATTAAAACTATAATCAATAATCGGCCAAAACTATTTGACATTTTTTTCATGTTCATATATTCCAAGTAAGACACCGGCAAAATATTAGTGTACTAAGGTGACGACAAATGACAGGCAATAATTTGCAGATCCATACAATTTGAGGACACTTTAATTTTGTTTGGCATGTGTTTTCATGTATTGTGTAAACAAATTATATATACTTGTAATGTAAAATATTTGTCATTCTATGTAAGTTAATATTCTATTATATATTACATATATGTCTTCAATTGTGTAATTTGTCATTCTATGTATGTTGATATTCTATTATACGAGTATATTACATATATCTCTTCAATTGTGTAATTTGTCATTCTATGTAAGTTTATATTCTATTATATATTGCATATATGTCTTCAATTGTGTAATTTATTGTGATAATTTTTTAAAACATTAGAATGATTTATTAGTATTTTTTTTTCATCTTCTCATGTCTAAAATGTTAATGGAATAAAATAATATTGTATTAAATTAATGGAATTGTTTATTTTCTACATTATTTATAATGATTACGAAGACAATTTAAGTAAATATACATGCCTTTTTCTTAATCACATTAATTACTAACTAAAATATTCATATATGTACTTCAATAAAGTTACTTCAAAAAAAAATCCATATATTTACAATTCTTACATCTTCGGTAATATTTGAGATGCAAAATACATCGTTTCTTTAAGTTTGAATTATTGTCTTCATTTAAACTCTTAACATGTTAGATTTTATTGACAAAACAGAATAATACTCGTACATGCTAGTACAGGAACTATTTTTTCCATTACATTTATACACTAAAAAAAATCCTTGCAAGAAAAATGTTCTTGAGTCAACTAACTAAAAAATAACATTTTAAAATAATCCTGATTTTTTTCTGGTCTACATGGCTTAGAGAAGGAACGTTTATTTTCCATCGTTCGGGTTTGGTTCCTGATGGTGAGAAAAACAATTTCACTCTTGTTTATTCATAACCAAGCATTTAAATGTTTTCTGGTTAATAATAATAAAAGCGTACTTTATATAGTATACTGTCATCGAGGACGAGCGCATATTTAGTTGGTTGGAATAAAAAAAAATACAATAATAAGTTCGCCAAATTTGTTGGCTTTGATTCGTTTCTGATAAATTTATAGTATTTTAAAAATAAAAAAATTTGAAACCACGTTTATCTTTCAATTGTAGCATCAATGAAAACGAAAATTTAGAAAAAAAATGCATAGTAAGTTTTAAAATTGTGAAATAATACGTATCTTAAAAAACATCTCCATTTTACCAAATCTTCACTAGTGAATAAACAAAATATTACGTTAATATAATGATATTAATTCATGAAGGTTTCTGAACATGAAAATAGTATAACTTAAAACTTGCAAATATTTTATTCGAGTCAGAAAGAAATTGTGAAAGTTTCAGAGAAAACCACCAAAGTTATATATCAAATCATCAAACTTATAGAACTGACACTATTACGAGTACCACAACTTCAAAACTCTTGAATATAAGATTCTCTGGTAAAAAAAGAATAAAATTAAAGATATGGTACAAGCTGTTTGACAAGATTAACAAGTCAAATGCTATTTGTAACATTGTGCAATTTCAGAACACTCGTTAATATGTTATATACTAAATCATAGGTGTATCGCCATTTGCACAGTTACACCAGGACCTAGACTCCTTAGTTTCCTGGACTGAGCAAAATCATCTTCTGCTCAACATTAATAAATGTGTCTGTGTATCTTATAGTCGATTGTCTTTCACCAATGCACCATCAGTATACTATACAGGGAGTGCCATTAAACAGGGTTTCTGAATTCAAAGATTTGGGCGTAACATTTGATGTCGGACTCACGTTCATTAACCATGTCTTGCGTTTGATATCGGACTGTTACAGACTACTCGGTTTTATAATAAGAATATCAAGATAATTTATCAGTACCGATATCCTTCGAAACTTTTATAATTATCTAATTAGAACCAAATTAGTATATGCATCTACAGTTTGGGCTCCTCATCAGCTCAAATATAAAAAAAATATAGAGCAAATACAAAAAAAAATCTCAGATGTCTATGGTACAGAACAAAGAGCGATTACCCAAAATATGGTCACCATGTCGAACTTCTCACGGTGTGTAACTATAGAAGCCTTGAAACAAGAAGACAATAATCCGTTGCGATATTCCTATTTAAGGTTTTTCCAGGTTGCTTTAACTGTCCCGCGATTTAAGAAGCACTAAGTTTATATGTACCTAATAAATATAGACGTGAAAGGAATCACCCTCTGTTCTACATACTAACTTATACGACGAATATCATGGCTAAACACTCACGTCACGCGTGGTATAGAGATATTGAACAAAGTGAATGACACTGTTGATATATTCTCGGTACCGTCTAGCAGTATGAGAAGAATCCTTGCTGATATTCTTCCTAACGAATAAATAAAATAACGCTAGAAGTAGACCCTCTTTGTGTAACAAGAGAAATTCATGTAAAGTGGATAAAAAAAATCTTTACAAATTACTCTTATTTGGGTACTGAATTCGATAAATCAAATAAATCTATAATACTCCAGCATACATAAAAACCACACCGAGTCTCTTATGGAAAAGTCAGAGAGAACAGATCTTCAAAATCTTCTTTGCAAGCACACAACTTTCGTTTCCTCTAAATTCATATATCTTTCACGAACAATCTTCCATAATTCACACTTTACCTTCTTACTAAATCTGCTCCACTTGATCCAGTCACATTTACTTCGGCCAATCTTTTCAACGCTCGCGTTTCATTTTCGTCAGTGTAGAAGAGTCAGCAAAAAAAATTCCTACTTCAGGAAGATATACTCCAGCTCCAATATATTGCTAACCATATGTTATAATTAATTACGTAGCGTAGCTACTTAATTATAGGTTTCTATTAAATAATGTCTACTGGAGTTCCTCATCACAGTACATGATATTTGTAATAAATAGATGGCACTTAGTTCATAATTTCTAATGTAATTTATGTAGCCTATAAGTTTAACGAAACTTTGAAATCGGAGTTGATTTTAGGATAGCTTTCTCGACTCCGACTCTGATTCCGACTCCACCACTCCGACTCTGACTCCTCATCTCTGATTTTAATATTCCTGTTTCATAAAAAATAAAAATAATATTAATTTAGTAATCAAGCAGAAAAAAATCGAATCAAGAAGGGAAAAGACGAAAATGATTTTTTTATCAACTTTGTCTACGGTCTATTGTGACCTCAAAATAACATATAATTTTGCATGTTATCAACGAATGAAACTGAAGCTGTCAAAAATATATAAAAATATAATATTGCATGTATAGAGGGCTTAACTTTTCGCAAGCGTTTTTAATTCCTAATTAAAGTAGATATAAAATACAAGCAGCAATTAACCAAATTATTTTTACGTTGAAATATATATTATAATGAATTGTATTTTGTTTTATACTAATAATTAAATACAATTTACGAAACTTTATTTAGTGAGTTTTCTCACCGCAAGCTCACATAATAGTTTCAATTTAAGACCAGAAAGTTTTACCCATACCACAAGGCTTCTACGATTTCTATCCTAGATACATTAATAGATCTCCTTTATTTTCTAAACTCGTTCAATAATAAAAAATATACATATATGCTTTATTGAACTAAAGATTTTGGCTTGTACTACATTGACGGCTGTGGTCTATTGGTTAGCATTTACGCTCCGTATTGGTTAGCATTTAAGCGTACGCCCCAGGTTCGATTTCTAGCGGATTCACTTGCAGGCTGGTTTTACTGCTAGAAGATTTTACTTCTAAATTTATTCTATAGGATAGACATGTCGATGCGTATTGCAGTCCATGAGATGCGAAACGTTCGACGCCAACGCCACATCTTGATACAATTTAGTATATCTCTTTAGTTTTTCTCAAAGTCTATATTTCTATTCCACAGAGTATGGAGAAATTCAGAGTTCGCATAATCACGCCACGTCATGGTTGGGTAGGCAGAGAAAACATGGTGCCTGACTTTCCTATCTCGATACCCATACTTTGTTTCCTCTTCTTTGATACATCTTACTCGTACAACTCCTACGATTTTGTGAATTTTTACATTTTTTTTCTTTCTACTCGTAAATATCATTCACTTCGTCATGATCATGATTCGATTATATCATCCGTGGTCTTCTTTTATCACATTAACACTGTATTCGCATATTCATTCATTCGTTCTAGATGTGCGAATCATTTCAAAGCACTCTTATTTACCTTACTCAACACTTGTTATTTATTACAACAGTTTATATTTATTTCGTATTCTGTCATAATTGTCACTCCATATATTCTCCTCAGTGCATGCATTTCTACAGCATTTATTAGGCTCTATTCAGTATTTTTGCACTGAAAAGAGCCAAAATAATGCTGTAGAAATGCGTACACTGAAAGTAATACATGAGGTAAAAAATTATAAAAGAATACGGAATGAATTGATTACGGATGAATGTGAATTTCAGACTTAAATGTTTTTAAATGAGCAAAGAAAGTATAAACCATCAATAAAGCCCATAGCGGTTACATCATTTGTTGCTAGTTGATTCATAAATGAAAACACAGTAAGTATAAAATATCCTTGAATCTAAACTTTTGAAAGGATGACTATCGTCCTCAGCAAAAGAAAGTAGAACTCGGTCAAGTTATAAGCCCAATGTAAATCACTTTTATCGGTGTGAGCCAGATTTTCAAACCAATTAAATCCACAACAATGATATGGTCCACAATGAAAGTGCGAATTACTATAAATTCCAGGAATCATATTGAAATCGTTAATTCAAGGATAATCCAATCATATTCTTCTTTATTGGATACGAAAGTTTAATTAAATATTATTTTCAGGCGTAAATCTTTCAGATTCCCCCCTTAAAATATTCATCCTTTCCCGCGGCCCCGGAATTGAAACGAGTTCATTTAATTTTAGGCAAATTCCTTGGGAAATGATTAATAAAATTTATAGCCTAGCTATTTTCAAATTATTCGCATCTTAACAATATTAAATCCTCAAACTTTTGAGTTAATAATGCGGTGTATTCTTACCCTTTTAAAACCACATAAAATAACACACGTGGATCAATTCACTTCCATTGTCAGATATCCAAACACACCATTATGTTTTTTTCCTGGTAGACAAGATCAATTACCGAGTATCACATTTTTCTGTCGTGACTTACATATTTTAATTTTACCTATTCATACATCTCAGCTTCAACAGCTGTTTCACTTTCTCTGACGTTTAACCTTTCTTTCTGTCAATATTTTATTCACTTGGTTCAATTATACTTTTCTTGACCTTCCTCTCTGACGTTTATCACTTACGGTCGCTTTATATGTCAGAATTTTATAACTTCTTCGTCTTACGTGTCTTTGCCACCTGGAAGTTTTCACTTTCGTTATATTTATTTCAACAGTCACAAGATCAAATTTATTCTAAATATTTTCATTTTTTTACATATATTATTACATTCACTTGGCTTCTTTCACGATTCTAACACATCCACATTTACTCCCATATATCAATATTTGCACTAATACATTGCTGTGAACCATCATCTTAGCAAATTTAAATATTATACTCGGTTTTTTCTTCCCAGTGTCATGTCAGGTCCTTCCCAACGTTGAATATCACCTGAGAGTTGACATCTTTGTCCCCGTCAGCCCAAAAAAAATCTCCAACGCCCCTTATGACAGTCCAATCACTTATATTGCGGAGCCAGGAGATTTGCCTCCTGCCAACACGTCTTCGGCCTTCTATTTTGCCTTGAATGAAGAGGTGCAGTAATTTTCTCCTCCTCCTCTAAGTACATGACCCAAGTAGGACACCTTTCGGATTTTAATATTAATCAGCAACTCGCTATCAACTTTGGCTCTTTGAAGAATCCTTGTGTTGATGACCATATCCGTCCAGGGTATCCGTAGCATTCTCCAGTGCATCCACATGACGAATGCTTCCAGTCGGTTCATACTACCAACTTTGAGGGTTCATGATTCCACTCCATGCAATAACACTGACCAAACGTAGCATTTGACTAACCGTTGTCGAAGTTTCAAGTTTAGATTATCATCGCAGAATACGCGTCTCATTTTATTAAAAGTCGTACGAGATGATTCAATTCTGCATTTGACTTCGGTTTCTGGGTCGAGGTCTTCTACTAGGATACTTCCGAGGTATTTCATTTTTTTTCACTCACTCTATATCATCACCGTTCAATGTACTCGAAAGACGTGCTCCTGCGTGATCCTGCCGACCAAACACCATGAACTTAGTTTTACTCACGTTTATACTCGGTTTAAGCATATCCAAATGGTTTTAAAAAACATTTGAGTTTTTCGTTTTGGTAATCATCTACTTATACTCGATAAACCAATGGTTTCGTTTTGGTAATCATCTATTTATACTCAATAAACCAATGGTTTCGTTTTGGTAATCATCTACTTATACTCTATAAACCAATGGTTATTATCAAATCTTTGAAATGAGTTAACAACTAACGTTTGACTCACTTCTTTGTACCCGTGTTCTAATTAGCGGCTCAATAATGGTTATATCCCTATTTCATAACTTGATATGTTTTCCTGATACCTCAATCCCGTGACGTATCCTTCCTTTCAAAACCTCTTAGTTGTCATACATTGTTGACATTTCCTTTTTTTTTCTTTCTTATAACTGATCGGTAACACAAATGACATGGAGACAAAATAAAGCGAATATAGATAAATGTTTTTTTGGCGTATAAGCTCAGCTAAAGTCACGACAGCTCTCACGTTATATCATTCTTCTTAAGAATATTATATTGATTAGACCAGTTCTCATCCGCGAGTCAGACTGTTGGACAATGGCTGATTAGGACATCTTTGGAGGAAATATTCTGCGGAGGATCTATGGACTGGTGCCAGAGGGTAATTTGTGGCACATCAAATATAACCAGGACATTTTCCAGGACCTACCCATCTCTTCGTATATTAAGCTCAGAAGACTCGGACGGGCCTCTTGGAAATAATTAATCATGATCGATAATCAGGGAGACCTTAAGGTCATATATTAATTGAGAGTAAAACTTTGATGGATAGACAGTGTTCTCATGATGTAATTTTTGGGGGAGGCAAGGACCCTAGTAAAACTAACAACCTTTTTAAGATAAGGTAGCATACGTTGCCAGTAAGGCTTTCAATTGGTTAGATAGAAGGAATTTCAAATAAGCAATTATAAATTTATACAGCATTTTTCCTTCTTACGATTTCGCGATATAAAGTGAAATATTGATTTTCTAGCATTCATTATTTTTCCAATAAGTAAAATATACCTTGAATTTTCTATTCAGATACTCCTTCCATTTTTTCTTTTCCTACATTCATACTTTACATCATGCTCCTTATTATATTTATTTATAGTTCTTCAGTGGCGTCATCCATGATTATTCTATAAAAAAGAGTCTTAAATAATAATAGTTAACCATTTATGATATATAGCGCTGTTTAGAGAACAGATTATCTTAAAGAGTGCTTTAACTTGTTATTTGAACCCACTGTAAGGATAGAAAGGGGGTGACTATGACCATTAGATTGTGTTTAATTAGATTGCATAAAAAGCAAAAAATGCAACGAATCTAGCATAACTACTCGTAAATATGCTATAACTATTGGAACAGATTCGTTCATGCCAAAGTGATATACACGAAAAATGGATATATTCTGTTTCTAATACGTGAATCCATCAAAATTTCCCGAATTATAAATTTTAATAAATTAAATGGCTGCTATAAGTTATCGTCTATCTGGGAACCCACATTAAGAGAACATATTTCTATGAATACCTAAACTATCAAGAGACAGACACAAGTGCCTACTGTGATCATTACAACTAGAACGCAATACTTTAAAATTACATTGCAACAGCACCAAGTAAAGTGACAGTTGCCATAAATATTTTTGACATCATTAGTTTCGCGGAAGCACTTGCTCCATGATATGACGCCCGATTGAATGTCGAAACTTATCAAACATAATAAAAAGACTAAGGCGCAATAAAGTCCGTCAGTTTTCGATCAATAGGAATCCTTCTTTAGAAATGATGCAATCGGTCTCAATAAAATTAGCTCTAGTCTCTGAAGATACTTAATTTCAAACACATATCAATTAAAATTATGGTTTCAATTAAACGAACTTAAGACCAATCAATATAATTCTGAATTATCTCTTTTTATGACGTAAGTAACCTAAGAGGGTGATCTCATTTTTATCGGAAATTCTTTGAAATTAGTACAAGACTACCTTTCACATCGGCTGTCGTAAAAAAGATATAAATTTTATCTTTCAGACGACATTAATGTCCAACAGTATGGAATTATTTATCGTTATCATGTCCCTTGGAATTTCAACAAAATCATTTATTTTTATGTATCGATAAAAAATCTATTAAAATTGCATGACTCACATACCGAACAATGGACTACGAGGAATTTCCTCGAGTGACTGCATTTCGTGCAGCGGATGATGTAACAAACATATGCATGCGAATAAATTAAGAACGGAAATTAAAAATATTACTTTCTGATTGGAACTCTGTATCAAAATATTTTAGACCATTTAAGAGTGCTATGAATACAAAATTGGTATCCAGAACTTTCTTCGTCAATAATTTGTCCCGGTCCCAATTCTTCGCAACTACAATTTTACTTCACAAGTTTTCGCCTGGATAAACCTTCGCTACATACATATGTACAATATATTGAAAATATTTTTTTTGATAAATATGGTTGCTTTCCTTTTTAAAGGCATTTTTGTTTTATATTTATCCACATTTTTGCTTTTATATTTATGTGATATTTAAAAATTACTATATTCACAGTGTGTTTTGAGGATGCTCAATCATGTTTTGCTTTGTAACTATGTACTCGTATCTTATCTAGTGAATTATTTATTTGTTGAAATAAAAGAAATCCATTTAACGTAACGCCAAGAATATTTTATGATTGGAAGGAAATTGAAATAAAACCTATTATGTTCTTGTTATGCCCATGGGGCTATTAATTATTCAATAACTATTGTTAGGTTAGTCGTAATATATTTCCTGTACTTAAAAATGTGAACATTATATTTTTACTTCTGTTCATGGCGTAAATTCATTAATAGATAAAGAAATTAAATATATAAAAAAATTTAAACATGTTCATCAATGGTACGAGTATATTATTTTAATACATGCGGTGCATAATATTTCGTGCGAAGAATTGTGACCGAAAAGAATTGATTGATTGCAGGCGAAGAATGATATCAGACCCCAAAAGCTTGTATTTTTTTAATAATTTATTTTATCCGCATGTTAAGTAAGAATTTAAAAATTACTGTATTGTATAACACTTTCAGTGTATGTAATATAATCTGGCGGGCTGAAAGTTGATTGAAGGCGAAGAATGATACCAGACCCCACGAAATTGTCTTTTTTTTAATCATTTACTTTATTCCGCAAACTAAGTAAGAATTACTGTGTTATATAGCACTTTCAGTATATTCGCGTATATAATATAATCTGGCGGGTTAAAGGTTGATTGAAGGCGAAAAATGATACCAGACCCCACAAAATTGTCTTTTTTTAATCATTTACTTTATTCCGCAAACTAAGTAAGAATTACTGTGTTATATAGCACTTTCAGTATATTCGAGTATATAATATAATCTGGCGGGTTAAAGGTTGATTGAAGGCGAAAAATGATACCAGACCCCACAAAATTGTCTTTTTTTAATCATTTACTTTATTCCGCAAACTAAGTAAGAATTACTGTGTTATATAGCACTTTCAGTATATACGAGTATATAATATAATCTGGCGGGTTAAAGGTTGATTGAAGGCGAAAAATGATACCAGACCCCACAAAATTGTCTTTTTTTTAATCATTTACTTTATTCCGCAAACTAAGTAAGAATTACTGTGTTATATAGCACTTTCAGTATATACGAGTATATAATATAATCTGGCGGGTTAAAGGTTGATTGAAGGCGAAAAATGATACCAGACCCCACAAAATTGTCTTTTTTTAATCATTTACTTTATTCCGCAAACTAAGTAAGAATTACTGTGTTATATAGCACTTTCAGTATATACGAGTATATAATATAATCTGGCGGGTTAAAGGTTGATTGAAGGCGAAAAATGATACCAGACCCCACAAAATTGTCTTTTTTTAATCATTTACTTTATTCCGCAAACTAAGTAAGAATTACTGTGTTATATAGCACTTTCAGTATATATATCATATAATCTGGCGGGTTAAAAGTTGATTGAAGGCGAAAAATGATACCAGACCCCACAAAATTGTCTTTTTTAATCATTTACTTTCTTCCGCAATTTACATAAGAATTATTGTATTGTATAACACTTTCAGTTTATAAAATATAATCTGGCGGGCATATTGCAATTGTAAATAGTTTATTTTTATTTAAGGAATATTTTCTTAGTAATGAATGAAACACTCCTTAGTTGTAATTTTTTTTAATATTGTTGAAAGGTATATTGTACCGTTGATAAAATAAATAAGCCTATAGAAATTTTAAATTGATGAAATAAATACATATATAATTGGATTTGTTTGTCTATAGTGTATGATATAAGCAACCGAGGCCTCATCCAACATTCCTACCCGATCTTTCATTGCCTAATCGTCTCAAAGAATGCCGCGACATTTTTTGTGAGTGTATCATTTAATTTATTTCACAATGTGAAACCACTGTTTTTATCTTTTTCATTCGGAACTTGTTTTATGTGACTCTAAAACATATTTTCTAAAACAAACATCGAGAGCTCTAAGAAATTGGGAGGATAAGAAATATTGAAATGTATTCTAATTTGTCATTGGAGCACAAAAACACGTATCCAAACCAAGGCACATCGAGATCTATTAAAATTATAGTTCACATTAACGTATTAGTGTCAACATTGATGTATTAGAGTGAGTACTAGAAAATAATAAGAGCTAATGTACTAAGCCGGATGAAAAAGAGCACGTTGAAGTGGTTTGGGCATATTGAACGGAATGAAATTTCGAAAGAAGTGTAATGTATCCCTACCAATGTTAATATGCTAATCTTATCATATACCCTTATCCACTTCCAAAAAATATTATAAGTTATCATGCAAACCAATGTTAAGCTTATCAATGTTATCTATAGCCTATAAATATTAGTGTTATCACGTGTATGCCAAACTTAACTCAATGTATTATGTTTAAATTTATCATTTGTCTGAATTATCACGAGCTGCGATATATCCAAATTCAATTAAGATTTCATATCACTAAATGAAAGTAAGCAGCGAACGATACATTCAGATATATTGATTTGATCTTAAGGGCAACGATAACATACCCGACAAATTCCTTCTTAATCTATCTAAGGGTCGTACATATGGTTATCTTTGCTTTAAATAGGACGTCATATCAGAGGCAGCAATCATTATTCTTAAAACCACTACGATGTTAACATCATCGTTATTATTACTTCTATAATACTGTTTATATTATACTTCAATGTAATTCAACGATTATACAAATAAAATTAAACAGTTGAAATTCTAAAAGTGTTTTCGTTGCAAAAGGCCATAACAGAAGGAAGAAGTTTAATAAATAGAAGGAGCTATATGAGAAGATGTTGGATATGAAGGAAATGTAGGAAGTATATCGTGATTGGAAAGTTTTTAATATCCTCTCTGCCTATTTCAACAGAAAAATAGAGTGATGTTATATATGAGTGTATTGATATGTAAAATACTTTCTAAGGTGAACTTAAATACCAGAAGCTTATATCTAACTGGACTGATCTCTCTACAGGTGTTCTTCAAGGTGGGATTCATTCCGCGCCTCTTTTTTTATATTCATCAACCTAATCACACAATCTCTTAAATGTTGTTATCATCTGTATGCGGATGACTTGCAGATATATATTTATTTCGATCCCAATTGCTGTCACACGGCGTTGAACGATCTAAATGCGGACTTGCAATCGATCTCCGAATGGACTAAGTAACATGGCTTACTCATTATTCCTACAAGGTCTCAAGCGATCCTTATTAAATTAAATAAATAAATACAAGTTTATTGATAGCAGCATAGTACGAGGCATATCCAGAAAGTAAGTGTACTGAATTTTTGTAGGTTACAATTTTTTTTATTTAAACAAAAAAATTACGTGGTTACCGTAGTACTATACATATGTAAGCTATTTTTCGACATAGTCGCCATTCCTCTCAATGCAGGTGGTGAAGCGGGGTATCAACTTTTTGATGCCTTCCTCGAAATGCCATGATTTTTTTGGCTGAAATTGTGGTTTTGAACTTTTTGGCGGAGGGGGAAGAAGTGTGACGTGACCGTTTTTAAACTCGCGACACCACTTGTACACACTCGTACGATTCATAGCTTTATCACCATATGCAGTTTTCACCTCATTATAAACCTCGACCGGAGGTTTTCCCTTCCAAACGAGATAACGGATGACGCCGCGTATTTCGCACTTGGCGGGAGATTGGATTTACATTTTTCACGAAACGTGTTGTCGCGTCGACACTTCTCAACGTACTGACCTCGAACCGATCTCGTTGCGGAGGGGAAGGGTCAGGCTACACGGAAGTGTAGCCAACATGTCGAAAATAAAATCCATCCGGTCGTGAGAGCCTCAGTACACTTACTTTCTGGATACGCATAGTATGTACATAATATATTTAGACACATTTCAAGAACACATTAAAAAGAGAATACATTAAAAAACAGAAGCTATCAAAAGGTCTGGGCTCATCAAATAACATCCCCCCGGCCAAGATACACCCCACCAATATAGGGCGAGCCCAGCCACGGGGACACCAGATGTTTTTCAGCCCACACCTAATAGTCCTCAGTTTCTCAATAAATTCAACGTTGACTTACTTCATCCCTTATTACTCGCTGGCTCTATCACACCATGGAATAAAACATTTAAAAACCTAGGAGTGTCAATAGATAACTCTCATGGCTAGATCAAATAAATTTGGCAAACCGAAGGATCTACTTCAGTTTTCATTCTTTGAAAACTATGCTCGTGTAATCTCCGATCCTTTTCTATTTTGAACTATGCGCACGTTTTATTCAAACAGCTGGATAAATTACAACATCTTCAAAATATTTGAGATTTATTTATAACAAGAGAAAATATGATCACATCACTACATACCAGAAGAAGCTCAACTCGTTGAACGTGAAAAAAAAAACGTAAAATTCACATACTGTCACTATTGTATATGTTTCTTACGACTGTCTCGACACTCCCTTTTATCTCGCCGAAAATATTCAGAATCCTTCCGATCGTGGGCATACGCTACGTTCAAACGGACATTATTTATTAACTTTCCCAGTTCACCGCTCTTCTCTTTTAACGTCGTCCTTCACTGTCCATGCGGCGAGACTCTGGAACCAGTTATAAACTAATGTTAGACTCACTCCGTCATTGAGATGTTTTAAATACCATCTGAAAAAACTCAATTTCAAGCCAGTAAAATAACGTGTTTCATTCCTGATTTTTCTATTCCTTTCCTCTCCCCCATCCCTTCTTTTCCTTTTGATTGGTGATATCTCACTTTATATGAAAAATAATGTTCAGGTGATTGTCCATCTTTGTGGGGATATAACATGTTTCTTTCTGATTTTTCTTTTCTCTCCACCATCTCATCCTTTTCCTTTGAATAATACCTCATTTTTATTTTTACTTTGTATAATGTTCATGAATTTCTAATAACTTTTTAGTTTAAGTGAATAATTATTTAAAATAAATTTTTACGACCTTGTAAATCCTTTATTTAGTTTTTTTCTGATTGAAAAAGGTTATCATTTGGCAGTAAGCCCACCATATTGTTTTACAATGAGGTGTTAAATAAATATTTTTAATATATTATTTATAGTTAAGGCATTAACATTGTGAAGGTTTAAAGACATTATCATTTGTTTTATCAAACACTGTTTATTCCAATTTTTGTAACGGTATAACCCTACCGGTTTCAAGGCTTTCGCCTCATCTTCAGTCTTGTTTGTGCTCCCCTGAAGATGAGGTGAAAGCCTTGAAACTGGTAGGGTTATACCGTTACAAAAAGTGGAATAAACAGTGTTTGATAAAACAAATTACAATAAATATTTTAAATTCAATTGAAGTTACTATGTTAAATTCCTTAAAACTATCTTCTCTGATTTATTGTCTTGATTACTCACTCAAGAAATATTACGTCAACACTTAATTTATTTATGAAATAAACTATTTTGTATTTTGATGATGTATTAAGAGACACTTGTGACTCATATTTTGTGCTTATTAATTTTATAGAATTTTCAGGAATAAAACAGTTCTACACTAAATAGGCTTGAATTGCTCTTAGCAATCCGTACTTAAACTCCACCCGTAAAATTTCATTATTAAAATATATTTACAATATAATTCAAAGATCAAACGTGGACATTTGATAACTCGGGCATATTCAAAATGAACAAAATGATTCTTTCATCAGGCATTTATTTTTTTGGGTTTGAATCACCTTTAAGTCTCCGTGGCCTTGTTGGTTGCGAGTTTGACCGCCATAACCCAGATTTTAAAAAAAAGGTTTTCAGTCTGGTTATCATTTCAGTCTCGTAAATATCTTTCTGATTGGTTGGAAGAGATTGCCATAAGGCAAAAATTCCACTAGATTATATTGTACACAAAATAAAGTTTTATACACGATTTGTTCGTGCGCTGTTATAGCTGCAAGACGTGATTTGTTTCATCGTTGTGGGTATGAGTCTCTAGAGAAAAGCGCCCTTCAGGAGAGTTTGCTCTCTAAATGGCACTGTATAAAGTTGTCATTTGAATGCATTGGAAAGACGCTTAATTTTCTCACCCAGAGATCAAGGGTTCGATATCCGTTAAACAAATCAATTAATAATTAAACATCACATTCATTAAAAAAAAATCATGGATATGATAACCTCTTATCACGCGGTCATAGATTCTCCAAGTAGACAATACAAAAAATGAATAAAAATATATCAATATTAACTAAAATATAGACAATCAAATCTGACATGGATAAACTTGTAACGATGTCAATTTGCCGTTAGATATTTGGAAAATGTATTTTAGTTCGTGGAACCGAATGGGAAACAGACGCAACTAATGAAAAAGCACGTCCCTCAAATTAATGAACTAAGTTAGTCGATCATTTCGTACTGTCATCGAATTGTTTAGTTATTACGTCCGTTGTCTAAACTTTGTCAGTTAAGCGGGTGTCTTAAATTCGATTATTTAATCACAACTTGGGCCATTATCAGACTACTTAAATTAATTACTGTTTTTTTTTACTATTTGTTGTCTTAATATTTTTCGAATAATCTTAAAAAAAGCTTGAATTTACTATTAAATTCAAGTTAGCAATGTTACGTTTTTCATTCTCGATTTTCCTTTTCTCTCTAACACCACTTCCTTTTTTTCTTTAATTGAAAATACCACATTTTATTGTTGTTATTGAACAATACATTAACAAATGTTGTTATTTGTTAATATATTGTTTAAGAATTTTGAACATTAATAATAATTTGAAAAATTTAACTCACTTTATTTACGTTGTTTATAGTTAAGGCATTAACGTTGTGGAGGTTTAAAGACATTGTAATTTATTTTTAACAAACACTGTTTATTCCACTTTTTTCTGGAAAAAAAGTGGAATAAACAGTGTTTGTTAAAAATAAATTACAATCACTTTATTTACTTTTGTGTAGTTGGTTGAAAGATATTACTACTTGGCAATTGACCTAGAATATGCTTGTAATAAATAAATAGCATTTTATGATCAACACTATGGCCTAGTTATAGATTAGTCATTCACTTTTGGTTTTTAGTTTGTGAACCGACAGTAATAAAACGAATATTTTCAGATGAGGACGACAGAGAAGAAGGTTCTGGAACGAACACGTAACCAGAATGCGGAACCAAGAGCCGTAAGAATGACCAGGGACAGTATCCCCCAAGCAAACAGACCTCTAGGACGACCTCCCAAAAGATGGAAAGACAGCTGGCAGTCGACGTCGCAAGAGGCAAACAATGATACAGGACCATAACAGGCCAACAGGCCTAAAATAATATGAAGAAGAAGAGAATAAAACGAAAAAAATCCAGTCTTGTTTTTTACATTCAAACCTTGTCACATTTTTTGGTTTTTTGTTAGATTTCCGTAACTGTAACAAAATAAATAATAAAAATAATCAGATAAAGGAAATACAACCATACCATGGGGTAAACATATATGATAGAATATGGAATTAAGTGACTAGGGATGAATGTTAACTAAAGATCGATGTGTTAAGGAAAATCACTGTGTAATAATGATTTGGGCATGTAGAACAAATGAATAATGAAAGACTAGTAAAACAAATATATAGTGCAAATGTGAATGGAAGGCGAGGTAGAGGAAAAGCAAAGAAAGTATAGTTGGATCAAATGAATAATATTTTGAAGGAAGGAAACGTAGAATTTCAGAGAAATCGTACGAGTTATATGCATGTAGAAGATACGAATAATGATTGTCGAGATAGGAAAGTCTGGTGCTCAATCCTCTTTACGTTCCTCGACAGGGAAATGACGTAATGGTTTGTATGTATGTAATCATATATTTTTCCAATTGATTACTATTTTCAAGTTAAACCATCTTAATAAAGCCCCTAAATATTTAATTAAAATTTATTTAAAGAACGCTGATGTCACTATTGAATCAATTCCTTTTACCGGCTTTTTCATTTAAAATGAGTAAAAAAACACATATTTAAATTAGTGGTCTATTTCCATCATTACAAAAGACATGTGTATAGCAAAAGATAAGCGAATGCTTTATATCAGGGGTGTGCATGGGTAAAGTCATTTTACTTATTTACTAAGGCCTCGGCCACAGAGGTCGAAGCCTCGCTTGGTGCTTAGAGCTACGTTGCGAGCTAGGTGACATATTCTAGCAAACCAACGCCCCACATACTATCGCAATAGCCACACTGCACCCTTCGCGCTATGCTACATGACGATTAGTCACCTAGTGAGTCTCCTAGCGAACAGACGTGTTGGTTAATTTTATTGTGTCACCAAGTGATTTTACAAGATGGTGGAAGTTTTAATAACAGCTGTGAATAAAAGGGAGCCTTTTTGGAACCCATCGAGCAAATTATACAAAATTGTACCTGTAATAAAATCACTTTGGAATGAAGTTGCACAGGAAGTTAATAAAGATGGTAAGTTGTAATGAATTTGGTTAGTTTTGAGGGTGGCATCGTTTGTTGACTCAACCACTCCCAAATGTCAAATGAATTTGTGCGAAGCACTTTGGTATGGCCATGCATGAAATCACCTAGTCTATTAGTCACGTTTCACCTAGCGAAGCACTTTGGTGTCGCCACGGCCTTAGGCAATCCC
The DNA here is from genome assembly GCA_949825065.1 of Odontocerum albicorne. NCBI lineage: Eukaryota > Metazoa > Arthropoda > Insecta > Trichoptera > Odontoceridae > Odontocerum > Odontocerum albicorne. The sequence goes on from OX463842.1 coordinate 41,660,047, forward strand.
TCGCAGACGAGTATTTTTATCACTCCTTTTCGTCTGCTAAAACGTTCAATCCTGCATCCGCACACCCTCGCGTTTGACGACTCGGTACTAGGCTCTCTTTTTGCTTTATGTGTTTTTCCTTTTCACGGTCATGTCTCGCAGTTTCAAAGAGTGGCACCCACAAGCCACGGTGCGTCTCCACTAGTCGCGCTCTTCTGCGAGACGAAGGTCGTCCTTTTACCTCTTTTCGAGCCATCCTGGTTCATTTCCCTTACTTTAGTTCAGAGAAGAGTAATTGATTTATATCAATTCGGAATGCTAGCAACGTGTCCAGCTCATCGATGGGCTGGACACTAATGTCATCATGAGTCACGTATAAGAAACTATATTAGAAAGCTTCGAGAGCCGCATTATTTTAACAAGGTAATCATAATGGCTCTAAATTTTAAAAAAAATGCGTAAAATGGGATTGCTTTTTATATTCAGATGATGGCATTTGCCTCTGGGTGCAGTTTGTGGGGCGCTTTAGAGTTCAATCAAGAGCGCTGGTAGAAGACCATTGTGGACTGTTTTGGTTGTTAAGAGCTCAATCACACTTGGATACTGGTTTAAAGATCAATCATGGATGCCGCCAGAGGATAAAAGTTTGTTTTTTATATTAGAAGCATTAAATATATGGGTTGCCCCCGGGTGCCACATACCCTCGCGATGTCTCTGATTTATTTTGGGATCTGTTTTGCTGGAGACTTATAGTTTAACTTGTAATTTTATAGCACGTGATCTGTATCGAAAGCATCAAAGAGTCGCACGTGGGTCGCGAGCCACGGTTTGGTCATTTACTACACATTATCGTGCAAAGCGTAATCCATACTCACTTGTAATCCATAGTCACTAAAACTGAGATGTACTCGTATATCATCTCAGTTTTAGTGACTTAAAAAAGAGTGCTTTTAACAATTGCCGTTAATTTTAACAAACGACCTAATTAATATACGTAATTAATTAAATGTTATTTTTTAACATTTACAATTATTGTTGTGAAGTTGGTTACGATGATATAGTTTTACCACCTTAGGAACGATATCTTATTTATTGCTTTTTTTTATTGTCATGCAACAATCCTTTCTAAACAACCAGAAAGATCCCTTTAAGAAATCCGGATTTCATTAAGAACCAAACCCGCAAATGCCGAATTGGAATACAGGCGTCTTTTCAATTAGACCACTGAAGTCGTCCACGAATATAAACTTAATTACACTTATTTCGAAAACAGTTATTATTCACTTGCCATCAAAAACTGTATATTAAAAATAACATACTATAAAACATTCAACACACTAAATAAATAGTGTTTTGAATTTATTTCCAAATAAAACAGAAATATATACGGAAAAAAAATGTTAAAATAAGATCTATAAATTCTCATTAAAATTATTAGAATCGTGTTTATCAGTAAAATCAACTGTTTAAAGAATGCGAAAATTTTATATCCTACAAATAATTTCTCATGAATCTTTGAATTATTAACACAGTTTTTATAAGCGGTGAGAACATTAATATCCACGTTTCAATATCGTTCTCAATCTAAATCATTTTGACATAAATTATACTCTTTATGTCATGCATTAAAAATTGATACCTTTAAAATGAAATACATCACCGCACTATCCTCGTTGATTTTATCAGTGATAGATTTGATCTACAACAAAAGTAATAGGTAGTCAAAGTTTTGAATGTTTGAAGTGTTGTATCATTGATCTAGGTCAAAATAATTCGATATTTTGGCGCCAAGTCCATTGATAAATTTATCTGGGATGACAATTATGAGGTGTAAGTAAAAAGATACTTGTTCTAAACACAAAAATCGTAACGACTTAAATGAAACAATTTCTTGTCACTGAGCACATAATTTTTTGTTTGGTACCAAATAAAAACAAAAGTAGTAGATACACACGCAGGAAGCTGATCCTACAGTTGATTATTTTGTGACTTTTGACATAGAGCCAGTTTATTTGTTGATGTTCGAATGTAATGTTTTTCTAGAAGAATACAGAGAAATATTTACTAGATTAAAACTGTTTGAAATAAATTGACTTTTTGTATCGGGGCCATATAAATATAGATCCTAAGAATATAATAAATGCAGGCTGTAGCTAAAAAGTACTAGATCATGACTGGTGGGTAAATATGAAAGTTTAAATGACAGTACACTTTGACTAAACATAGTGTTTCAGAAACGATGATTTTTTTACTCGGGGCCAAATAATAAAAAATTGATCTAGGAACATAATAAATACAGGTTATACTAAAAAGTACTAAATCAATGACTGATGGCTTATCGTGAAAGTTTAAATGAGGGGACATTTTGACCCGGAATCAAATGATCTAGGGACAGTATTACAATTTGTATAGAAGCATAAAGGTCTAGAGATCAAGACACGAGAGATTGATGACTAGCTTTTAAATAACGCTAACCGTCTGTCAAAACCCCTAACTAGTAATTTAGTACCATACTCATGTGTCATACAAAATGCGATGATAGGTACTTTTTTATAAGTTATTTCAATTTAGTTTTTTACATGCACTCGTTTATAAAATTTGCATAAGTTCTGTTTTGATTGTTCGTGTCTTTGCTATTGGAAAAAAATAAATAAACCAACTAACAGATTACAACAACTAACAGATTAAAATATAGTATAATTATTTTACTATTTTACCCAAAATTGTAGGAAAAACATTGTTATTAATTCAAGATTTTTTGTTTCAAATGTCGTTTTAATATTGAATATCAAAAGTAGCAAAATGGCAATACATATACAGTACTCGGCGATAAGTAATACACGTCGTTCTTAAGAAAGAGACTGTCGGCCATAATCGGTTAACTTCGGCTTCGTAGAGTCTCTGACATTCGTACACGTGTTCCGTTGTGATTTGTCAATCGTTGTCAAATGGACTGAAAAAAAGATAAGTGAATGGAAATAAATTACATATAATTAATTTTAACATCATTTTTTATTTTTGAGAAAAAAATGCAACAAAAATAATATATTTAAAAATTTAATCTCAATAATGGTCGATTATAACTCAGAAATTTCTCTTCGTTTCGCGGAATTAGTTAATTCCTTCTCTCTTCGTAGATAATACCTGTCTCGCTGAACATTCGCCGTGTAATATAAATATGCTGACAGGAGGTGGTGATAAGTATTGTCTAGCTAAATTTGATACTTTTGGATAAATATTTAAATTTTTTGACCAACCTCCCGGGTACCCAGCCGGGTAAATCTGTCTTCTGCTACTAAATACCTAGTACCTGGCATTTTTCAGTACCGGTACATCATTAGTAGGATAAATGTTTGATTAATGTAGTTGAGACGCATGCACTTATAAAATATTGTACTAGCAATGTGTGAAAAAAAGCGGAATGGATAAAATATTGTATGGATAAAATTGATATTTTAAATATGATGAAAAAAATAGCATTTTGATTATTTTATATATTTTAATGAGTTGATAGTTAAATGACAAATAAATAATTTTTTTTTTTTTATTTATTTATTATTACACATGACAAGAAATATACACTTACTCTAGGCAACTAGAAACTGCTGAAATGCGCATGCTAAGATGGTCAGCAGGTGTGTCCCTAAGAGACAAAATAAGAAGCTCACGCATTCGTGGAAGCCTGGGTGTTACAGACATCAACAGCAAGATGGAGGAGAGGCGATTGAGATGGTATGGGCACGTTGGACGCAGAGCACCCGTTCACATTGTGAACCAGGCAATTTCCATGGATCTTCTTCGAATAACAAGCAGAGGAAGACCAAATAATTCATGGGTGGTGCAAAAAGATAACCTGATGCAGAGGCACGGCCTGGGGGACGTAGTCCGGGACAGAAGAGCATACAACCTGAGGACGCGGAGAGCTGACCCCAACAGTCTTCGCAGACAATGAGTTGGGATGGAGCCAGGGAGAGAGAGAGATGACAAGAAATATACACAATTTGCGAAAAATCAACAGGTAATTTGATTTGGACATACAATTTTAATGGATCTGGGTTTGTTGCCTTTCATTTGTCGTATCCCCAGTAAACTAGGCTTTTGCCTGTATCTCACTGAGAATATTTAGCATGAAAAAATAAATCGATACTTCTTTCCCATTTTTGATTACACAAAAACAAAACCCCGTTGCACGCTCTCATCAACCTGACAAACAGTGACACTCAACTACAACTGGAAACATCTTGCGAAATTCAACTCCTCACACATCATCCCTCCATGCAAATAATAAATGTTAAATGAATTAATGCAAAGAATATTTATCTTCTTACCCGTATGGATAAACGATCAGCTATATTATATTGTTCCTAGAATCTGGTCTACGGGCTGTCCATTTGTCTTCCTATAATTTGGGTAATGGAATCTTAGTTTTAACATTAGGGTATGAAAGCGAAACTTGGATGTGGCAAAATTGTCAAAGCTAGATAAATGCGATACATACACATGCACACACATGCACACACACGCACACACACATACATACATATATTCAAAGCACTATATATGTTAATGAGTGCTTCCTAACGCCCCCAATCTTAGAAGAAAATTTTCTTTTCCTTTTGGTAATTTGATATGAAATATGTCAATATCCGACGCAGTTATGTTCAAAAGAGTTAAGGCCCTTTCAACAGATATAGGAGCTGGAAGACTCGTTCTTGCGTGTGTGATTGAGAACAGTTCTTGCTGGCGCAGTCTAGTGAAATTGTTAGGAACATTAAACATTAATCTTTGTAGTAATACTGGACAGCTCAGAACTCCTCGAATGAGTCTGACAGCGTATTCCAGAAGATGCGTATTACGAGTACTTTGGATGATGAGCAGAGCATTAAAATGGTTTGGCCACGTAGAAAGAATGAACAAGAAATTAAGGAGAATCGAACTATCATATTTTTACATTTTAATAACTCAAGTATTTAGATGCGATGAGAAATTGTTTTTCGGCGGCCGTGGTTTAACGATTAGCATACGCGCTAAAGAGACGGTAACCCGAGTTCGATTCCTGGCGGATTCTCTTCCGTACACGTGTTACTCATGTACTATTTCTTGTAATAATTTATATTTTCTGTACCTTATTTGATATTTATCAAAATGTTATATAACGCTATTAACCAATATAGAAATTGTTTCAGATAAAACTCTGCCTAACGAAAGACTACAACAGATTAAACCTGTTCATTGTCATGGAAGCTTAATTTCATTCGTATCGGAATTTTGGGTTTGATTTCTCAAATATGTGTTCTTACTGAGGTGCAGCAGCTTGCACATAATAAACTCATACAAGCGTAGCCGTCTCCCATCTACAGGATAGCTGACAGTCATACTCGATCATGAGGAATGCCCTATATTATCGTATTGCCAAAATAAGAAATTATTGGATGAAGGATTAGTATTTTTAGGGATGGATGTTAGAAGAAGAAGAAAAAAGAATCATGAGAGTTTACCAAATTAATAAAATTAGTCGCAAAAGACTTATGAAACAAATTAACATGTTTCAAATAATTGGAGAACAAGGGAGAGGTAGACCGAATAAAGAGTGGAAGAAGACAGTAGAAGAATGTTTAATTTAGAAAAAAAGAAAGAGGTGTTAGAAACAGGAGAGTATGTAAGACGAGATTTATGGACGTGGACAAGGTGCGATCTGTGTGCATGCATTGAAAGAGGTTGAAGATCTGTCCTTTCTGCCAAACGGGATAACGTGATGTTATACTTAGACATTATTCATTTAATAAGTTTTTGCCCCTCAAAATATATTCCTACACCCTGATTTTCTTCTTTTTTTATTTCATAGCATTGATAACGGTTTTATTGATTTTTAAAAACAATGTGCAGAAATAAAGTGGCAATAAATCAATTGGCAATTGACCAAATTAATTAAAAGTTCAATTTCCACTGTCGATAATTCCTGATCAAGTCTAAGAAAAGATTTCCGGGCCACAATTTCAGTTTCTCATTCTGATCATAAAATCTGTTATTAAATGGAGGTTTTAAATTATTTGTTTCATAATTTATGACAAGGGTTCACCTGATTTATTGACCTTTGGAAAACTTTGGATTCATTTTAATTTAAGGAGATACGAAGAAAGTCAGTAACCTTAATTTATTGTTAGTAATAATATATATAATTTTATTTTTTTTTGTAAAAATAATTTTTTTTTTTTTCTTAAACAAAGTAATATATTGTACAAATATTTGTCAAGGCTATACCTATATACAAATGTATTACTTAACTAATCTTATTTATATATTATAATTTATGAACTTACTTAATCTTATTTTCCTACACGTTATTTTATTTTTATTTTTTATGATCTTAATTTATGATTTCTTAGAAATAATTAACACCTCCATACTACTTATAACTAGATAACAATTCTTACAACTAATTATTTAGCAAGAACAGGTCCACTCGTTCATTGAAATTTAAACCATAAGTTTTTAGATTTTTAATTAAATAACTATATACCTAATATGTATTATTTTAATAATGAAGTCAAAAATGTTATTATATTAATATATACTTTTTTTTAATATTTACGTGTTGTGATGATGAGAGGCAGTTTAAAAATAACGATAATTTATTTTGATGAAAACGACCTCCGTTGCCTTGTCGGTAAACATTAGACTTCCACCAGGGAGTTTCGGGATCGATTTCCACTGTTATTCGAAAAAAAGGTTTCCAGTCGGTTAAATTCGTCTGGTAATAAAACTACGCGAGTGTTATTCTCTTAACGTGAATTGCAAACACGCGCGATGATGAACTGCGAGATCAATGTGTACTCCAATAAATCAAAGGCTTGATTAATGGGCTCGAAGAAGTTATCATTTACCGACTTGAAAAATCCACATTCATAATTGTTTCCGTTTTTAACTTATGTTATTTTTATTTATCTGACGTTAATCGTAAAAAGACAACAGCGAGGTTTGTTTAAAATTTGTGAAATGTGGATATTTGTTCTACAATTGATGATATCTATAGTTCCATAATAAGACGTTTGTCTTCCATTGAGGGTTTTGTAGCAATATTCAATAGTACCCTTAAAAGCATCCCTAATAGTTTTATGATATGTTTAGTGTAAACATTTTATGGCATAAATATTTTCAAACCAACCAGAAAGGTTTTGAACAAACCTTTAGAGAAAACCAGACTAGAAACTTTTTAGAAAATCTGAGCACCAACGGGAGTCGAACCCTCAACCCCTGTATATGAAGACAGACGTCTTACCAACTAGGTTACTAAGATCGTCTAGTTGGTAACACACCTCTCAGCTCGTCAGTGATTCTACTAAGCCTAGTGTGTCTACAATAGGACCCGAATACAACGTTGTTCTCTGCCACGTTCTTAACACGTAAGCATCACCTTTACGGATATGCTAAAGAGCATCACCTATACGGATAAATAAATGTTCCACAGTAATACAGAATGGACAGCAAATGATGTGCAAAACATTAGCTTTTAAATTATTTGCCTTTTTTAATGAATAATAGTTTATTTTAATGAATAATCTTGATATTTATTTAATTTAAAGTTGACATGTATTCATCGCGACATATTTGTATATTTTACGCAGAAATTCAAACGCACTGTGTAAATTCGTAACGAACAAATTGAATTAAATGAATGGAAAATTGTTACCGAGTTTTTATTTTTGCGTTCATCGACGCTCAAAACATTTCCAATTTCGGGAACGAACGTGTGAAATAACGACACGTTTAAATAGTGTGACCAAGCACTAGTTGCATCGGGATGGATAATTTATATTACTTTATTTGAAAAAATGTATCCTACAAACGTACTTTAAACACATATGACTTATTTAGTGTTATTCTAAAATAAGTAAAATTTCAAGAATTAACTTAACTCTCTGTTTTACTGGTTTTAGTCAACGTAATACTTGTTCTATATGTAAAACGTGAGTAAAATAGAATTTTGAGTCTTTCAGCAGTTTCAAACTTGCATGAAGACTAAGTTATCATCAACATTATTGAGTTTTCAATAGGTTGCACTTAAAAAAACTAAATTTATAATCTTAATTTTCTTAGAGTTGGTGAGGTTCTTGGTTTTTGCATTTAACCCATGGATTTTTTGAACAGAGGCTAGACAGTTAGAGACGTCCTATGATCTGCTCTCCGTGGGTATTACACATATGTACCACTGTCAATAAGATCCCTAAGGTTTCAACCTGAACATCTTAGAGCATGTATGGACACATACTTGTACCACGATCAAGTCAAGGTGACACTAAGTGTTTTTTAAGCGAATGAGCTGTGGCACAACGCTGTACTGCATCCGATAGCCCACCGAAGTGAGACGATCGGAGCACATTGGCATGCTTTTTTCTCTTTTTGAACAAATAGATATGGCTGAAGTCATAGGTATCCTTTCCCCCCCCCCCTCCCCCCAAGAATACTAGTCGAAAAAAAAAGTATAATTCGAGGGGAGTAGTATAGCATGGGGTTCGAACCGATGACGTTCCCTACGGAAGTCTAGTTCGTTACAGCTTTTGAACAAATAGATATGGCCGAAGTCATAGGAACCCTTTTACCCCCCGAATACTAGTCGAAAAAAACTGTATCATTCGAGGGGAGTAGTATAGCATGGGGTTCAAACCGATGACCTTCCCCACGAAAGTCCAATTTGTTATAGCTCGGCCGTGCACCTCAATCCAATTTGTTATAGCTCGGCTATGCACCTCATTCCAATTTGTTATAGCTCGGCCATGCACCTCAATCCAATTTGTTATAGCTCGGCCATGCACCTCAATCCAATTTGCTATAGCTCGGCCATGCACCTCAATCCAATTTGCTATAGCTCGGCCATGCACCTCAATCCAATTTGTTATAGCTCGGCCATGCACCTCAATCCAATTTGCTATAGCTCGGCCATGCACCTCAATCCAATTTGTTATAGCTCGGCCATGCACCTCAATCCAATTTGCTATAGCTCGGCCATGCACCTCAATCCAATTTGTTATAGCTCGGCCATGGACCTCAATCCAATTTGCTATAGCTCGGCCATGCACCTCAATCCAATTTGCTATAGCTCGGCCATGCACCTCAATCCAATTTGTTATAGCTCGGCCATGCACCTCAATCCAATTTGCTATAGCTCGGCCATGCACCTCAATCCAATTTGCTATAGCTCGGCCATGCACCTCAATCCAATTTGCTATAGCTCGGCCATGCACCTCAATCCAATTTGTTATAGCTCGGCCATGCACCTCAATCCAATTTGCTATAGCTCGGCCATGCACCTCAATCCAATTTGTTATAGCTCGGCCATGGACCTCAATCGCGCGGTCATTAATGTACAAATTAAAAGCTAAAATAAAAACAAAATGCCAAGGAAAGTTGTCATGAGGCGTGAAATTATTTTATGACAATGCAATGCGTGACGGACGACCTCCGTGGCCTGGTGGTAAGACACTTGTCTGACGATCCGGAAGTTGCGGGTTCGATCCCCGCTGGAACCCAGATTTTTTTAAATAGGATTCCAGTCTGGTTAACACTTAGGGCCTATAACAACAGATTTCTGGTTGGTTGGAAGAGATTGCCACATGGCAATAAACTCGTCAGGTTAAAAAAAATATAATAATAATAATAATGCGCCAGTGCATATTAGTGGTTCTCAGGTGCTGAACCACCCAGCCTTTAGTTCAGACTTGGCCCCTAGTGGTTAGTTTTTATTTTCAAAACTAAAATCATTAACGTGCAAAAAAAATTTAAGTGACGATAAAATGATCTTCACGGTATTACTTCATTTTGAGAATAACACTTCATGATATTTTTTAGTCGTATTGGAAAATTAATTCATTGTTCTAATTTTCATGTTGATGTCACCCGGCCACGCTCTTCAACATGTCTGGATATCCTGATGGGTATCATCCGAACGAATGAACTAAAAAAATGCATTTTTCATGGGTATAATATACTCCAATCAACTGTCAATACGTCATTAAATGTATATAATGGTGAAATAAGGCCTACATTTTACATAAATATGTACCATCATGCCGTTTCCCTACCAGAGAAGGCAAAAAAAATATAGCACCTGAATGCCCTATCGCGACACAATTCTTTCGCCTCTTATTTATCCCTACACCTAATACTTTTAATATTTCCTTCTTCCAAAATATCATACACTTGATCCAACCATACTTCCCTTGGTTTTCCTCTATCGCGCCTTCCACTAACAGTTGCATTTTATATTTGTTATGTTAGTCTTACTTCATTAATTCACATATTTTACACATACCCACTATAATTATCAGCCCGTTATTTGAATTGAATCCACGTATTAGACCCAACCCCACGCAGCACATGTTAAGTTTTTATAAATATTTGATAAATCGAAAAAGTATAGATGGATCGCGTGTCGGCAAAAATAACAATCCAGTTTAATAGGTGTTTCATTTAGTTATTCCTTAAAAATTTATTGTTTAACAAACCAATTATTGTAATTTGTTTCATTAAACACTATTTATTCAAGGTTTTCCCCTCATCATTAGAGAAGCACAAACAAGATTTGTTTTAAAACCGGTAGGGTTATACCGTTACATAAAATTAAATAAACAGTGTTTAACAAAACTAATTAGAATGTATTTACACCTCCACAATGTTAATGCCTTAACCATAAATTATATACTATATACCAATTATTTATTTTTAAAATCACAACTCCAAATATCTAACCAAAGTTTCAGATTGTTAACGAAATAAAATAAAATTAAAATAAATACTTAGTTCCACCTGTCGTTGGAATCGATAGTCAGCCAAAATTTTATGATTGTTGTCCTGCAGTACACCACTGGCTTTGTCGTTTTTCGTTACATGAATTTTAATTAATGAAAGCGAATTCGCATTGAATATTTTTACGGTATCGCTTTGATATTTTTTCGACATACTGACATCCGAATTCAAAGTTATCCCTATATACAGGGAACTGCGAAGTGAAGGGGTTAAACTGTGCAGGGGTTGTAAATTATTTAATATAAACAGATTAAAATGATTCCTATAAATTGTTCGGATGGTGCAGTTTAATAACGAGATACTTAACGAGGCTGGATAATGTTGGAATGTGTAGCTTTAGATTGGAGCAAAGAGACAGTATTCAAAATATGAATCTTGAATAAACAAGACTTCAATAATGACTTCCTAATATTTGTCTAGTATTAATATTTCTTTGGGGTGAAGTAAGTTTTTAAGCGGTACTACTTTGTGACAGTTCTGGGTAGTCTAGGGTCGCCTAGAAAGTACTCAGCTCCTGGTCCACTGACATCTCAAACACTTCACCTTTGGAGTAGCTGTCACACTGCACGGACAGCGGCCACATCCCATACAATGCGTGAGCTCACAGGCTACACTTGATAGAAGGGAACAGGGCTGATTACTTATGATTCAGTGTTTTCCTTCTCCTCTCTTCTAATCTGTCTAACTTTTATCGGCATTAGTAAATCTCAAAGCATTTATACAACATTCTTGTTTCCACTTGACATATATGCACAAGTGTACATTTTATCTGGGACTTGGTGATACACCCAAAAATATTGTATGTGATAGCAAGGCTCACAATATATACATAGATGTATACAATTCCTTTAAAATCTTCTGCGGTGCAGAAGGCAATCGAAAGTCATCGCACTATGTTTCCCAAGAAAATTTAACAATTTGTGAATTGAGATCACGATGAAGATGAAACCAATACTGTTTTGTTTACAGTACAACCTAGCAGATGTATTATCATATGATTATCTCTTTCGACCAACAAGAAAAATGATAAAGAGGCATTTATTGAGAACCAGACTGAAACCCTTTTAAGAAAATGGGTACCAACGGTAATCGGTATCTTACCAGCTAGGTCATCAATTGTTCATCACAAGAATTCCAACAAGGTGAAGGGATAATATTGAAGCTATAAAGTTTGCCATTAAAGTTCCCATGGCCAGAGAGAAATTTGGTAGTCCAAAATGTTAGTTTGGTTGTACCCATGGGCATCCAAGGCGCGCCCTGATGCAAGGAAATAACTTAAATGTCTGTCTTTGATGTTGCCAAGTCGACAACTGGGCCTCAAGGCAGACTTTAAAAATCGAGTGAGGGGTTATCCCTGGCAAGGGGTGAAGGCGGACGTCACCTATACTCGTGGGCTAACCCTTATTAAGAATGCGAGTCCCGTTAAGACCGAGAGTGTGTCGCCGAGCATGCCCTATAAGTCTTGGCAATAGCCAACAGAGCCTACCGTTGACCGCCAAAAATATATATAGATATAGCGTTGTTTTGTGATAAAATATCACCTTAATAACACTCATTTAGGAGTATGACTAAATAATAGTTCTGTTCAATGCCAACAGTACCAATGCTATTATGGATGACAATACAAGTAGTCACCAGTTCTATCAACACTAGAAGTTTCAAAATATTATTTATTTCCGGTGGCGACATGAGGGTGAAAAGAATAGAAGTAACGGACTTAAGGTCCGACGTCAACGAGAGAAATGAAATTACTTGCAGCGCAGTAAATGTATTTACAAAGCGACTTAAGGTTTAAAGTTAAAACAGCTTTGCAAGTTGCCAGTATTTTCGCAGAAAACTTCGAATATGGTGAAACTACTCGTTGAGACCACTAGATCTGAGTAGCCAATGGGTACGAAGATTTACCGATATAAGATTAAATGGAGACCTCTTCGGAAATAAAAAAACGACAATAAATTTGAACCTACATACATTGTGGCTCATCAATATAAAGGTGTTGATGAACCACAACGCAGACGTCTAAAATCGCGATAATTTTGATAATTGGGCAAAGTATGGACAGTCGGATAATAGATGGATATTTAATGGAGTACTTGTGGTGGTATCAGCAACAACCTGGTTTCTACTTGGCAAGGAAACTTTGGTGAACACTGATAAGTATGAAGTTGGCTGCATAGCTTCTTACCTCCATCAGTAGTCAATGACTGCATCACCTTTACGAGAATACACTCTCTAATCATATTAACAACTGATGTTTTTTCTTCTCTTTCGACGGGGTTTTAATTGAACGATGCAATCTAAAATGCTATTTCATAGATGCTGAATCTAAAGATACTGGTTTAGAAGTACATAAATAGAAGAAAAATACCTCAAGAATATTTACTTTGATTTGTTTTAACAAGATATTATCTGAGTCAGAATGTTACTTATGAATAACCAGTATTTTATCCATCAAACCACTAGAATAGTTAACAATGCCTCTGATTATTGGATGAAAGGCTAAATAATAACAAACCAGTAACAGCGCTATATCTAGTATATTTCTGTGTTTTTAAATATCAGCGCCTCATCAAGTTACACCCGTACTTATTCCAATATATTTCGTTCAAATCATTATTGTTTATTCAAATAGAAATTCAATACAGCTGTAACAACGACATGTTTCTAAACATGATTATACTCTAAATACCTACGATTATTTTTCCTGCTTCAGGTCTATTTTCTAATTCAGGTCTATCAATCTATCCAACCTTAAAGCGGGACTTTTATTCTTACGAATGAATAAGAAATTCTAATAATTAATCAGACAGGACAGATAATGTGACAGACAATAATATAATAATTATTTAGATGTATCCGGAATGCTCTGAAGCTCATTCGAAGTGAAAAAAAAGTGTTAAATCTAAACACCCTCAAATAACACATTATCATCGATAATAATTTAGATAATTCTGACTTGTAATAACAGATACCTCATTTTTGTTGATAAAATGCGTTCAATTATTAAATGATTTTTTTTTTCATTCACATTCTGATGTAATGTTAAAGAAATAATAGTCGTGAGTGAAGATTTTAAAGTTTTGACATTCAGTTATCAGTTGGTGCACATATGTCAGGGCGGTATTTTTGTGTTTAATGCTGTCTTTATTTGGGAAATTGACATTAAACGTATTTATATGAGTTGTAAGTAGTTAACCCCGTGAATATTTCTTGCAATATTATATTATATATTGCGAAGCAGTAGATGTAGTAGTGTTTGTGTGCATAAATCCCATTTTGTTTTTTGAAAATACATTCATACATTTTTCGGGTGATGATCTTCCAGCACAGTTTTTTTAATTAACAGTTTTGAAACAGTTAAAAAAACGGGTCAACCATCTAGTCCAGGGCCTGGAAAACTTTTTTTGATATGTCCAGATTGTAAAAAATTTAGGCTCGAAGGACCAGGAAGCATACTCAAGGACATTTATAGAGGTATACCTATATAGCAAAAAAAAAACATGTTTTACTTTTTTTTACTAAGCGGTGATAATATTTGTATACAATTTGCTGACACACTTACGAAAAAACGAATGAAATATTTACATTTATTCATTACGGTATTATAGAGGCAGGCAAAATTTTCCTATTATTGACAACAAATGTAATTTAATAATATAATAAGTCCTACTAATGAGATTTTTTTTTCAGAGATAACATTTCATCAAACTCGGGTGCGAAGTTAGTGCTTCCTAACATATAATCAAAATTAATTGCAAATGGTCATCTGTTAATGCTGACCTGTATTGCGATTTTACGAACTTCATTTTTGAACATTCACGTCCTTCTTGTGATATTTTCTTGAAAAAAAATTGTTTTACAATAAACTTAAACTAACTATGTACTAAATAAAAAACACATTACACATATACAATTTGACTCAAACAATTTAACAAAACAAACAAAAATGAGATTGGTTATTATTAGCTGGCGGGCCGGATTAAAATAGGCATCGGGACGGATTTGGCCCGCGGGCTGTAGTTTGCCGACCCCTGATCTAGTTAAACAATAAATATCAAATTATTACGCAAGATGATAACTTCAATGGGTTTCGTTGAGAAAATCCAGATACATTTTAAAACCCCGTTTCCGTATTAAGTGGTCAAAACCAATAATTTAAAAATTCTCATTCATCATTCATGATGAAAAGTTATTTATAAATTTAAAAATATATTTTGCACATATATTACCAATGACACTGATTGTGGAGAAGCAAGTATAGTATATTACCATTAGTGAGTTTTCAAAATAGTATTTTTCAATCAGATTTCAAATGTACAAGACATTAAATCCCACTTAATGCAAAAATGAGTGGTATTTCTGAACCACCTTACCTAATTTGCAAATCTCCTTTTCATTTTGCCCGCGTTCCATATTGTCCGTTACACAATGGGATAAATTTCCGATTAGTGGAACAATAAAAAAAAAAAAAGAAATCTCGTTTGTTAAAACGTGATGTGATAAAAAATGTGGTGGAATCTTTAGGAGATTATTTTCCATATCTCATCTCATTCTTCCGGGTCGCTATCTCTCAATACGATCGACGCTTTAACAATATAACACGATGGTTATCGGATTAAAAAATAATATTTCAACTTGGTCTTCGTTTTGAAGTCATTAATCAATCCCGTATTGTAAACGAGCGAACGAGTTCATGAAAATTTACAGTCAAATCTAGTTTTCATTGTATATTTCTCGCAGGGCGGTGCCTAGGTGGGAATATGCCTTAAATCAAATCTTGATGACTTTTACAATAAGTTTTTTGAAGCTGACTCGAGATGACGTTTTAAAGTTATTTCTATTTAAATACTTAACATAATAACGTGTAAGTTTTATACGTATGTATTTCTTAAATTTTTATATTTGGTTTATTTTCCATCCATTTTTTTCGTCTTCTTTAATTAGGTTTATATAACTGATATGTTTTTTAAATTATTATTTTACTTATACTTTGCGATGATTTTTTATATGAACTAGGTGTAACATTAGTTATTTAAGATTTTTCAGTGTTTTACAGTGTATTTTATCTTATTTCGTATTTCAAAACACGACCTGAAGATAAAAACTGCAAAGTTTTCGAAACGTCGACATAATAAGTCAAATTACGCGGTACAATACACCGAAATATCTTATATAACGCATACTAAGAATCTTTAAAGCCTTAACACATATTGGATACAAAATATTGTTTATCTTGTTTATTTTGTTGCTCTACATCAGTGCTTCCCAAATTGGGGGCCGCGGCCCCCTGGGGGTCGCGAAAATATTCAGTACAAATATTCATGTGAGTATTAAATTGTTTCATGTGAGTATAGTTTTTATTTAAAAAAAAGTTTTTAAGCAAGTTCCTATAATTTTGTGTTGAATATAAATATGTATATTTTAATTGTAATAATTATTGCCAAATAAATCTTTAATTATAAAAAAAATGTTTTGGGGGGGGGGGGGGGAATTATTTACTTCAGATTTAGGGGGCCGTTACATGAAAGTAATTGGGAAGCACTGCTCTATATAATACTCGTACATACAATTCACTAGTGATGTAGTGTTGAATAAATAATAGCCGTAAGTAATTTTTTTATAGTTTTGACATTCAGCTGTCAGTTAATGTGTCAGCGTGGTATTTTTGTGCTTAATATAATGTTTTATTTGAGAAATTGATATAAAATGTGTTTATAGGAGTTGTTAGTAGTTGATTCCGTTAATAGTTTATAGACAAGCATTGTTTTAAAACTGTTAAACTTTATAAAAAAAATCTAAAAGCTCACATGACACAAGTTAATCTTCTAGGTATTAATGATACTATAGTAGTATACGTTTATCGTAGCAGATAGTAGCGTACGTTTATCGGTCAATAAATGTATTCATCTTGATAAATAGTGTTATTTTGCAAGTTCAATCGGATAATTTTCCTTTCGATTCTACCATAACATAATGGATAATAACTGAGCATAAATTATAAATTAAGATATCTTGAAATTGTTCATTCATAATACATATATGATTTTGAGGGTTTGTTTGAATATTATTTCTAGTTTGAAATATTAAGAATAATTTATCTTATTTTTAGTTGTTTTTTTTGCATATACTGTGCGAAATCTTTAAAATGTGTTTTTATATTAGCTTTATTTGAAATACATTTTTTTATGTGCACTCGTATGTCAATATTTTTAAAATATTTAAAACACACCATTTGAAATTGTAATTTGGTTATTAAGTACAACGTGGTGTGATATGAAGTAATGTTTTCTTTACCTCATTTATTACATTATATTACAGCAAAACTACCTTATATCCCAAAGCTTTTATTACATTCTATTACAGGAAAACTACCTTAACTCCCAAAGCTTTTATTACATTCTATTACAGGAAAACTACCTTATATCCCAAAGCTTTTATTACATTCTATTACAGGAAAACTACCTTATATCCCAAAGCTTTTTTGGCAAATTAATCAAGACTTATGACGAGAGCAATTTTTTGGTAAAACTCGTGTCAAATTTCATTCCAAGTGTATAGTTTACTGACTTAATTGAAATTCAATTTAAAGGACTTTTTTTACATATCTTTGTATTTACTACTGTTTTATTTATATTTATTAATTTTTGGATCTTTGTTGGTTATTTAATTTAGGATTTATGACATAAATAACATATGTTATTTTAATTTTAAAATGAATAGTGAAAAACTATTTAAAAAATTCTAAAACTTTCTAAAGCTTTCACTCAAAAGATATATGCGTAAGACAGTTAAGAATTGTTCTATATATTAAAACTCTGCAGAACTTAAACGACTATGAGAAGAAAGTAAAGAGTTAAATCAATTATATTTAGTTTGAATAAAAAAAAATGTTAAAAGCTTCTGAAACAGGAAATTTTGAACACCGTGAAGGAACATAAATTAACTTTGTCATGCTTTTCCTTTTGTCATAATTCCATATTGTGCATACGAGTATTCTTTATTTGATAAAAATATAACCCGTAGTATTTATCTACAGTAGTATTTATTTCAGCTGATTGAATAGTAACGATGGATATCGAATGACGTGCATCGACAGGAAATCGAGTTAATGGGGTACTAAAACGTTTATTCTCGAATCGAACAGTTTCAAAATCTGCTAAGATGATAGTTCACAACAGTATTATTACCAACTTAGAAGTATCTAAGTGACACGTTGACGTGGAATAGCTGTATAAGAAAAGCGTGCACGGAAAATAACACATGAGGTAAAAATGTACGACAGAACAAAGTGATTAAGGATGAATGTAAACTTATAGCTGATATGTTAAGAGTAAGATGAAGAAGAACATTCTGAGATGGTTTGGGCATGTAGATCGAATGAATTAAGAAATATTAACAAATATATCAGTAAATACGTGTTAGAGGAAGACAAAGTATACTTGAATCAAGTAAATGATATTTTGAGGGAAGTAAACATAGAAGGCCAGAGAAATCGTAGATATTGTATGAGAAGGTGTATGTATGTATAAAGAATAGGCGAATGATGTATGTCGAAATAAAAAAACTGCGCTCTGTCCAATCTGTCTATTCATACAGGGAAATGACGAGATGGTATGTACTCGTATATATACGAGTTTAAAAAGTTTTATTTGTCTTATGATGTGTTTCGTTTTATGCCCATTTATCTACAGGTCATCACAAGAGCCCAAATACTAATTAAATCTTTTAATTTTGTGAATCGTATTTAGAATCAGACCTCATACGCTCCAAACTTTAAATTTAAATTATTAAAACATGTAACTTTATTGTTTAAGGTACTACAACAGATTTTTATGAAATGTTTCCTTCAATACTAATTTCTTTAACATAAAAATACTTGAGATATAGTACTGAGTGTTTAGATCAGACTATAATATCGGGTCTAAATGTTAAACGGCTGACGAAGATAAATTACTCAATATAATTTAATAGTTAACTCTTCTTTCTTGATTCTCCTCGTCCTCGGGAGCCTGTCGTTTATCTAAGAGACCAACACAAATAGTGACGACTGTCTATACTACAAAAGTCCCAATAATATAACATATTCTCGTATTACAAAATTTCTAACATTTTTAAGAAAATGCCAAAAAGTATTACAAAAAAGCTGACACCATACCGACTTATCGTTGACTAGTACTGAGGGAAGAGATAATAAATTCTTAACTGTACCATTATCATAACCACGTGTAGGGCGTGACCGGTGTTATATCTATCCACTATCCATACATGCTATCACTTGTTCCTCTTGGATCTTTGTGGTATATATACGAGTATACGTAGTATATGTTGGAGATGCATGACCGCATGGTAACACAGTATACTTTCTTGCTGAAGGTCGCCGGTTCGAACCTCACGCTGTGCTACTCTTCTCGAATAACACAGGCATTTTTCTGCCTAGTATTCGGAGGTATAAGAATACATATGACTTCAGTCATATATATTCTTCCAAAAAAAATATATACACCGATGTGCTCCAATCGTCTCATTTCAGGTGTGCCATTGGATTCAGTACGCCGGTGTGGACGATGAGTTTGCTGGTGTGTAACAGCTCACTCACTTAAAGAGATGGAAAAAAAACTAGATAGAAAGGAAAAACTCCACATCACATCTTCACTTTCCAACTGAATTGACGTTGGAATGAGGGTATCCTATCCGAGTACGAGGCCCAGCAACGATAAATATGTAGTATAGAATTTATAATTTCGCGCACATATGTTACCTGCTCGTATGGCACTAGCTTTTAGAGGTACAAAACCCACGTTGACCCAGTCAATACACTTGCATGACTTTAAAGGCGATTTGTAACGTAGAGTACTATTGTGTCTATGTCAGATGGTAACCAATCACTTCAAAAGTCCGACGTCTTGTGTACTCCCAGTCACAAACGATATGGATCTAGTTAGATTCAAGGCACGTTTGGAAATCGTGTCAAAAGTAAAGAATACCCATGTAACGGAGTCTATGACAATACGTATTCTTATAGAATAGACGCTTTGTGAGATGGATGCATGCCGAACGGAGGTAAAAACCGACTCATTTGTATTTCGGTTATATTTGCAGCTTTGAAATGTTCGTCTGAAAGCATCTCGTCGTCTTTTGAAGTTATTCTATTTTTTGTTTTCTTTAAAGAAAAAATCAAATACATTCGAAGAATTTCGAGTCATTTCTAAAGATGCAAGCATTTTTGAGAGATATGTTGTAATCAAGTTAATGTCCTGAGAGGGGAAATGTTTGAAAAGTTTCTCCGCATTTCATGTGAAAAGATTTTTCATTTTTATCTTTTATATTTACTTTTTATTAAAATTGATTGATATTGAGAATTCAATAGTTTAATATTTTAGAAATTGTCCAATTTTTATGTGTATTTGTTTTGTTTATGTTGTATTGCATTTTACTTATGTCGTGTACAGTACGAATTGGAGAGATTATTGCTGTGTGGATATATCTTGTAACCAATAAGAAAGAAGATCTCAATGGCCTAGTTGGTTACTCATATTTATTAATGGTCGGTTGGAAGAGATTGCTACATAGTAACACACTTATCAGGCCGTACTTTATACAGCGCTAGTGTAATATAAAACAATACACAGATTTTCTAAATCTTTTTGGGAAAGTTCAGATCAATTAAGTCAGTACATCGATCCGAACATCTGGTGAACAGTTATATCCCAAAAATCTCTCCACTCTTGGCCGAAATCGTTCCATGCCTCCCTCACCCGTCAGCCCCCAACCATTGAAGCGTGTATATCGGTACCTGTTCGAACAGAATTTAGTCTTGTTTGTGCTCCCCTGAAGATGAAAGCCGTGAAACCGGTAGGGTTATACCGATACAAAAAAGTGGGATAAACAGTGTTTGATAAAAATAAATTACAAAAAAAAATTAAATCATTGATTTCTTTGGGTTCTATCGAAAACCATGATAGGGATATTTGAAATATTGGTCTAACAGGACGAAGAGTGTCAGGCGGTGAACCAACCCGAATACAGTATTTTTTTGTATAATTTGATATTTCTAAATAAATAATCGGAAATTAAAGTAGGAACTCCCGAATTTGCAGTGAAGAGGTTTACTAACAAGGAAAAGAAGGTCGTTGAAAGGTTATTAATATTATTTTTTTTTGCCATATATAAGAATTGTTGGTACGGACATATTAAAGCGTGTGATTGGGAGTTAAAATTGGGAGAAAATAGTTTCTACGGCCCTATTAATTAATTCTTCAGACTTAGAACCACTGAAGTATACGAGTTGCTCGGCGGAAAGTTACAATAACCTTGAAGATGTTTTCAACCAAACTGTGACCCTGTTTTCGACAGTTGGTAATTGAACATGTAAGTCCCAGTCGGAAGATAATAGTCTTACCAACTAGGGTATGTGGTTCACAAAAAAAAAACTGTGAAAATAAATAAAATAAGTTTGATTCAAATTAATTGAAACAAGAATCGAGATTTAAAATTAAAAAAAAAAGATGCGTGAGACTCTCGCGCGGTAGAAGTGAAACTTCTTAGCTCCTAGGAAAAGTTGATTTTATGCATTGCTTTTTATCCATTAGTTAACGATTTTTTTTTAGGATTTGGAAATGGTTAAGTGGAATTGAATTCAAGAAAATCTCTTTTAATTAAATAAAGACTGGTTATGTGGAATTTAATTCAAGAAAATCTCTCTAAATTAATTTTAAAAAATATTATAATATTTTTTTTATTTTTAATAATAAATAATAGTAATTATAATAATTATTTTAATAATAATTTTAATAATAAAATAATACACTTAATTATATAAAAATTTTATTTTTTAATATTAAATATACTAATATTTTTATGTTATCATTAATTATTTTTAAATAATTGTTTAATTATTTATTTATTTTTACGTTATTTTTATTACATTATTATTAATATATTATTAATAATGTTATTAAATGATATAATTAATTAAACTATAATTAATTTTAGTATTATAATAATATAATTATTAATATTATATATGTGGTATATATTATTATAATTATATATTAAATATAAATTACATATTAAATAAATATTAAATAAAATAAAATAATTTGACATAAAATAAAATTAATAATTATTAAATATATTAATATAAAAATACTATGTAACAAAAAATATAATTTTTACTAATAAATAATAATAATTTTAATAATAAATAGTAATGTTAATAATTATATAATAATTTTAATTATAATATAATACACGTAATAATATTAAAACAATATTAACTACTATTAATAATAAATAATTATTAATATCAAAATAATTATTATTAATTTATTAATAAATAAAATATTTAATAATGATAAATAATAATTTAATAAAAATAAAATAATAATATAATACACAGTTTCACTTTTCGTGACGTTCAGGCCAATTTGCTCTACCGCGCCTATACTATAGAAGTTTCACTTCAAAAAATTCTCATAGGAATGGAACGGGAATCATATAGAAATTATAACGGAAATAAAAGGGGAATCGGAAGGGAAATTAGGACAAAGGAATATTCTTGGAGAGACATTTCACTACTTTCTTAAACGATCTTAGGGTAAGAATAGTCGTACATCTGATCACTTTTCGAAGTTTGTTCCAAAGTTGCGTTTAATGGACCGCAAATGATGTTGTTTAAAAAGAGTTTTATGTGTTCTTATATTAAGAAAGCTTCCAGTACCAGAGCTAAGATTCCACCATATTCTGAAAGGATCTTGAATTGACATATCTCACTATTTAACTCTCATAGTTCGTACAAAAGGCAAAGTACTAAACTTTTCTACAAAAGCATTAAGGTCGGTTAGTCATAAAATCAATTTTAATACAATTTAGCCTGAAATACAATTATTTCATACAATTTAGCCTGAAATATCCACTCTTTTTATTCACACGGTATCACCTGCACGCGTTTTAAAAGACAATCGATTTCCACATTATTTTAATTTTATCTAGTAAATTGTTCATCCAGACGACTGTGCACTCACCTCAATCAGGGTGTTTGGATCAGATCAGGTCGGCCTATAGGCAGACTATACAGTTCCATTTGATTCCACCACCACCCATGCTGTTATGGAAGACATTATAAGTGACCATCAAGCACGATCTTATTTTTTATGAGCGTGACGTCATGTAGTGACAATAATTGGATTGCCCAAAGCGTCTAACAGCCTTACACTTGATTGCAAAAATAATAGCAACAACGGACTGAAGGTCCGACGTCACGGGACAAGGAAAACGATTCACAGTGAAGTAAATGTGCTAAAGCGACTTAAGGTCTGGAGTTCAAACAGCCCAGCAGGTTGGCAATGCTTTTACAGGTAACTTCGAACGCAGTAGAACTGTCCTTTGACGCCATTCGATTGGAGTAGCCAATCGGTCCGAAGATGAACTGATGTTAAGTTGGAAAACTAGCAATACAATTAAAAGCAACTTCTTCTTGATGTACCGTATCTTATCGGAGGTCAGCCACCATCATTATAATACTTTTTTTGCAGCCTGGAACAGTTCAGTAGAACTGTACTCGAATTTCATTTCATCCTTGCATCAATGCGAGAGTAAAATGAATTAAAAAATGTAGCATAATAAATTTGCGACGTCATCATTGGTTCACTGGTTCAAAGTCACTATCTACGAGTATATACCTAGAATATGTGTGTACTTTTAATTCTTGCTTATTTCTAGTACTTGCAGTGTTAAGTTTTGTAAAAATATTCAGCTGTAGAAAATGTATCACCAAGTTTCAAAAGTTACCGACTTGAACGAATTAGTGTCTGGACAGATACAACTATCATGCGTCATTAACGCGCAAATTAAAACAAAACGTCAAGGAAAGTTGTCACGAGGCGTGAGATTATTGAACGACAATGCACCAACGCACACTTCTGTTGCTAGCTGCCATTCAGCATTGTATTTTCCAAGAATTTATTCACCCACCCTATAGTTCCAACTTTGCCACGAGTGAATATTTTTCATTTTCAAAACAGTAATCCGATCGGTGTGGAAAAAAATAAAGAAACGAAGAAGTAATTATTGCATAGTTTTCAGAACAAATCTTCAGAATATATTTCCAGTGGAATTGTAAGATTTATTCGTCTTTCATAAAAATGCATTGAACTAAAGAATGACTTTATTTAAAAAAAATATTCAGCTATCTTTTTAAAATTCTTGAGCCAGAAATTTTGACATTATTACGTATTATTATGTGGAGAAATGTTGGAATGTGTGTGAAAGGCAAAACTGTGAGATATATTAAGAACTTCTGTAAAGTTTAGACGATGCATCAGTAAAACCCAAAAACTGTTTGTTTTCTGAATCTGAAGAAAACACATGACTAAGTAGTGAGAAAGAATTTATAGAGAAAATTTTCAGAGTATGGAGTAAATAAAAAAATTATTCATTTAATTTTTTTGCTCGTCGTATTTTCTTGAATGTGTAAAAAATTTAGACCACGAAAAGTATTTTATGTGAAATACGTAATAAAAGTAATATGTATTTAATTATTTCATTTCGTCTTTAAAAATAATGTAACAAAGGAGTACATTCTGATTACAAACTGTACGTTACGTGAATATACACGTAACTCACAGTTTCACACTTGAGTAGGGGACACTTGTGTAGTCAAGTGGTTCTATACTAGAAGGTTCGATTATTAGGGCGGAAGACAGTAGTGTCTCACGGCCGCGCTCTTCAACATGTCCACCAACTAGATATTTATATGCATAAAGGACACGGACTATATTTTACGTTTTCTGAGATAATTTCTGTGGCGTTATGGCAGAAGTTGATATGTCCGTTTTTTGTCATTTTGTGTTTATTCTCCCAATTTATATAAAACATTTCTCAGCATGTTGTGGCAAAACTTGGTGTGTCAATCATTATCAAAATAAAAGATATATTGTTTAGAAAAACTTTAAAAATGTTTATTTGTACTGTTTTTAACAGCTTATCAACATTAATATTGCTTCTCCTGTAAACTAAGGTAAAACGGGCATATCAACTTCTGCCATAACGCCACAGATTTAAGACTTGAAAGAAACAATTTTTCAAGACAGCATTTATCTAGGAAATGCCCATTTAACTGATTGGCGAACGCCGTATATTTCAAATAAACCTAAAATGTTTTAGTGGGTTTGTTACTTTTTACATATAATTCGGATACGTTTAAAAGTGTCACACGAATGAATGGATGAATATAATAAACAAGTTATTTTAGTTTTTCCATACGTCAAATGACAATACCAGTCACTTGAAGAAGTGAATATTTCATCGGGTGTCTGCCCATCTCAAGTGTAAGGGCCCTAAACAAGCCAGGACACGAATTAGCCGCATATGGTCGCTTCTCCTCGGATGCAAGACTAATGGGTCATTATCCCCGTTGCGGAACTCTATTATTTGAGCCCCCGCCGCGATTAAAATGTGGCGTTACGTCACTGCACTTAGTCGCTATGTGTCTCTGGGTGGCGGGAAGTGGACCTTTCTCTAGCACAACATTGGCGTAGCCAGATGGAGTACCAAATGCATATGAAGTATTTATTAATTCAGGAAAGAGTGATAAAAGTTAGTGTTAAACGTAAATGACCTTCTTGACCTAGTTGGTGAGACACCTGTCTTTCAACCTAAGAGTAGCGGTTTCGATTCCATGTCATACCATTTTTTTTTAAATTACGCAACACAATAAATTCGTTAGGTTATCCTGTACACAACGAAAGTTTAATACAATAAAAAAAATATTATTAAAATAAAAAAATATCTAACATCTACGAGTATAAATTTATAAAAAGTTGTTGACAAAAGCTCAAGATATAAGTCGAAAGGATCACCTCAGCATTGGATATAAATTTGTAGAAACTAGAATTATTTTATTTGATTTTAATTTAAATAATAAAAAAAGACAATTCATATAGCGCTGCGTAGACAGCAGAGTCTCCTCAAGGGTGCTCTAACTCGGGATTTGAATTCACTATTATTGATAGACTCAAAAATATGTGACAACATAAATACATAAATAGGAAGGTGGTAGCTGCGGCCATTGAATTAGGCACTAAAAAAACGAAGAAAACTTACGGAGGGAAGATTGAAGTACAAAGAAACCGTTGTGAGTATTCCGATATGTGATATCGCTTTTAGGTAGAGTAATACAGTCGCTTTTAGGTAGAGTAATACATTCGCTATTCGAGTATGGTGTTCATGTATAATCATAAATTTTGATAAGATTTCACATTGACACACTTAGTGATGTAGAGATTTTACTTTTTGCTGATGATTTAAAAATATTGAAAGTCATAAATAATACTGCTGATTGCCTTAAATTACAAGAAAATTTAAATAAATTACAACAATGGTGTACCACCAATAAACTGCACTTAAACCTGAGTAAATGTGAGTCCATTAGTTTTTATAGAAATAAAAATCCAATTAATCACGAGTATTCGCTAAATCAATATATATTAAAACGTGTAGCTTCTATAAGGGACTTAAGAATTATATTTGATAAAAAACTTTCATTTATAGAAAGAACATGTGAACAAAATCACTCGGGAGAGTTCAAAAATCTTGGGATTTGTACTAAGAACTGCCCAACATTTCTCGGATTTTCGAACGTTAAAATTGCTGTACTGCTCATTGGTACGTAGCCGCCTTGGCTACAACTCGTCAATATGGTCTCCTCATTACGCCGCCCATGCACAAACTTTAGAACGTGTACAAAACCAATTTCTAAGATTCATAAACTCTAAACTTTGAATACCACATGAACAAAAAAATTATCCCAACTTATTAAATGCAATGAAACTCTTGAAGATGTGTGACAGAAGAACAGCCGATATAGTACTGCTATACAAAATCATTCACTCAGTGATTGATGCACCTTACTTACTCGCAAGTATTTCATTTCGTATTCCCACCAGATCCACAAGACAGCTCAATCCCTTTTATACCGAAAATTGCTATACTATTGTAATTATAAAATCATCTCCTCTATAATTCGTATGCAAAGACTTGGAAACGAGTTTTGCAACAATTTGAATATTTTTAATATTAGGTCCTTACATATGAAATTGGCGTTTTGCCGTACTGGCAACTTTGATCTCAAATATCTTCTCTTTGGTTAGGAATTCCAAATTAAAATTTATACAGCTATTTACTCAAGTATTTGTGTTTCGAAAATTATAATTCATTTGTTTTTTCCTCAATTGTTTTTTTTCTTTGCGTCATTCAGTTTACAAAATGGAAAACTTGAAATATCGCGTTATTTACGAATACGAGTTCCACCGTGGCACCAGTGCTGCAGAAATGGCTCGAAGGATTAATGATGTGTATGGCGACGGTGCCGCAAAAGAAAACACAGTGCGTTTTTGGTTCCAACGTTTTCGTTCTGGAAATTTCGACCTGCAGAAAAAGCCCCGTGGACGGCCGGAGACCAAAGTTGATAATGAAGAATTGAAGGCTATTGTGGAAGCGGATCCATCGCAAACCACGTCCGAGTTAGCTGCAGGCTGCGGTGTTAGTGATAAAACTGTTTTAATCCACTTGAAGCAAATTGGGAAGGTGAAAAAGCTTGAAAGGTGGGTACCTCACGAATTGAGTGAAGCAAATCAACAAACGCGCGTTGACTGCTGCGTTGCATTACTCAACCGGCACAATAATGAAGGGATTTTGAATCGAATCATTACCTGTGATGAAAAGTGGATCCTGTATGATAATCGGAAGCGCTCATCGCAATGGCTGAACCCTGCCGAACCAGCCAAACCATGCCCCAAGCGAAAATTGACTCCAAAAAAGTTACTTGTGAGCGTTTGGTGGACTAGTGCTGGTGTCGTTCACTACAGCTTTCTTAAATCTGGCCAGACGATTACGGCAGATGTCTATTGTCAGCAACTGCAAACCATGATGGAAAAGCTAGCTGCTAAACAACCGAGGCTGGTTAATCGCTCTAGGCCACTGCTGCTTCATGATAACGCTAGACCACACACTGCACAACAGACGGCTACCAAATTAGAAGAGCTTCAATTGGAATGTCTAAGACATCCACCGTACTCTCCGGACCTTGCCCCAACAGATTACTATTTTTTTCGAAATTTGGATAACTTCTTGCAAGGGAAAAAATTCAACTCCGATGGGGCAGTCCAAACCGACTTCAAAGATTTTATTGATTCCCGTCCGAATGGTTTTTTTAGTAAAGGGATCGATGAACTACCTATGAGATGGCAAAAGTGCATAGATAGCAATGGTACATACTTTGATTAAATAAATATATTATATTAAAAAAAAATCAACTTTATGTTCCTCCCAAACAAAACGCCAATTTCATATGTAAGGACCTAATATAAGTGTATATAGTATTCGCCAGAATATCACAATAATATTTAGAAATAGCTACAAACTTTGTGCTCTCCTTTATTAATATAAATAACGTAATATAAACAAAACATTAAGGACAATATTTTGCCTCTGGAATTGAGTGACCCTGCATCAACATGTATGAAGGTTTTAATTCTGCAAAGCAACTTGCATCTCGTTCTACTAATGAGGCCATGTGTTTTCTATATCTCAATATCTATCCATAAAATTCCCACAAAAAATCCAATATTTGTTCTATGTATGCGTTATTCCATTAAAAACAAATCTGAGTTCTTTACCTCTATAAAATAAGTCTTCGACAATTACGTAAGTCTGCTTGGTGAAGTTTGGTAAAATTTTGTGGTATACATACATAACATATATTGAACTTAGATATAAATATAATTATTAAATAATTTTAAAACAATGACTGTAATTTATTATTACTACTGCTTTTTGTATCTTCGTGTTAGTTTAAGATAAAGTTGTATTATTTGTCAATAATTTTAACTACTTGTATAACCTGTCACATGTTCATTTGTATATAAAGATACTGTTGTGTCGTTAATTAACTAAATAAATAAATAAAATAAAAAGGGTTGTCTTCCAGTGATTCTTAAAATCGACTAGATAAATAATTAACAAGAGTCACGAGATACGGGGTGGAAACATGTGTCGCGGGGATTAATGTAATTGATGAATAACAAAGTAATTTATTATTTAAATAATAAATAAAAAATATTCGAAGAAAGGAAAAAAAAGTTTATTTATAATATTTGACTATTGATTACTTTCTTTTTCCACTAATTACGAGTACATTAATCCTCGCTACATGTGTTTGTACTTCCTATTCCGAAGCTGAGTTATTAAACCACGTACACACTTGTACTGTTCTCGTAACAAACCAAGACCAATTCATCTGAATCTCTAGAGCCTCAGGATAGGACCTTAAAATAGAGATTAATTTAATTAGTGGAAAAACAAAGAAATGTATTATTAAAAATTCTAATATAAAATTCCACAAAAATAAAACCGAAACCTTTGAGAAGTTTGTATAAATTCACATAAGGGTTAATAAAAATCTATATAAATAAAAATGTAAATGTTCGTTAGTTATAGTTATCTAATCTTCGAAAGTTCTCTACTGATTGCTTTGAAATTTTGACAAAAGTTGGCATTTGTATACGAGAATGTTTATATATATTTTTTTTATATACCGTTATATACAAAAATTTACATAAAACAGACGGAATAAGGGTTTGCGCCCCCTTCAGCGACAAACGCGAACTAAACAATTCTCACTGACAGTTGTTATGTCAGATTGCATTTTCGACATTTCAGATTCTTTGATTTCGTTTTTAACTGTTTGTCTTATTTTTCACTGCTTTGAAATTTTGACGAAAGGTTGCAATAGTATACAAGCATGTTTATATATATTTTTTATTTTTCAAATTCCTTATACATTAATTATAAAGTTTGTTTTATAAACTTACATTTTTATTTTACGGGATATTGAAAAGCAAAGCTTCAAACCAATAATTTCCATAGGGTATTTGCAGGTAATGAGTAAATAGTTTTTTAATATGAGTATATAGTAAATGTGAAATGTTATATATGAATTAATTAAGCCTTGGGTCCCTATTTATTTATCTTTTATCTATTTATCTATATAAATAAAAATGTAAATATTCGTATATTAAAAATCTCAAATCTCCGCACCGATTGCTTTGAAATTTTCACAAAAGTTGGCATTCGTATACGAGAATGTTTATATATTTTTTTATATACCGTTATACACAAAAATGTACATAAAACAGACGAAATAAGGGTTAGCGCCCCCTTCAGCGACACACGCGAATTAAACAATTCTCATTGACAGTTATATCACATTGCATTTTCGACGTTTCGGAATTAATATTAAATGTTAAATAATAATTATTAAATAATAAATATTAAATGATACATATTAAATATCTATATAAATAAAAATGTTAATTTAAATAATAAATACTAATTTTTCAAATATGTTTTTTGAAAAATAGCGCCATCTGGCCGGGAAAGTGGAATAAACTTTTCATCTGTCACATTGTTGCGTCATCATGATGCGTCGCATTTAAAAATGTCGATCTTTTAATTAGGGTTTTTTAAACTGGTTTTTGTTATTTTTGTTATAATAGATTTTCATTTGAATTCATGGTATGTATCTGTGTATGTTTTATACATTTGAATTATTAAAAGTTTCATGCAACAAACTTTTAACAAATGTCTCATTTGATTTTAACGAACTGCCCATTTTTGCTAATTTGTAACAAGATGTATTAATTTGTCATTATTGATAGTTTTATGTAATGTATTTACCTAAATATCTTGCTATTTATTAGAATCGAGCCTTATATTAAAGTCGATAAAATAATTAAAATTACTGAACGTCGTAACAAGGTTGTATTGGGGCAAATTTTTGAACTGTCATAGAAAACAGAACGTTTGATATTCATCCGTTTGATTCAGACTAAGCTTCGCTCTGAAGAATACGCTCATTTGCGAGATGCAGTTGTAAATTATGGTAATAGAACCAACGTTGGAAGACTATAACTTCTGCAATTTAGTGACGTCAAAATAAGAATTGGTTGAAAAAGTATTTCCCTATATTCAAATCAATTATAAGAAACACGATTGGCTGAGTAAACGAGCTATTCTTGCCGCCAAGAACAAAGACGTCTACGAACTTAACAATATTATTCAGTTCCTTTTTTAATGTTTCACAATTTTATATGTTTTTGTTTTAACTTTCTTTCTTCTTTTTCAGTGCAATCGATATGCTTTAGTTCATCAAAATACCGAGGAAGCAGCAGAGCGACGTGCATACAGACTTGAGAATGCACGGTTGCGAGCACTGTGATCGCGTTCTGCAGCTTCAGAACTGCTTCGTTCTCAAGAGAATGAACGCGACAGACTAAAAGTGGCTGAAAGACGTCAAAAATATTGTATACCCACAAGCATTGTGAATAAAAACATATTAGTGCTTTCTTTTTTCTATATTTTCCATTTAACCAGACTGAGCCACAGCAACGCGTGGCCTGATACAGCTAGTTGTATATAAAAATTCAAAATAAAAGTCATCGAACTGTTGAAAAATTTATTAGATTTTCGAGAAATTATTAAAAAAAAAGAATTTTTTTGTGACTTTCAGTTTAGGTAATTCAGTTTTTTCAATGTGAAATTATATTTCCTACCCAATTGTTTTAATGAAGATGTCATTCACTCTGAATGAAAACATATTCTTAGATCTACCTACGCCATTTAATATGGGAATTTGAGTTTCTATGAAGTTCATTGTAATAAGTTAAATTGAAATATTTTGAGAAATATATGTTTTTCATTAGATTTTATTATTATCAATGAAAATATGATTATTAAGTCAGAGAAAACTAACATGTTCATGATTTAAATTTTAGGATATATGATGGAAATATTATTATAATTTATGGAATTTATTATTTCATTAAAGATGTGTAATTAATTCAGATTATTATTAAACATACCATAAATGTCTACAACCAGTGTAATCTCCCAGTACTTACGTATGGCTGCGAGACATGGACGCTCACAGTAAAGAACACACAAAAGCTCCAGACCGCACAAAGGGGCCTAAAGAGATGCATGTTAGGATATACTAAAAGAAACCGTAAACGAAACACCTGGATTCGCAATATAACAAAGGTAAAAGACGTTATAAAGGTGTGGAAAAAAATGAAGTGTCAATGGGCAGAACACGTAGCCAGAATGTCAGACTCCCGATGGACATCCGAAATAATCCAACGGTACCCAAGAGATGAAATCAGGAAGCATGGCAGCATCACATGGCATCAACGAGCAAAAACCGAACTACGAGTTTGGAGTCAACTTGGGGAGACCTTCATCCAGCAGTGGATCGACCCTGGTTGACAATGATGATGATGATTATTATTATTATTATTAAACATAATGTTTATCAAAATTCGTTATTTTTTATTGATACACATTTGAAAATAATGCCCTATGAATAAGGAAAAATATATGATTGCTTGAATTCTATTGAAGAAAAATTACATGTTACTTATCTACTTAACCTTAGATGGCAGCACAGCTCAATGAGAGCTTTAACTTACTGGAGGATTTCTCTCAAAGCCGATCGGCAACTTGCTGTCTCCTCCCAGTCTTTCTCTCCCAGCCTTCGATATTTATACGTTATCTATAAGCCTCTGTTTTGGGTTGGTAAATTTCATGTTGTTGATCTTGTAAAATGATTTTTTTGACATCTGCTTACGTGGAC
The DNA here is from genome assembly GCA_949825065.1 of Odontocerum albicorne. Taxonomy (NCBI): domain Eukaryota; kingdom Metazoa; phylum Arthropoda; class Insecta; order Trichoptera; family Odontoceridae; genus Odontocerum; species Odontocerum albicorne. The sequence goes on from OX463842.1 coordinate 41,692,517, forward strand.
TATCCATGCCAAACTTCAAAACCTTATATCGCTAGTAATAAGTGGTTTTCTATTTAACTTTCGATTTTTTTCATTAGATTTTTGTTTCGACTCTCCTGCAATATACTTTGCGCCGAGTATTTTTCTTAGTTTTCAGTTTTCGAAGCTCTGTAATTTTGTTGGTCTTTGAGTATTATGACTCGCGTTTCGGACTACATGTTACAATTAGTAAGATGATCCAGTTGTATATTATCAGTTAAGCATTTTGAGAAAAATATAGATTAAGATAGCGGATATTACAATACAATGCACCCATGCAACGAATGGATAGCTCCAGAATACCATTGTTATACACGGCAACATCATGTGCAATGAACGTTTCGGAAAACCGCTAAGAAAGAATAGCTAAGAATTCTCACCAAGGAGAAGTGTATATAATTTTAAAAAAACATGCCAAAATAAGAAAAATAATGAAAGTGGACCAACACAATAATAAAAAAAAACATGGTACAATTAAAATAAACTAACATAACACAGAAAATTAAAAGTAACATCTTTGAAAGATACATTACAGAATTTAATAAAACATACATTTTCATACAAACACGCATATCATCACACCGTTTTCCGTCGGGGTAAGTGCAGAGGCAACAGCTAAACCTTTGGATTACGACACACTTTTAGACACCTCGACATACAAAAACATTTATTCATTTATTTTATTAGCTAGGCAATAAAGCATTGAACAAGGTGCATACTATAGGCATACTATAGACATACGAGGTCCATACTATAGACATCGTATGTTTATCTTCGAATCTTCTATCCTTTGTTAATTTTCTTCCTTCCCATATATTTGGATTCCCATCGTTTGGTAACGATGGGAATCCAAATATATGGGAAGGAAGAAAATTAACAAAGGGTAAAAAAAGCACACGTTTTATATGCTAAGTTCGTTTGTAAAGAAGATGCTATTTATTTTGCACTAACATTGAACTTGATAAATTTTCGTTTGGTTTTATGTAAGGGATTTTTTTTCATCTTCAGTATCTCTTGATCCAATAGTGATCATAAGTCTTTCCTAGGTGTTCCATCTCATACTGATACCGCATCGCGCGCTCATCTTCATCCTGTCATGCCGTCCTCACATCCAGGGTTTTATATTATTCTGATGTTTCTCCATCATTCGTCATCTCGACTTATCATACGGAAGAGATATTATCACATGGAGGAGAAGAAATCAAAACGAAACACACTTTTCTGGAGCACTGTTCATTGTTTAAGTTACTCAAAGCACATTTTTATTTTATCTTACTGTAGGAGTCTTAAAATATTTACCACTAAGGTCCGAAATTTCCGGACTAAATAAGTTACACAAGTTAAGGCTTCCACACCTGAACGTCCTTTAATTTCTACCAAGCTTTTCCCTTCTTTTGAAAAAAAAAACTTAACCGCGCGACATTCCATTTTCAACATTTAGAATATAATAAAGCAACGCGTCTTCTATCGGTTCTAGTTGATGTACTTTATGGGGGATAAATTAAGCCACGCTATTATGGGAGAAAAAATTAATCCCCTCCGGTGGCGACACACGTGAGTGTAAAAATAATATAAGTAACGACGGACTTAACGTCCAACATCACGACAGAAGGAAAATGACTCGCAGTGCAGTAATTTTTTTCTTCTGGAGTGGCTTTAGGTTGGAGTTCAAACAGCCCAGCAAATTGCCAGTACTTTTACAGAAAACTTCAAATGCAACAAAACCATCCTTTGAATCCGAGCCACTTAATCTGAGAAGTCCATCGGTCCGAAGATGAATCGATGTTAGACTAAATGGATTTCCCTTTCGGAAGTTACTGACTCGATTTTCATTGCTGTACCACAGAATGTACTCTGCGGAGTGATATATAGTACAAGACCTGTGTCCGTCCCATAATGACATACAGGATAGAGCCCAGAGCCGACACAGTCAGAGCCCAAAATTTCCTTCGAACCAGCGAAATGAAGGTACTCAGGAGTATCGCTGGCAAAACCCTTTGTCATAGAGTACGAAACACAGAAATCCGAAGGATGTGTGAAGTTGAAGATATTGTCAGATGGAGACGACAAAGAAGAAGGTTCTGGAACAAGAGCCGTAACAATGGCCAAGGACAGTATCCCCCAAGCAAGCAGACCTCCAGGACGACCTCCGAAAAGATGGAAAGACAGCTAGCAGTCGACGTCACAAGAGGGAAACGATGATGCAGGACCATAACAGGCCAACAGGCCTAAAAGAAAAGGAAGAAGAAGGATTGATCCAGATGGCCGCAAAACGGATCGATTCAGATGTCAGTAATTTTTTCCCGAGTAAAAGAACAAGATTCAAGCTAGAGAAGAGGTATCAAACTTTAACTATGACATCGTTTGACTATGTGGTAGACATGTCAGGGTGGTATCTGCCCATACATGCTCTAATTTCTTCAGGCCGGAAGCTTTTGGACCATAGTAGGATATCAAGAACCCAGAATAAGTTAGTATATTTCATGCAATATAAACTTTTTTAAGATTTCTGTTGTGAATGTCTGTTATATTAAGAATAAACCAGCTCATCCTTAGAATCCGGCATTCACATTCAACTGACGTGAAGAATATTTTGACACCAAATGCTTCATTATCATAAACAAAATACGTGACGTTTCACATACTCGTATGATGACACATGATCCATTATCGGTCTCTGAAAGACCCCAGGTTTGGGTCCAATTTATAAGACACTAGCGGTCTCACCCGGTTTCACCCTGTGAATATTTATTTTATTTATGTATTTTATGTAGCTGTGACCTTGGAGCTATATTTGATGAGAATCTGAGCTTTGTTCCTTATATAGATAAAATAATATCTGCTGCAATGTCCAGACTGAGCTTTATATGGAGACTTGGTTTTGATTTTTCTAGGCTAGAATCATTTAAAAAAATTACACATCTTTGGTAAGAACAATTTTGGATTATATTTTGATTTATTAATGTTAATTAATACCCACTACGAGTTCCATGGTAACAAAATACAACACATTCAGTGGAGGTTTTCACGGTTTAATAACTTAAATCTACAGATCGCAATAACTTAATTGGACTATAGTATATTATTAGAAATAATGTGTTGTGAGAACAATTTGGGATAACATTTTGATTTAATTTTAATTAATACCCACTACGATTTCCATGTTAACAAATACGATTTAATTAATACCCACTACGATTTCCATATTTACAAATACGATTTAATTAATACCCACTACGATTTCCATGTTAACAAAGTACAACACATTCACTGGAGGTTTTCACGATTTAATAACTTAAATCTACAGATCTCAATAAATTAACTGGACTATAGTAACATACATTGTTAGAAATAATGAGTTTTATAACCTTGTCAGATTGAAGAAAAATGTTTAACCTTACGAAATTCTCGTATTTTAAAAGTATGGAACACACTCAGTTATGTCATAGTACACGCTTCTTGTAGGCCCACTCAGTAAAATATTTTGTTCTATCATGAATTGGCTGCAACTTATTATTTGTACAACTCTTACATGACAAGATTACACAGATTAGCAATCAATATGGACATCGTATGAATTTTCACATGACTTTGATTACTTATAGGAGTAAATGAAGTGATGAAGAGTAAACGAAGTTGTTACTGCCGGAATGAATTGTACAGGTTTACTTTGTTATGGTGTTCGTCTTAATAATATCGTCGCAATATTAAATTTGATTTATTGTTGCTTTATTTTATATTTTGCATCAAAAAAGTCATACGACCTTCGAAATAAAATAAAATATAGTAAATCAATCAAATTTAAAAGTAAACAGGTTAAACCCTATTACATAGCTTTGAAATAAATATATATTATACATAACAAAACAATTAAAAAGAAATAGATTTGTAGCCAAAACAACTCACTCCCTTTACTGAAAAAGATGAATTTAAAAAAAAAAAATTTAAATATTGAAATTTTGTATCTATAGTACGTCCCTATTGAAAAGAAACAGCACTTCATACAAACTAAATATAACTAATAGAATTTCATCATCATATTTTATTAAAAGAAAATTTCTTGAAATGATTGACATATTCATACAAGATAAACAAGGAATGGCTTCTTCGTAAACAATATTCGATGATCGAGTGCAGTGAACTAATTCTAAGATATTTTATTTAGAGCTAAGCCGAAATAGCGCTACGTAAATGTATTTGTCCATAGCAAAAGTATTCTCTGAAGATATACGAGTATGTTACGAGTTATTCCCAGTTGTGTTAAATGTTTGTCGTTTTGTGACATGCTCGTAAACCCATATTTTTAATTTCCTATTTCACTTAACATGGAGATTTATTTTTATCAACAAGTCATAGGTTTTGAGTGCTGACCATTATTTTTATGATTTCGAAATGTTCTTGGGACATGTTTAATTGTCAAATAATATTTAAGGATTTTCCAATATCCATTTATAAAATATATAAAAATCTTCTACTATATTATTTATTATGCGTAAACAGATATTGTAACTTTTCTATATTAATTTAGTTATTTAACATTCTCATGCAAATACATCTGGCGAATGTATTGCTTTAAAACAATTTCTTCCAGTCCACCAGTTATTGTTTCATAATTGAATGGTTGAATTAAAACAGGCACTAAGTACCAAAAAAAAAAAAACTAAGTATGCTGTTTCGTTCTATATGTCATATATAATGAAACAGCATACTTAGTTTTTTTCGTTTTTTTTTTGTACATAGTGCCTATTTTAATTCAACCATTCAATTATTATTGATATCCATGACCATTTAACATAGGATATGAAAATATTTTTTAAATCTGCAAAGTCATAGACATAAGGATGGGATTGTAATTTGTTTTATCAAACACTGTTTATTCCACTTTATGTAACCTTACCGGTTTGAAGGTTTTCATCTCATCATCATCAATCTTATTTGTGATCTCCCGAGGATGATGTGAAAACCTTGAAACTGGTAGGGTTACACCATTACATAAAGTGGAATAAACAGTGTTTGATAAAACAAATTCCAATGTATTTAAACCTCCACAATATTAATGCCTTAACTATCAATAATATATTAGGTTGGGAGGTAAGTCAATGTGTGTTCTCTAAAGAATATGTGGTACAGTACCCGGTGGTAAGTAATACACATCGTTTGTAGAGCGACGTCTCTGTCATTCATATACGTGTTCCGTTGCGATTTGTCAGTCGTTACCGGGTACTGTACGTCCATGTACGGCAGAATAAGAAATGTAATTATTAGGGATGAATTTAATGTGATGTGTTAAGCAGAATGAAAAATGTCATGCATAGATGGTTAAGACATGTTGAACAAATTGAAAGAATTTTTAAAAATCAAAGTATGAGTGGTAGAGAACGATCGAGAAAATTTTAGTTAAATCAAGTGAATAAAGCTTTGAAAAAAGACATAAGGAGTAAGATAAACATAACGTATTTTCTTAGAAGATGTATGTGGAGAAGGCGAAGAAAACATGCAGTAATAATAAATTTTTTTACCTACTCCAAAGGGAAGTGGTATGAACAATATGTAGAATAAAAAAAATATGGTACGAATAAAATGTGGAATCAAAAAGTAATGGTATGAATAATGTGTAAAAAAAAGTTCTGGTATGAATTATATATATCATAGAATAAAAAGTGATGGTATGAATAAAATGTAGAATATAAAGTGATCGTATGAATAATATGTGGAATAAAACGTGATGATATGAATATCATGTAGAATTTAAAAAAAATATGGTACGAATAAAATGTGAAATCAAAAAGTAATGGTATGAATAATGTGTAAAAAAAAGTTCTGGTATGAATTATATATATCATAGAATAAAAAGTGATGGAATTAATAAAATGTAGAATATAAAGTGATCGTATGAATAATATGTGGAATAAAAAGTAATGATAAGAATATCATGTAGAATAAAAAAAATGGTGCGAATAAAATGTGGAATTAAAAAGTAATGATATGTATAATGTGTTAAAAAAGTTGTGGTATGAATAATATATATCATAGAATAAAAAGTGATGGTATGAATAAAATGTAGAATAGAAAGTGATCGTATGAATATGTGGAATAAAAAGTGATGGTATGAATAAAATGTAGAATAGAAAGTGATCGTATGAATAATATGTGGAATAAAAAGTGATGATATGAATATCATGTAGAATAAAAAGTGATGACATGATCAATATGTAGAATAACAATCTATTCGAGATACAACGCGTACAAACAGACATAACGCCACTTCCTTTTATTATAGTACAGTAAAGATTCGACGTGCGCTGCCGGCCTTGATACCTGATCGCTCAGTAAGAGGCCACAGTAGAATGATAATCCGGAACGATGCCGATGTCTCCTTCATTGTCTAGTCCGCTTTTATATTATTGTCGCTATTCCAGCCTTGATCAATTGATTGAATTAAACGTGAGGTAGACAACTTTTGGTAACTATAAACACCACAAGGATTATTTTTGACAATTGCTGGCAAGAATAAATTATTTAATGTTTAAACATATAGTAGATTAGTAATGCTGGTATTATTTCAATGGCCACCAAATGACGCATATCCGATATTTTATTAATATCTTCTTCTGATGGACAATCCAATGCCCACCATTATGAGAACGCTCGTTACAAACATGTATCCCTCCGTTTGCAGCGTTAAAAAAAGTTATTTTTGTAGTTTGTAATTAAATAATGATGTGCAATCAATATTAGTTTTTTATTAAAGTGGTATTATTTAGGGTTGTCAATTGTCCGGATTTCTCCGGGCACACTACTTGTTTGGGTCGTGTGGGGAATGTCCGGGGAAGATTTCTTAATGTGTCCGGAATTCGGCAATATTATATTGCACTTTGGCAATACAGTACGCTTTACAGTTATCTCCGACTTCACGTATGCCACTAGCACAATTTTGTAATGTACTCTTTGATAGTTATTCTGTGGTGTAAAGTAAAAATTAAAAACAATATTGGATATCAAATTGATAATCAAAACTTTGGATTCCATCTCCTTTTCAAAATTCCTAATGTGTGTACTTTGTCAATATTATTATTTGTACACTGAGTTTGGTATGTCCTAGTTTTTGAAGATAAGAATGTCCTAGATTGATTTAGATTTTAAATTATATCCTAGTCCATCGTTTCAAAATATGATAAGTATTTATAGTAAATTATCGCTATCAAAATTTAATTTACTATATTTAGGATGCTAGTACTTATTCTGTTTTCTTAATGAACGTTATAAACTCTTGTGTGGGAATACCGAAATTTGAGGGAATAAACATTTTAAAAATTACCGATTATTTTTACCTATAAATTTATTTTTGTGCGAATAAAATATTCATCATTTTAAACAAAAATCCTACATTGAAAATTAATTTCTATTTACAAGAATTAAATTCTTTATGATTCCGTGGAAAAGGTTGTGATGTGTGCATATCCAAATGAGTGTACTTCTTTTGATTATAGTTTTGTATGAAAAAATTCAATGTTTATGCTTTATAAGTACATGGGGGGTGATTATGTATGACATAACACGGAATAAAGTGATTAAGGGCTAGTGTGAACTTAAAGCTGATTTGCTGAAAAAGGTGAAGTCAAGATATACTAATATTTATTGATAATATCAGTGGAAGGCGTAGTAGTAGAAGACCAAGAAATATATGATTGTATCAAGTGAATGATATTTTGAAAAAAATATAAGTAAAGTCACAGAAATCGCAGAAGTTGCATGAGAAGGTGTATATATGTAAAATAAAGCAAAATATTTGTTTCAAGATAAGATAACCTGGCGTTTTCACTTCTTTCTCTTTACCTCAACAGGGAAACAGCGTGATGATATGTATGCATGAACTTAAATCTTCTTAGCACTTTCTCATTTTGGTTCGAACTTCCATCATTGCTAATGTTCTCCTCATTGGCCTGTCCGATATCACGGTCAATATATCGCTCAATCTAGATGAAGTCTTTGCTAACACAAATTTTCCACTTGACTACTCTCGTTTCCTCAACCTTCCTACTGATGTTGCCCCCCTTGGATTCAACTCGAAGAACTTTACTTTGCTTGTATTCAGACCACATATTCAGGTCATCGCATCTGAGAGTGTTGTTAGTAAGGCTTCTGAGTTTAGAAACTTTCTTAAGACAAAATTCTTAACCCGACTGGAGGATTTTGATGGTTTTTCCTGAAAATTATTTCTCTTAATTCTAGATTCTAAATAGTCAACTTAATTTATTTTTTTATTATCAGTTCTGAAATATTTTTATATCTACGGGCGGTAAGCAAAGATGAAAAATATCACTCTGTCATGGTTCGGGCATACATAAAGACTGAATTAAGAAAGTCTAACAAAACAAGTAAACATTGAAAATGTTAGTGGAAAAAGTAATGGAGGAAGACTAAGAAAATTATAGTTGGATCAAGTGAATGATATTTTAAAAGAAGAAAATCTAAAAATTTAAAGAAATCTAAGGAGTTGTATGAGAAAGAGTATGGATGTAGAACTGAGATACTGTATGCTGCGATAAGAAAATTTGACGCTTTGTCTTCTCTGTCTACCCTGACAGGGAAGCGGAGTGATGGTATCTACGAGTATGTAAAATAGTTCGTAGATTATTTTTAATTGGAGGTCGTTTTTCATAAAGGGTCTTTCAAATTGAGCATTTTTTAATTTTTTTTTAGATAAAACACAGATGGCGTCACGAACTTGCCTAAGCTTATGACATTTGAGAAGTGTAATGTATGGCATTTATAAAAATGGAGTCGTATACAATACAACAACGCGTTCAAATTGTTGAATTATTTTATGTATTGTAATATCCGGAAACGGTGATGTTAATTGGTCACCAAGATCATGTGATCTGACACCGTTGAACTTCTTTATCTGGAGTTACGTGCCAGGTCTAAGAGCCAGGTCTATAAGAATGACCCCCAATTAATTCCTGAGCTAAAGGACGAAATTATTCGCGTTATTGGTGAGCTAGAACCGCAATTATACCTAAATATCATCGAAAGTTTTGACAAAAGAGTGGACATCTGTGGAGCTGCAAGAGGTGGACATTTGGCGGATATTGTTTTTGTGTTTAAATGTCATACATTATACTTCAATGATCAATAATTTTTTTTTAAATCAAAGCAAATTGTGTGTTTTATTCAAGAATTATAAAAAATAGAATTAAAAAACCGCTCAATTTGAAAGACCCTTTATAAATATATTATTGTCCTTGCGCTATGTAGCTTTTTAACAATTTTTCATGAATTAACGACGATTATATTTATAATTATTAAAAAAAATAGCCGTTTGATATGGATGAAAAAAAATCTTTTTCACAATAGTTATTATACGGGAAAGTATTTATGCATTAAATAAAATATTTAAGTAGCAATTTAGTTCCTTAAAAATGTGTTTTATTTTTAGGAAATTATTTCTAATAAAATACTCGTATATGTATGTACTCTGAATTAATTTTATCTTAGAAATAAGGTAGCGTATCGCTTCATACGATAAATTATTGTCCTCGAAACTAATTATCTTGTAAGCATCATGTCCAGTCTATGGACATTCTGTAAACTTTATGGTGGTTGATATTTTCTATGTGAAATATACATATAACATCACACCGTTTCTCTGTAGGAGTAGGCGGAAAGGCTAGAGTGTCATACTTTTCTATTTCAGTGCACATATTTCACCTCTTCCATACAACTTCTACGATTTCGCTTACATCTAACATTTTTTCTTTAAAAACATAATTCATTAGATCTAATTATTTCTTTCGTCTTCCTCTACTACGCGTTCCATTGACATTTACACTCTATATTAGAATTTTTAGTCTTTCTTCTTCGTCCAAACCATCTCTGATTACTATTTTTCATCTCACTCAATACATCAACTTTAATTTCACATTCATCTCTAATCATTCCATCACATGTTCTGTCGTGCATTGTCATCGTGTGTATTTTTTACAGTGCATGCATTTCTATAGCATTTATTCCTCTCCATGCAGAATTTTACACGTCCATGTTTCAAGCCCATACATCAAAGTTGGTACTAAGCTACTATAGTGGACTATCATCTTAGTAGATTTTCGTACTAACCAGTTCTAATATGTATGGTTTAGTGCCCCATAGATCTTGGTTCCTTTTGTTAAACGCCGTTTGATTTCATCACATGAGAAAATACATAATACCCAAATTGCAGAATTTCTCAGCTTGTTCTAATATTTCATTGCTCACCCATATACGGGTATCATGTTTGCTTTTCCTTTCCTTTTAAAAAATGTATAAAAGATAATAAATTAAGAAAACGTATCAAAATTAAAGATCATATGATATTAAAATCGTTTACCATATACATTGTGAAAATATAATAAAAACGCAGGACGATAAGATCATATGTGTATATGCTGGTATCAAAATGTTGATTACATCAGCCGTCATCATCATGGATGGTCCTCATATTCAAGGATTACCTCGCCATTCCAACGTCAATCTCGACCTGCATCTCCACATCGATTGCGCGCTGTTGGAGAACACACCGATGCTAACATAGATGCGCATTCCCTTTGCAAACGTCGATTGATCGATAGACTATCCCTTATGATCGAATATGGTACAGCTATCCTGTGATTGGAAGATGCCTGTGCATGTATGGGTTTATAGTGTGCACGCTACTGCACGTTAGCAAGCACACATTAAAAAAACTCAAATTTACGATACTAAGGAAATTAAACTTCCAAGACGATCGGTAGGTTTAATCTGGTGCAGTCTTTCGTTAAGAAGTTTTGTATAGAACTATTTTTTTTTGCTGAATAGCACCATAAGAATTTGTGATTTGCAGCATATAAGCTATAGATTCAGTAATGTAAAATGTTCTAAGACTAAAACCAGTCATTAAATGAATTCACCAGGAATCGAATCTAATGTCACAGACACGTTGATCCCACTTAACCGCCTGATTAACACTTTATTTGTTTTAAATGCCATTGGAAATTGAACTCGGAAACCCCGGATGGAAGTCAAGTATTTTACTAACTTGGCCACCTAGGTCGTCTATTTCCCAATAAGAATTTGACCCTCTTCATGTATATTTGGAGTAGAAATATTATTTTCAATATTTTCTTAATTATATTATTTATAGTTATGGTATTAACATTGTGGAGGTTTAAAGACATTGTAATTTGTTTTATCAAACACTGTTTAGTCCACTTTATGTAATGGTATAATCCTACCGGTTATTCCGTTACAGAAGACTTCTTGTTCGCGTTTCCCTGATGATGAGGTGAAAACCTTGAAACCGGCAGGGTTATACCGTTACATAAAGTGGTATAAACAGTGTTTGATAAAACAAATTACAATATTTTGTTAATTACGGCTACATTCAATGTACATTTTGAATACGTGTGTGGGCTTATCAATACTCTTTGTATGTTGCCTACAAGGCAAAGTGAATGAAATATTATCATAAGTAACATTTTTTCCAAGACAATCTTATACTTTCTTAATATTCCTTCATTTTGATTGTTGATAATATCTTTGACTAACATAAAATTCGAATAAATTTAATAAAAAGGGATTAAAAGTAAACGCAATGTTCAGTTAGCTGTCGTGAAGATGATCAGATCTTTAAAAAAAAGTATAAGTTTATTGACTGGTCTGGAAGATGAAAGAAGTAGCTGGAGGCCATTCTGAGGCGGCCAAGATCGTAAAATAGATTGAGTTATTTAATATAAAATTACAGAGTATGGCGTGAAACAATCATTAGTTAATGGACTCAATTAATTGATGGGAACACAGATGTATTGGTCCAGTCTGTGGGAAGAGAAGATTAACTAAAGAGAAGGCAACTAAATTATATGATCTTTTATTCTTTGGTTAGCGGGAGAATAAAATTTCTCCCAATTGTTGCGGAAACGAAATATAAATATAATATTTATTTTATTACAATGTACGGTCATTTATCTACCATTAAAAAGGGTTACAAAATAAATATATTAATTAGAATCTTGAGTGCGTATGAATGCAAATACAACTTGTCACAAAAAATATAAACATTTAAATAGTTAAATCATATACAAAAATATATCGAAAAGAAGTACGCATTTGCATACCAAACAACAAACACATAAAATATAAACGCAAAAGCAAAAAAATAAAAGCAAACCATTTTTTTCTAACAAAATATCAATTTGGTAATATGAAAAGGTAAAACTCTACACGCATTTTAATTAAAGTAAAACAAATTGATATTTTAAAATCTGGAAATAATTCAATTGTATCAATAAAATAAAACTTACAATTAAATTAAATCTATGTACAGTACCCGGCGTTAAGTAATACACATCGGGCTTAAGAAAGGTACTGTCGGCCATAATCGGCTAACTTCGGCTTTGTAGAGCGTCGTCTCTTTCCCTAGAACGCTTGACAACGACTTAAAAATCGCGACGGAACACGTGTATGAATGACAGAGACGACGCTTTACAAAGCCGAAGCTAGCCGATTATGGCCGACAGTATCTTTCTTAAGCCCGATATGTATTACTTACCGCCGGGTACAGTTTCTAAATCATGTTTAAAGAATAATTGTTAAAATAAACATTAAATTAATATAACTACACATGCTTGGCATGTCAGTTTCGTCGATTTCGCAATATTCCGACGCAGAACAAGTTGAACAAGATAGTATTATTGTCACGTTTAAATAAAATAAAACGTACTGGAAATTTCAATGAATATCCTAAAAAATATTCTCCCAATTAGTGGGATAGGAAATTATTTTACTAGTGATTAACAACACGTTACACACTCGCACAGTGTTCCCAGACGCCTTTTCACTCTGCTCTTAACTAGAGGCGTCGCGACGCCCGTTGCACAACCGTCGCGACGCGTCATAGCGTCCATTGTTACTTGCTAGTACAAGAACACTGTTACGAATGAGAGTAATTACGCCTTAAGCGACAACGCATACAATGCACTTACATTGCGAACTGCAATCTGCCATCTGGGATGAATTTTCAGATTGTCGATGTTAAGTATTTTGTTTTATCCATGTCTGGGACTGGAATAAAAATTATTTGGCATTTTTTATAAATACATATATACTGGCTTCCAACTTAAATAATACTCGCTTCGTCGTTGGCATGTTTCAAACAGCGACTTAAAAAGCTTTATATTTATCTTCAGTGACAAAACGTGTTTTCTGGTTCTACCACCATTCGTCTTCCCAATATCTCTTGTCTATTTAACAGTCAAATGATTGTTAGTCTTATTAGCTTCCATTTATATATTTATTACTTTTTCTTTTCATAAAGCCTTACTGTTAATCTACCACCCCGCAATTATAATATAACTGATAAACAATTTTTCTGGTTACTTGGAAGAGATTGCTTTAGGGCAGGGGTCGGCAGACTTTCTAGTGAGAAGAGCCAAATATTAAGTAAACAGAATCTCAAATTTTTCATAGAGCCGCAATATAAATTTTCGCTGTAGCTGCATTTTAATGACGGAAAAAAACGAGGTAAAATCAAGATTTTTATTTAAAACTCAAATTCACAATACACACGTAGGCTACTTAGAATTATATAACACTAGTTGCAGCCCGTGAAATATTCACGGAAGTAAAACAAATTCTACATTTATGAAAATATGTATTCATAAATGTAAAATTTGTTTATAAATATCATTTATACATCGTCGCCTTTTACACCGGTTCAAAAATTGTTAGCTAGGTATTTAAATTTCGTTCAGTATCCCCACTGAGACTCAATTTTCGAATTACTTTCGGAGAGAATCCAAGTACATATTCGACAGCCGTACGGGTTTTGGCCTATTTATACTATATACTATATAATATATGGGAGTTATACGCTTCAGTAGCTCAGTGCACTACTTATAAAACATAAATAACTAAACACTAATAAAACATTATTTGGGCTTTGTAAAATTTAGTAGGTGACCTCGCATCGCTTTCGAAAACTTGGCTTTATCTGGCAAGTAACTACTTGTTTTAAATTTTAGGCATGATTGTAAATTATCGTTAGTTAATTTGCATCTTAGTTTATTTTTTATTTGATTCATGGGAAATAATGTTTGTTCGCATAAATAGGTAGTCAAAGATTGTAAGAATGGCAAATGCTAGTTATTTTATTGGAAGCTGGAGCTGAAGAGCCACAAATGCCTATGAAAGGAGCCGCACGCGGCTCGCGAGCCGCGGTTTGCCAACCCCTGCCTTAGAGCAAGTAAGCCCGCTATTTTTTACACCATGCAAAGAAGTATTTGAAGGAATAAATAAGATATGCATGCACTCCATTTTCCTATCGCGGTAGGTAAATAATACATAATAACATACTTTCCAATCATGACGTCCTTCCTATCACCTCCTCCATACTCATATATTTTTTCATACGAAACCGCATGTTTGTCACACACCTTACCTTTCCGTATTTAAGAACTTTAATTAATGTAAATTAACTATACTCTTCTTGATTTTTCTCTAACAAAACAACCACTCGAGTATTTTATTTTTATGTATAACTTAAAATAATGTCTTAAAATTAAAAATTATAACCTTAAACCAAATGTGAAGAAAACCCTGAGTTGACATGTAATTAATAATAAAGAACGAAAGATTCATGAAGGAATTCCAAAGGTTTATATAAAGTGTACGTGGTTAGCTGGAAGACATTACTATACGGAAATAAATCAGCTAGATTATACTATATATAATGAAAGTGTAATATAATAATAAATATCGTAAAAAAATATATCTGGTAGTCTGACATCGCTTAACGGTTTAAAAAATAATCGACATTATTGTAGAATTTGATTTTTTTATTTATTTATAACAGTACTCGTATTTTCACTACTTGGGTGATCATTATGACTTGTATCTTAGAGTTCATACATTTAGAGATCTATGATTTTAAAATTTTATTTGAATTATAACAATGTACAGTACCCGGCGGTAAGTAATACACGTCGGGCTTAAGAAAGAGACTGTTGGCCATAATCGGCTTTATAGAGCGTCGTCTTTGTCATTCATACACGTGTTCCGTCGCGATTTGTCAGTCGTTGTCAAGCGACAGAGACGACAGTACAAAGCCGAAGTTAGCCTATTATGGCCGACAGTCTCTTTCTTAAACCCGGTGTGTATGTATTACTTAGCGCCATGTTATTTTACACTGTCGTTATATAAAGTAACATCCAGTGCGTTTATTACCACGTGACAAACTTTGCCAACCAGTCACATAGTTATGAAAGAGGCTTTAGTCAAAACCAAATAGTAACCATTAAAAAAATGTGTACCAAATCATCAGGACCGAAGGTCTTATATTGGAAGATAGACTTACTTACCAACAAGGTCATAGAGGTTTAAATTTTCCATTCTAAGTAAGATTAAGTGACGGATATACTAAATAATTTTGATCTTATTGGATACTGTAACGTATCGGAAGATCTACAAAGGTTTATTTGTAGTTGGCCTTGTCTTGGTAAGTTTTCTACAATTTTATTAACAAAAATATCTGTATAAACACATGTATGCAGACGTTAGGAAATACCTAATTTAATGGCCACACCCAGCACCTTCCTGTGGGCTAAGAGTTGAAGCGCCATTGAGAAGAGTTGGTTCCCTTAAATGGCGCTACGTAAATAGTCCGTATATTACTATAACGAGTATTAAATTTGATTTAATAATGTTTGTTTTGTCAACGTCACATCAATTTTACAAAATCAATTTGTATTTTGATACCATAATTTATGTCTTTATTAAGGAATGAGAGAATTGAAAATAAATCAATATGACAATACATCGTAAAGACACGTTTTGTTTGCTCAGGAGAGCAGATTGGGTATGTGATGCAGCACGAGAGATGATTGATCAAATATCATTAGCGTGATTGATGAACTAACCCAGAACCCAAGATAGCTCGTGCAGGCCAACCTACTGTATACTGACAAGAAAGCAATTTAACTTTAACGTCTTTGTTTATAGTACTTAGTACCTAGAATAATGGAGTCGGTTCCATATCACCGATAGTTTTCATGAATATGATGCGTAGTGTGATACGTGCAGAATTACCGAATTAATGCTGTAAAAATGCTTGCACTGTAAATAATATATGGGGTTAACATGCATGACTAAATATTCCTTTATTTGATAGTGACTTTTATTTATGTATCAAAAATATGTACAACACTTAAGTTTTAAGATCCCATTCATTCCTTATCTCTTTGATCCATATTCTGTCATATATTTACACCTCGCGTATTCATCTAAGTGTACGCATTTCAACAGTATTTATTCGGCTCCTTTCAGAGCAATAAGGCTCAAAGGAGCCTTATAAACGCTGTATAAATGTATGCAATGAGAATACGTGAGGTGATAATGTAAGACAGGACCCAGAATGAACAATTAGGGGATAAATTTGAACTAAAGGCCGAAGTACTAGTATTAAGTTAAGTGACGAAGAGCACTCATAGATGGTTTGGGCATGTTGAACGAATGAATGAAGAAAGAATAAAAAACAAATACACAGTAAAAATGTGTATTTTTTTGTAAGTGAACCCAAAAGAAAGTATGGATGGATCAAGTGAATGACATTTTGAAAGAAGTAAATGTAAAAAAAGCCAAAGAAATCGTCGGAGTTGAATGAGAAAATGTATGGGTGTGAAAGAGGTGAAATATGTGTGACGATATAAACAAGTCTGATGTTCTTCTCTCTCTGCATACTCCAACAGGGTAACGGCATGATTGTATGTATTTATGTATGCACTTGTTCATATTTTAACATGTTAAGATTCTTGAGTTAATTCAATATTGGAAACTACCGTACACATCATATCAGAAAAAGTTAAATTGATTTAATAAAAGAAATTGTCGACAGGTTCACATATTATCACCTTTATACAACATTCAAAACAGTCTCGCCACTCCTTAATATCTCACCGAAAATAGTCAGCGTCTCTCCGACCATAGACTTGCATTATGCTCAAAGATAGATTGTCTTTTGGCATTTCCAGCGCACACTTCATCTATGACTGATCCTATAGCATGATATAGACTTCTGGAGTGGGGACAGTGTGATATCATAAACACCTTTAAAATGAAAATAAAATAGCACAATTTTGTAAATCCCAGGAGGGGCACGAAACCCTCTGATAGTTAAAAAAGTACAAATAAATGTCCAGGGTATCATTCTCAGCCTGTGGTTCACGATAATAAGAATAACTTAACCATACAAAAAAAAATGATACATTTTCTGAGAAAAACAAACATTTTCATATTATTGTAAGTTACGTAATAAGTGCATATCGTTATCTGAAAACGCTTATCGTTTTTGTGAAAGTACAACATTTGTGCGGACATGTACACATACTCGTACATCAATTAAATATTTTTTTTACAGAGGGGTTGGAAATTATTTTTATCGTTTGGGGATCTTAAGATTAAAACAATGAGTGTCAAAAGTTGAGAAATATTTTTTTTATGGAATATGGCTTTTGACTGTGGCATAATTATTTTCTTTTTCAGTATGTTTGGGTATCGCTCTCGAAGCAATACGAAAGATTAATTATATAATAATAATGGAACTAAAAACGTAGTCCAACGCTTAGCTTTCACGATACGCAAGTGCTCCAGGTTCTGCCCTTTAGCCATATTATATCTGAATTTATGATTTTTTTCCGTAGCTTATATGCTAGATAATCAGATGACACTCTTATTAGCGACATAGATGTCTCTCGTCCTCCCATATTTTCTTAAGCGCTAATTAGGAAGCGTTTTTGACGTAGTCGTTTAGTTGGGAAACAGCGCTATACCACATTACCTTAAATAATAATGATGCCTCATAAATAAATGCATTGTTAAAATTAATATTTTAAATAAGATTTAAAAAAGAGCTTTAAGGTGGTTCGGGCATATGGACAGAATGAGTGACTACACGAGTATACAAGTCAGAAATGCAAGACGTGCATGGAAACGTTACAGACAGAAGAAAACTTGTCGAGAACAACTGGACTAGATTTGAAAGAAGGTTAAATAAGAAATTTGAAAAATACAAGATTGCGCATAGCGAAATATATATGTAGGTATATGTGGAGGAGGGAAAAGTTGTGGGCTTGGATAAAAAAAATAAGGAGTTTTGTTTTTTCCGCCTAACCCGCAAAAACACGCAGTGATGATATCTACATATATGACATGTGTGTAATATATCCTTTATTAATTGCAAAACGATTTTAGCACAAGAACTAAATCACATTTATTTAAATTTCACAAGATTGATATAAGAAACAAGATAAATCACATGCTTTCAAAATCAGAAATCACCCCAGTTTAAATAAAACAAACCACGCCGGAGGCATCGAGAGGTTTTCCATCCCACACTTTCACATAAAATATTTGTTCAAATAACATTAAATGCGTATAAAAATACTTCTTAAAAATATTTATTTTATCTTTAATATTTTATTTTATTTTTGTACCATTATACATGTATGCAAAATGCTTACTGGAAAAATTAAACACCCCACGTTGATTTATAAACTTCTATTAATTTTACAGAAAATTACTTACGTCTTTAGCAATTGAGTTTGTTTTCTTAGCGTTATTGTTTAATAGAACTACTGAAAGTATCTATCCCTATTCTCACATGGGTTGACTATTTTTAATGAATATAAGGAAATTCGAGTCTTTCACGGGTCAATGGATATAACAAGAATTAAGCTTCGCCGAATTATTTTTTTAATATAACGTAACAAGACCATCACACGAGTTACCATCATTAGTTATCGGTACATCCTTTTTTTGAGTATTCTTAAATTATTAAAATTAACTTTTTTTTCCCTTACTCGTTGCTATTATTTTAATAAAAAATTTGTTACTATATCCAACTTTTTATTAAATTATCTCTACCGCTATTGCTTATGTTTACACTGTGAACTTTTTTTAGTAAATCTTTCGTTACCCATTCGTTAAAAATGTCTCAACGTGCTGGTTTTCAACCTTCTTAATACATTTGTATGTAAGTTCACACTCGTTCTTAATAATTACACTTTTTCTTCTGTCGTACATCGATATTCAACATATGTTTATTTATATAAATAAACGGCACAATGTGCCCTATAACAACAATAATGATGACTTCCGTGGCTTAGTTAGTAAGTCTCCCAAACCGGAAGTTACGGGTTCTAATTCCGCTGGAACCCAATTTAAAAACAAAAAAAATCCGTCTGGTTTCACTTAAACCCAGTTTAACATATTTCTGGTTGGTTGGAAGAGATTGTCACATGGAAATATGCTCACCAGGTTGTACTGTATACAACGAAAGTGTTATACAATACAATAATATCAATAAAAGAGCCAGTAGTAAGTATATACACATAAAAAGGGATAAAATATTTGAAAAAAACAAAGTTAATGTATTTTCATAGCGTGTACTCGGTTATTTTCATTAATTAAAGTCGACGTTTCACTGCTATATACTTATTGGCACCAAGACCTTATGGTTAACCATAATTTTGACAGATCTTGATATTGTTTGATTTGAGGATATGTCGTTTAGTGCATCATTGATCTTATTTCCTATCGCAACGGTTTTAAGTTTTTTTTGTACATATTTTTAAATAAATATAAAAATTATTAATATAAACATTATATATTTCCACACAGCACTCACGGTTGAAATTCATAAAGTAAAAAAATAATGAAAAATGAAAGTTAATTATCAAACAAATAAATAAGTATAGATTTCATCCAAACATCCCCGCCTATTTTTCTCATAAACAAATTTGTTTTCAGTTTTCAGTCCAAGTTTTACTTCAGTAGTACCTAACAATTAAACAACATCAATACTTAAACTGAAAAAAACATTTTCACATACTTTTACGAGTATATTCCCGTGGTGATGTTAAAATCTAAGTTATACATAAATTTGAAATTGTCCACGATCATTGATTCCGTTGAATGTTTCTTATTTTCGTAACCTCTGTATAGGTAAACGTTTAGAAAGAATTTCCAAATAAAACGGGCATCCGTTTTAAAGGTTCCCCATCGGTGGAGCAATGATTCGAAAGGGCCATACTTCTTTCGGGACAAAACGCTACAGAAATGGGGAAAAAACTCCAAATAAATTCCCAATAAGCCACGCATGATCCGTGATGAAAGTACAGCCTGATCCTTCCAGTACAAAAATATAAACTAACTTATTTATCAATATGTAAAAAGGGTATATCCTGTGAAAAAATAACTAGAAAATTTATAAGGTGTTTAGAAATACCCTTTACCGTGGTGGTTCTATCTTGCTAAAACTTAAGTTTACTATTTGTCAGATTACAGATCGGGCCTATAGCGAGCTTTTCATTCCCGCCGCACGGCGCTACCGGCGCTCAAATGAGAGGAAGGCAGGAAAGGGGAAGACGGGTAACATTCAGTCGAGAAGAAGACGCCGTGGATGTTGGGTGTGCGTCCGTTCTCTCTGAGTGCGATCGAAACTCGCCCATCGTATGCTTGTCATTTTTGTAAAAAGAAAACAGTTCAAAAATTCTGTGTGACATTGTACAAAAAACGTTTAAATCACAGTGTTTTATGTGCTTGTGTTTCAGACTAGAGTGACAAAACGAAACGAAGCGTTTTCAGCACAAATCTGTGCGCTTATATATTTTCAGCGTTACACCGTATTTTCGTGACCAAATTTCAGGGGTTGCAACCACCGCGTTGACTTAATTTAACGCGGTCTTTGATTGTTAGTGTTACCAAAATGATTTTGTCAAATAGGTGAAATATTAAACGGTAAAGAGAAAAAATCCGGAAAAAACAACTGGGTATTGTCGCATCTTATCACGATGTTTTCCATCTGACATTCTGCTTATATCGCAAAGGCAATTTCTCTAAAATACGTTAACGTATCACCTTGAACGGAAAAACTAAGAAAGTTGTTTTAAGGAAAATTCTTTCCTATCACCGCTTATAAGCGATATTTTTACATCGAGCAATAATAACTTATTTAATGTTGTGACCCCCGCTTTGATGTTTCAATTCGTAAGTCAAATGTTATCATTGGAACGATTAGTTGTAAAGACTTCTGAATAATTGAGCGATAAGGAAGAAGATTTTTGTTTACAAGTTCTTATCAATAATACAGTGTTTGTGATTGATTCTGAGCGGAAGTTCAAGAGTGAACACATTTAGTTTAATTGGTGTCTTATGAGAGAAGACATTAAGGAATTCTTCGGATGCTCACATATCCATGCGGTAGGTAAGTCGTTTAAATATTTTTTTGCTTATCTAAATACGGTTAGGGCGTATTAGTGTCTTGTGAACTTCGTGTGGCCGCATACTTGAAGAATTCCACGGGAGGTTTGATTCATGTGACATGAGTGTATTAGACCACATGTGTCAATGTTTTTTTCTAGATTTTGTAACAGACATATTCTTCATTCCGTTTGTTATATTTTTTTACTTACATGACATGTGGTGAGAATGCAGATTTGAAATGTACTCTTATGAAGAAATAAAATGACATTTTTTATTACGTAGATTTCCTGTACTTATTTTTTTTCTCATTTTGATAAAAAAATGTGATTTTTTGGCTCAATCCGTATTCAAAAGGATTATATAAATCTTTTTAACCTTATTAATTATATTTCAAAGCTTGTAAAGAAAAAGACAAGAGTTATTAAATAATTTTTCAAACCAAATATCGCTTTTAAATGTATCTTTAAAATAACAAATAATAACGTGTATTCAATGACCCCTTATATTTTTACATATATTGAAAAAATATATTTTATCAATTCTGACTCAATCAGATGTGCTTCATCCTTATTGACCCTTAAGTCCCATACGATTCCCATCGTAATTACTATTTTCTCATTCATATTTACCTATTTTTTTATTTTCGATACTTTTCCCAAATAGTGTTTTCGTATACCAAGTCAAAGACATGGTCATGGATACCGATAATAATTATGAAATAAAGGCTGGTTGGCTGAATAAAATTGCTTTACAACAAATAATCTGCCGGGTGTATTTACATTAAAGTTTGAAATGAATAAATACATTTATAATTTTTACTCTCAAAAGTAAAAAAAAAATATACTAAAATATTGACTGGATATTGTAGGTATATCACAGTCTTAAAATGTATCTGTTCTTAAAATTTGATACTTTTCTGAATATCTCTCATAGTAAATATTTTTACAAGTTTTAAATAGTTATTTTAGATGTATATATGTCTTTTGAGTTTATTCACTGTTAACATGATAGCAGTTAAGTTTAATTTTACTTGACGCATTTTTTCTTAAACAAAATTATGAAATATAAACTTTGAACGTATTTTATTTCAATCAAATAATGAAGCTCGTTTAAAATGTCAATACGCCTTTAATTTTCATATCTCCTATTATGTGTGTCTCATTCATAATTAATATCCGCTCAATTCATGAAAATTCAAACGTGTTAAAAAATATCAATTGTTTATCAAATGAAATACGAATATTTTCCACGAATACATAAAATATGAATTTTGATATTCTCATTAACCAAATTCGATATTTTTATGAATTACAAATGATAACAAGGAAACACTTTTTCCTAAATGAATATCTGGCCGCTTTTTTATATTTTTTTACATTATATAATTTGCCAAAGATTATTTTTTTACATTATATAATTTCATCACTTGAAATAAGGTTTTTTTTATAATTTCATTCAACGTTTTGGAGTGGAGTGATTTTGGAAGATGTGGGTGATGGTGATGATTTGTGTATTTAATTGATAAAACTGTTATATCTGATAATTATACACATATAAATGAAATAGAATCTTCATTTGTAGTTGTTGTATTACTAAATTAAAATATTTATTAATTAAGGAATACATGTAAAATCATCTAAACATAAATCAATACACACATAGTTTATTGTTTGTAATATTCATATGTTAATGAAAATGAAAGTGGTATTTTTGTATTATTAAAAAAAACATGAAAAGAAATCAAAATACAAAACCAACTTATATAAATTGAACGAAAAGAACGCAATTTCTATGGTAGAAAATAAAGATTTTAAAATGTGAAAGTTCTGGAAAATACTCAAAATTACGTTTTCATACAGAGGAACAAATATAATAAAGGGGATAAATGGAACTTCTAAAATCTACATTGGAATATGTATAAAATCATCAAATATTACGGAACTATTTTGCAACTAACTTATATTAAAACTGTTGCATAATTTTTGAGGGGAAACTATTTAAATCATACATAATTAACCAATAATTGATATTTAAGGTTTTAGAACAAAATACATTATACCTTAGAATAAAATACGTTATATTTTAGAATAAAATATGTACATTATACCGAAAAAATTATACCTTCTCTGTGTTATTATTCTTAAACTTCAGATACAGTTTAAAATATTAAATCTGCATGAGTCAAAAGTTGCCAAAAAAGTTTTTGAAATATTATTGTAAAGATCAATAAAAATTTCTCTTGCCTTTTACATAATTTTAAAAATTATGTGAAAATATGAAATATTGTTAAAACTTATCGTTTTAAATATATCTCCTTCAAAAACATGTATTTTAATTTCATAGTGCTGCATTTCATATTTAATTTTATAATATATTCAAAAAAAGTCTGACACAAAAATAGTAAATATTTAACAATTACATCAAATAATTTGTGTCCAGAATTAAAAGAGCATTCTAAACTATCTAGAATATAGATAAACTTTTTGAAATATCGAAAAGTTATGAATTCACGAACATTTATTATTAAAGAATTAATCACAAATTATTTTCAAATTCTGACACTTTTATTGTATGTTTCTTGAACGGAATTTATACATACACTACTCTTATTTTTTTTGTTTAGTAAAATATACAAGTAATTTATGAAGAAGAAAAAACTAAAAATAAGGTGGCACATAACATTTATCAGTGGTGTTTTCTAAAAATTATCATTTAAGTATTGGTAATCTAAAGTTTTTATTGGAATTTGATACTGAAATAGAAAATAAATTACCTAAGTAATCGCATTTACTTTTAAGTCACTTATTTGTACCACATTATAATTCCATGCTTATGAACAAATCAAATAAACTATATCCGTACTGACAAATCATTGACCACTTAACCATTGGGCTATTTTTTTATGCCACAACTCTAAGTGGTATCTCTTAAAATATTTTGATGTTAGCTATAAACCAGACTCTTTATATTGCTAATAAGAAATGGCATATTCTTGAGTGCTCCGTATATTAGCTCCAGTACTCGAGTTGAATATTTAAGTTAATAAAACCTCATTTTGTTAGCAAGGAAAGTTATATTGACGTCTTGTGGTACCTTAAGATGCCTTTTTTTTAAATATGGGGTTTAAACTTAGATTCATGAATTATAAATTTATTTTACGAAAAGTACTCAAGTATTTTGCTTTTTTTCTTCAGATGTAAGTTGCTCGAATTTTTTATGTTATATTTATTATATTTTGTGTTTGTAGTACTCATGTAATATGAAATCGTAAGTAATACATGTAATATGAAAATGTAATATGAAATCGTCACAAAAATATTTTTAACGCTTTTCCTACTATAACTTAAACTTTTTTTTAACCGCATTAAACACTTGACAACTGTAACAAATTTTCAAACAATAAAAGTATAACGAATTGAAAATTCTCTTCCTGTAGATCGACAATGCTGTAATATAAATATAGATTTTATTTTAATTTGTTTTATAAATTTTTTTAAATGTAGTCTAGTTGATAAAATCCCTGTGGCTTTCTTGGTATAACGCCTATCTTCCATCCCAGGTATAAAGGGTTCAATTTCCGTTGGAATCAAATAATTTTAAATAAGACTCAATTCTAGTTTTCACTTCAGGCCTTTTTATCATATTTATTTTTAGTAGACAGAGAGATTGTACTGTATATAACAAAATTATTTATTTATTTAATTAACGACACAACAGTGTCTTTATATACAAATGAACATTTGACAGGTTATAAAGTACTTAAAATTATTGACAAATAATACAAAACTTTATCTTAAACTAACATGAAGATACAAAAAGCAGTAGTAATAATAAATTACAGTCATTGTTTTAAAAAATTTAAAATACAATATACTTTAAATTGTATTTCTGTATTAGTTGTATTTAAATAGTAAGACTACTGCTATGAAATTTGGATACCTTTTAATCTAGGAACGTTCATCAAATATTATATACGAATAAAGAGTGCTCTTTTTTTCCTTTTCGGTGTTATCTTAATTAATTTATCTTCTAGTTTCCTAGACTAATCACACCATAATATTCCAGCTTAAGTGTGCTACTTATGCCCATAATACCATAATCTAGGAGGATTTTCTATGCTGCTTAGTCGACCTCCTTACCTCACTGGGGCCAAGAAGCATTCTCTATACCGCTGTTATATAATTCCCACGAAACTTCCTAATGCTAATATCAGTTTCCAAAAAACAGATTTTCCTAAATTTAAAAAGATTAAATTTTCTAACTTATAAGAACTTATTTACATGTGTTAATTATTTTACTGATTTTTTTCATCTACAGAATGTATATGAGATAAGAAAAAATAATTTTTCTAAAAATTTTAAGTAGTTTTTTTATATTTTTTAGTTTTCATTTTTATATAAAATATGTTATTCTAAGATAAATTCTATGCAGCAATTGTAAAGAAATATAACTTTGTATTTTAATCTATTCAAAATAATCTTTTTTATAAGATAATAATTTTACGTATTATTGTATGTGTTTGCACAAATGGTATAATCAGCATTTTATCTGTTTAGTGAAATTTGAATAAACATACTATCTTTCAGTAAATAAACACATACCAGCTATTTAATGAAATGTATGAGTGTGAAATTAAACTTTAAAACCCTCAAACGATACATAAAAGTGTTAAATAGGTATATATGTACGTACGTACGTCTTCATCGGATATATAAACTAGATTATGTACGTCTTATATATGTACGTCTTCCATCGGATATATGTACGTCTTCATCGGATATATGTACGTCTTCATAGGATATATGTACGTCTTCATAGGATGTATGTACGTCTTCATCGGATATATGTACGTCTTCATATGATATATGTACGTCTTCATAGGATTATTGTACGTCTTTATCGGATATATGTACGTCTTCATAGGATACATGTACGCCTTCATCGGATATATGTACGTCTTCATAGGATATATGTACGTCTTCATAGGATATATGTTCGTCTTTATCGGATATATGTACGTCTTCATCGGATAAATGTACATCTTCATCGGATATATGTACGTCTAATTAAAATATTGTATTTTAAGAACTAGAAAAATGTACTTCCGAAATTTATTTACTTATTGCTATATATTAAAAAGCTTTTAAACTTTAAAAAATTCAAGTCCTTTTAAAGTAATTAAAAAATATGTCATATTTTTTAACTAAAATACACATACTTAATCGTTTGACTGCTCACATTGATCGTTTGACTGCTCATATGTATCAAATAATAAAACAGTTATAAATAATTGCTTAACCTACTAAAGCAGTTAAATTTAGACTGCAGGCATATGTATCCGGTTAATAATTCCATGGGTTTTGTTAAACCACCCCAAACATTGTACTGGTCGAGATGAAATCCTGGAGGATTCCCCAGGCCAGACCACCTGACAACCGAGCGCATCCGAACTTAGTAAATTATGCCTAACTTTCGTCTGTCGATCCTGTTATATCCTACATCGGTATAGTATCTGAATGGATTCGGAAACAGTACATATTCCCTGAAGATCAATTTTCTACGTGATTTGTGTCACAGACGACATCTCGTTGTAAAAAAACAAGTTATATTTGTTTTAATTTATACCACAGACTTAGTAATTTTAGTATAAATTGGGGAAGTACTCCAATATAGCATTTATACTACATGTATTGTACTATAACCGCAGCCACTTCCTCCGTACAAAACCACTTTTGCAACCTTTTTCATTCTTTACGAATATGGGTTTGATATTATAGACATAAAGTAATAACTATTCATCAAACCCTCAAATTATTTCAGCTTCTTTTCAGAACATTGTGCTAAACGTAACAGCATTTATGCAGTCTCAGTATTTAAAAATAATGCGGATTGAAAGAAGATGCATTGCTTAAGATGATAAAATAAATATTGAGATGGTTCAGTGGCGTAAAAAGAATAAATAATAAAAGTATACAAAAAAATATTATTCTGAAAGAGGTAAAAGTTAAAAACCTTTATAGTACGAAAGTGTACATGACGAAGTGTGTGGATGTGGCAGAAGGGAAATATGTGTGTTAGGATAGAATAAAGTGGTTATCTGTTCCCTCTGCCTACCCCAATAAGGACAAGGCGTGATGGTGACGATGATGATTCTTCTTATACATAATTAACGTACACCCTTTTAGAATTGTTTAGTATTTACTTATTTTTATTCGTGATAATATATAAAAATACCATAAGAAAGTTTGTATTTTTATCTCGAATAAAAAGTATATGATACATTTCATGAAAAAAATGTAATGCCTTTCTATTTTAATTTGAACCATACATTTCATAACATATGAATACGTATCTGACATTCTCCAAGATATCAAGAGAATTATTGATTCAATTTCATCTTATTTGATCAAAACGATATTGGCAATGGAATGGAAATGTATCTTTGAAAGGTATCTAAATTCAATTTCATGATGTTTATTTGAATGTTAATCCCTTCGCCCCGAGTCCCGGTGCTGTTGAAATACACGTGATGAACTTAGGTCATATAATTTGCGTAAATTCCACTATACGAGTATGTATATCTGATACGATCATGCAAATGAGAATGATTAGTGGTATAATTGTGACAAATGAGTTTAAGATAATCAAGTAAATAATACAAGAATTCCTTATGAGTTATAAAATAAATGCGATATTGGAGTTGGCAATGAAAAATTAGAGCTGATTAAGAAACTTCTTTATTTAGGTAGTGTTTTCTCAGAAAATGGAAAAGTTACGAGATATATCGAACGGTTTGTAGTGATAGGAAACAAAGTGATTGGGGCTCTAAAACATATATGAGTAAAACAAGATAATTAAGTAAATATGATTAGAAGTTATGAGAGAAATGCTTAGATGAAGTGTTCCTATAAATTAGGCAGTGGCAAAGAAGGTCATGTGCCTGTATTTAAACCCGGGGGGTATCTACAATATTTAAGAATGAGTTTTGGTCTGGCTTTCACTATAGGCTTATTTAACATTTTTTTTATTTGATTGGAATAGATTGCTGCATAGCAAAAATCCACCAGGTTTTTCTGTAAACAACGCAAGTATTACCCAATATAATACAACAAACAATTCTGGATATTTTTGTCAGTGACCTAGTTGGTGAGAAGTTTGTCTTCCACTCCAGGGTTTGCGGGCTCGATTCCCGTTAGAATTCTGCTCTGATTTACACTTGATGTCTAATATACAACAACAAAATAAAGTACCATATTTTTTATGAGTTAAAAGATATCACTTTATAACAAAAAGTCCTTGAGGTTTTACTGTGTACAACGAAAGTGTAATACATTTATGAATCTACTTAAATTATTAACTGTTTGATAAAACAATACAAACAAAACCGTTCGTCCGTAATAAACCGATCTGTTGGAAATGTTACCATAATTTGAAACAATTAATAATTACTAATAATTTCAGTCATAATAGTGTTTGAGGATTATTTAAATCGTTAAATTGTTCTCTTTTTAGTCGTAATTTATCGTATTAACTCTCTTATAATAGCTTTTTAGCTTAAGCAAGTGATTATGTAATATTATGAGTCAATTGCCTACTAAAAAAATAAAAAATATTTATTACGATTTTTTTAAAATTTCAATTAACAATCTTTCCGCAGCGTTTTCACATCTGAAGCGTAATGTGTAAAAATCACCGTGATTAATACAAAATAGCCGATCATAGTAAAAAAAAACGTTAGCTTTAAGATTTGTAAAGTCTGTTTCAGATTTTCTGAAAACTGTAGTTACATTTTTAAATAAACAAACCTTGCCCTATTTGAAATTATTTTTTACTGAAATATAAAATATTTATGATATTTTAATTATAAAAACTATTATAGATGTTTTACTTTCCGATGTCTACGTTTCATATTTTGTTAAAGATTTTTCCATCTTCCTACGGTATGATTTTGTTTTGAACTTTTATTCAAGAATCGATGTATACATTTCATAAAACAATTATAAATAACTATATAAAAACCCGAGTCATGTATTCCTGCGGTTGAACATACAGTTTCGACATCCGGATCGAATTCCCAGTAGCCTTAATTGTATATATCATACTCGTTCGTACCTACAACAGTGAATCTAGCTAGGTAAAAAATTAACTATTGTATTTTATATTTTCGTCGAATCAAACCATTTCGTTTGTTATATTGGTATTAATATATTAATCTATCAGTTGATCGTATTAAACAACGTATCATGGTTCAAATCCCGGTTTAGTACCATACAATTATCCATTTTTATTTATTTTTATAGGATAGATTTATTAAAAAAAGGTTCCAATCCAGTTTTCACTTAAGGCCTCTTTAACATCTTTCGTGTTGGTTGGAAGAGATTGCCAGATTTTACTGTACACGAAACGAAGTGTAATAAAAAAGCACATATTTTCATAGTACGCTTTTTTATAGCACCTTGTAAAAACAACTTGTAAAATGCCAATTAAAAATATTATTTCAAAATTAACATATTATAAATGCAGTTTTCGTTATGTCGAATCTTCATGATTAATAAAATTTATAATATTTTTTTGTATAAAAGAGGAAATGAGTTACATTATATGATATATCCGTATTTTTTAGTTTAGATAATTATTTGGTTCATCATATATAGAACTTAACTTAAAAATCTATAAATATAAAATAAATATATCTTTGTTTACTCCGTCGACAATAAAATAAAACTAGTTATTGTTGGGGTATTACTTTAAGGGTGTTTTTATGACGTTTTATGTTATGTTTTATTTACGGGATTTCACACGTCTTTTCACCATAGATCTTGATTGCCACCCTTTTATATTCTCATTTCTGTTTTCTTTGGAGACGAAATAAATCACATTAAAGATTTTAAATTAATATTTACTAACATTTAAATAATTGAAAAAGAAACGCAAATATTTTAGTAGTGAAATAATGTTAAAAAAATGTAATCTTTAAAGCAATAAATTTTGCTACTTAAACTTTTAGTAGATATTTTCACAAAGAGCAAATATTAGGAAATACCAGCAGTAAGTTTAAAAAGCAAAAAAAATGTCTAATATATTGTATAGGCCTGTATTTTTTTGTTACATACAGTACGTGGAAAGCTTACTGAAACGTTGCAATCTGTAACATAAACCAAAAATGTGTCAAAGAGGGCTTAAATGAAAACCAGACTTTTAAAATACCTTTTAAAAAAAATCTAAGTTCCAAAGAGAATCGAACCTGCATCCCCCTGCCTGGAGGACTGGTATCGTACCAACTAGGACACAGAGGTCTTGTACTATTTTAAAGGTACGGATATACTTTATAAAAAAAATCGTTACGAAATCATTAAACAATAACTGGAACTTCAATTTAAATAAAATAATTAACTTGTGTTCGTATTTAAATTTAGATATCTATTTTATATCTTTTCCACAGAAATGTAAATAAATACTATTAAAAAACTTATAAATGAGCCCAAACCGTTCAAATACTAGTTTATTAAAAAGTTTCCATTTT